>VDFB02000008.1:198841204-198894812 GCA_007258455.2 Sequoia sempervirens
AGTCATCTCTGTACGATTATCTCGGAAGTAAATGTCGGCAAAGACGTAGGTAAGTGAGAGCCGTGTAAATGGGTGGGAGTGTGTTTCCCACTATCTAAAGAGGTACAATGAGTATATCCATAGAAAATTATATCTAAATATTTTAGAAAGTATATGTTTGTGTATGGGTGTAGTTGTATGTGGCTGGATTAAATAATTAATAGTAGGTGTTAAATAATGGAATCAGGATGAAATAAGCTTAGTATATTATCTGATTTTGAAATATTTGCATATAGATTTAAAACATAAAGCAATGTAATGAAAAAAAAAGTTGCCATCAAATTGACAAAAAACATTGCAAATGGAAATAAAATGTTCCGGTTCAATTGATTAATCAATGTTTATCAGGTTTTTATGTGATAAGTGAGATTTTGGAGGCTTTCACCTGATATTTTGGAGGCTTTTATCATTAAATGACAACTGGTTTACTTAGCTAAAACTTGTTTTCCGATGACTCAATAGTGGTTTGTAGGTGTGAAATTTGTTTCAGGCTCAAATCTCACACTATATGTAGCGTATGGCTAATTAACTACTTCAAGATCTCATTTTCAAGAATCATGTTAAGTGAGGGTGACCATGCACATATATTTGATAGTAGTATATAAATTTTTCACTTTAAAAAAGATAAAATTAGATTAAATATTACATATATTTATAACTAGCACTTGCACCTACATAAGGTTCAAGGATTATGCCGATAGAAAACTATATGTATGTTAATATGTTGTAGAGTATGTGTTTGTGCAGATAGAAAACTATATGTATGTTAATATGTTGTAGAGTATGTGTTTGTCCATGGATGTGCTCCAAATTCTTTTGCATGTGGCTAGATTAAACAATTAATAATAAGTGCTAAATAATGAAATGAAATAAACTTAGACAAATCTAGATTCTTTTCGTAAAGAAATTAATTATTATTGATTATGAAATATTTGTATATAGATTTAAAACATAAAGCAATACAAATGAAAAAAGAAAGGTATCAAATTGAAAAAAAACACTTATTTGCATATAGATTTAAAGCATAAAGCAATACAAATGAAAAAGAAAGTTATCAAATTGAAAAAAACACTGCAAATGGAAATAGAATCTTCTCATGTAGTTGTCAAATGAATATTTATCTAGCTTTTATGTGATAAGTGAGATTTTGGAGGCTTTTACCATTAAATGACAGCTAATTTACCATTACATGACAGCTGAAACTTGTTTTTCGATGACTCAATAGTGGTTTACAAGTGTGACACTTGTTTCAGGCTCAAATCTCGCACTATATGTAGCTTATCAACTAATTAATTGTAGTGCAATGTAAGTTTCCAAATAATAAAAACATAGATATAATAATTTTTAAATGATATATAATTAATATATTAAGCATATATTAAAAATCTATTGTTGATATATGATAGAATTCATTTGTACCTTGTTTTATTTTTTCAATTTTATTTTATTTTTTTCAAATTTTATTTTAAATTTTTGTTTAAAATTGTTAATTATGTTTAATTAACAACACAAGCAAAATATATATAAAAATTATAAAAGTTTTGTTGTAGCTATTTTCAATTCATTCAAGTTCTCAAACTTATTATTCACAACATTGCATAATACGTATATATATACACACACAAAATGCTCACTTTTCTTCCATATTCTAGAACCTTTCATCTTGCATTCAATTTTAAAGACTTTTATGACATATTTTAAGGCATTCTAGAATTATATGATATTTAGTGAAGGTGGATCAATCTTAATTCCAACTCAACTATAAGTTATGTCCAAATTTTCTCTAATAACTCAATGTTCACTTTTGGCAATGATTTTGTAAAAACGTTTGTGAATTGCTCCTTCACCTACAAAGCTTTTGATTTCTCTACTTACAGCCGGTTCTTTGATAAAATGATATATGATATATACATATACTTGAATAATGGGCTTGCCCAAAAATCAGATATTTTTTTTATCAAATACTTGTAAACTTTTAACCATATCATCTGTTATAAAGGGATGTTGTCTAATAACAACAATAACTTCTTTTGTTGAGCCATTTTGAACTTCTCCTTAATTTGACTTGATTAATTTTCAATAAATAGTAGAGGACTTGATTGGTCTATTCCTGTCTCAGTATGCAAAATTTAAATATGATATGAGAGATATTATGTAGTCTATTTTATTCAGGGCTCAAGTTTATTAAAAATACTATCCTTGGTGGATTATTTGATCACAATTCACTTGCTCAACATCAACATGCTGAGAATTTGTGGTGTGTAAGATATTTCAGCCATTCCTAACTTGACACAACATTTATCAGATGCAAGACAATAATTAACCGGAATTTGTAGAGGGGGTCTCAATTCTATATTTCTTATTATTCACCTTCCTTGCTTGGTTCCATATTTTAACATTTAGTTTCCTGTGAATCTAATTACTAGGATAGTAGATTCTAGATTTCAAGGAAGTTTTTCTCTCAAGTCTTCATGGATGCAAAGACTAAATGTAAATATTGTCGACCACCCAACGAACATGAGGTGATTATCAACTTTGACTTAGTATTAAAACATGAGAAAGTCAAATTGGTTCGGTATTCTTAGAATCTGTTTGGGAAGCTATTCTAGATGTTCTGGACAAGGATCCTACGATCTCTCTAGCTTTAGACTTAATTTAGGTAAACTCAATAAGGTTGGGGTTTCATGTAAGGTATTTTAAGATCTATTTTGGAGGAGGGATCTTATGAAGCGAAAAATAAATATGTTATAAGATTAATTAAAATATTTTCTTGAATAATAACAATCTTATAGTTTTGTTTGAAGATTTGAGTGGGTGCATTTGGGGTAGGGCTAGAAATTTCCCTACTAGCTTAAGTTTTTTTTTTTGTCTACTACTTGTCAATCATCTAGAGTTTTTAAATTTACACCAATTGTTTTATGTTGACTTTGTTGAATTGAATATGCAAAATAATAAAATTCATGAGATCGACAGCTTTCATAAATTTTGTAACTTAAACTTTTAAACTTAAATTGCAATACGAAGTTTATGGACACCTACTTTAAAATATTCCTAAAAAATCTCAACAACACCCACGAATTTTTTTATGAAGCCCTCATCCATGGGACCCCGCCCTAAGAGGCATTAAAGTTCTTCCACATAAAGGTACCAATTAAAGACAATAGGATCTATGATGTTTAGTACATATTTATTTGTAGTAGATCATTACTTCAGTTCTTAATATAGTCTCTTGGTTTAATACAACAAACCGTACACTTCTAAGTATAATCATGTATTAATTGCATTTGTAATATTGTTATGAAGTGTTACTTAACTCATAAGAATACAATAATATTTCAAAAAAATTATATTGAGCCCATACATTAAGAATTGGTGTCACCAAGATTCATTGAGATATAAAATAATTATAGATGTAAATCATTATAAATATATGCCTTTCTAATTTGTATTTTACTTGTACAATGGAATTTTTTTTCTTACATGGCTAGTGTAACTCTAAGCTTAGTAATTGATTCAAGGCTACTTATAAGCCCTACTTGAAATTAGTTAAATTCATAACACATCTAACCTCTTAATGACCCCTTATTATACAAATCACACTATCTTAAGACACTAATTTTATCAAGGGAATTCTTCATATATTCTTCTAGAATTGAATAATAATTTGAATATTATCCTTCTCCTTTCAAGGATTCGGTAGTCTCAAACTACATCATTTCTAAAGAGTTTTAGATGTCTAATGTTAGTTTATCTATTTGACTATATACAATCTAAAACACATTAATTAAAGATACATCAAGAAACTTTGGCTACTAGCTATCCAACTTAATCATCTATGCTTAATCAATAATTAATATTTTGGATTATATAAGAATTAAAATATGAGATCAAATATCACCAAATTAGCTATGCCACATTGCTCAAGTAAAGGTGAATCCAGGTCTTAGGCCTTATTTTCCCCTAGACATCCTTATAATGGGATGCTTGTTTCACATGGGTGTCAATAAGGTGTATGACTCTTGGATTATTTATAACTAGACTACCAATGTAGAATATTTTCTACCTAGTTTATAATGGAAGCATCTAATACTCATTGAAATTGAGAGAAAGATTTGTTGACTATAACTAGCACATACTTGAACACATGCATAGGCACAACCATGTACAAGACACAATATTTAGGCATTCACTAGACATATAGTATAAAATGAGAGGAATACAACCTCTCCCATGAGCCCAATCTCACAAAACCAAGAAAGCTTCTTTTTGTACCACAAAACCACAAAAATCTAAGACATATATAGTGTATAGCTATCATCTTTCCTTCAAAGGATGAGAATCCCATGATTACCAATCCCACTATTAATGACCATCACCTAACATTAGGCTTGAACATCTACAAAGTTTTTCTCTCCAAAAAAGGTGGCTATAAAGATCCACCTAGGCCTTAGACTAATCAAAAAAAGATATTTCAATCATGATGTCTTCCTTGTCACAAACTCACACACATTTTGCATATATCAATTTTTAACTTGAATACATAAGAATCATACCACAAACGTGATTCCACAAGATAAATGACTAAATACACATTAAAATTTAATCATAATTTAGTGTATTAGGATTCTACACAAATAAAGTTATACAAGAAATCAATATTAGGCTTATTTAAAATCCCAACACTACACTATAGTTGATCAAGATATTCAATAACTCCTTTCTCTTCTTTACCTCGCTACATGTACTTGCTACTAGCACAATTATTTAATTCACAAGTATTATTTGATTCAAAAACCTCCATGTCCTTTTATTTATGTGAGTATATATAGAGTCTTCCAAGTCTTCTTTCCACCAAATTTTATTGGCTAGATTAGGTAGTGTCTTAGAATTTTTTATTTTCTTTCCTCTATTATGAAACTAATTCATTCCTAGCTCTCTCTATCATGTGAGTTTTTTTTTTTTTCTAACTGGTTGAATTCTCAATAGTATGTTTGGGTTTATATATTCATTTATTTCTAAGCAAGGCATTCTTTCCAATTCTCTAGGCTTATTTTCTCTAGGGTATTATTCTCAATTCTCTTTAGGTCATTCAAATCATACAAACAAGATCCTCTCACTATATTTTTAATTTATGCACCTAGCCTCCTCTATGTATCTATTTTGATATTGGCTTATCCATTTAATCTTGGTGAGATGTTTTTTGTAATTTCACCTAATACAAGTGGATTCTTGTAAAACAAAGCTCCCCCTTGTCAACTTGGTTTGGTATATCCATCTCATTAGGCACCTAAACCAACTAGACAATCCATAAAGGCATAATGTCTTATAAAAAAATTATATGAAATTATCTATCTAAATAAATAATTCTCAACTAAATGTGAAACTAAAATATAAACTTACTATGAAGCTAATTAATCTTCAGTCCTTTTCAGTGCATCCTACAAACTCAAATGGTTTCATCAAATTATTCATTTTAATAAAATAATTAAAGTCACTTGATTATTTCTTTTTTTTTTTAAAAGAAGGGGTAAAAATTTATTCAATCAAATCCAAATTACAGAGCAAAGGCCAAAGGCCAACAACAACACTACATATTCCTGTCTTCCAATAACAGCTGCTCAAAGGTCCCACGATACTCAGAAGGTAACTCATCCCTTCCACTAATGTCCCAACCATCCACATTCTTTGAAGCCCACTTTGCCAAACAATCAGCCACTCTGTTCCATTCTCTAGGGATATGACAAAAGGAGATAGAGTCCAAGGAACTACAAAGACTTAGAATTTGTCTGACTAAAGAGGCTAATTGCCAACTAACATCCTCCCAACTCTGGTTGTTCAACATATCCACAACAATCTGAGAATCAGACTCACAGATGATCCTCTTCCAGCCTAAAGAGCATCCTCTCTCAACAACAATCTTAATAGCAAGGGCCTCCATCAGATTATTAGAATGTTGACCTTTGTAAATAGAGAAGAGAAAAACCGCACCACCATCATTACCTCTACCTATACCCCCAATACCAGCATGCCTAGGGTTCCCACGAGAAGAACCATCTGTATTAATCTTTAAGACCCCAGCCGGGGGAAGAGTCCACCTCCCATCCCGACAAACCCGTTGCTTGACATGGCGAGGTCTTTTTCCAAGAATGCATCCCCATCTACTATCCCCCAGGTTCAAATTCCTCACAATAGCACGATCACCAGGATCAATACTTTCAGACATATCACACTTTGCAGAAATAGTCTCCTGAAGCCTACCAAGTATCATCTTCCACAATTGAAAACTTCCTAATTTGGAATCACAAAAAATTCTGCAGTTCCTCTCTAGCCAAAGGTTCCAGAGAATGAAAATTGGCCCAACCATCCAGGCCACCTGCAAGAAAGAAGTCTTCGCTGGAGGCCTGCCCAAACTTTCCCAAAAATTGATTAGGGAGGTAGCATGAATACACCCATGACGCCAAGCCTCCCACCATCTGTGCCATATCTCTCTAGAAAAAGGGCGAAGAAAAAACAAGTGGGAGGTACATTCCTCATTGTTCGAACAAAGGAAGCAAACAGAAGGTCCCTGAAAACCTTGTTTGCGAAGATTCTCCCAGGTGAGGCATTTCTTCTGAGCCTACAACCATAAGAAAAAATTACATTTGGGCCAAGAAAAGTTATTCCAAACCTTCTTCCACCAGTGCACCTCAGCTGGACCATGTAAGTTCCTATCAAGTATAGCATAGCCTTGAGCAACAGTAAATTTACCTTTTGGGCTAGGACTCCAAGCCAAAGCGTCCCTCACATTAAGGGAGCTGCAAAACCTACCCTCCAAAGCTTTAGTAAGAACAACACGATCCTCATCAGAGCCACCCACGGGCCACTCCTGAGGGTCCTTCCAGCAAGTCACCTCCACCTAACCCATACGCTTGACAGTCTTAAAATGCTCCACCTTAAACCAACCAGCTTCAGTAAAAATATGGCAAAGAGGCTGAAGCTGGGGGAAGCTAGAGAGAATGGGAGGGTGGCCATCCCAAGAGTCCCACCAAAACAGAGCATCAGAGCCTCTGTTACAAATCCAGAAGAGACCCTCCTTAATAAGTTGAGCTCCCTTCTTAAGAGTATCCCAAATACAAGAACCTTTACCCACCAAAGCAAGTCACGGCACATCAAGGCAATCAGGACCAGGAAAATACTTGTGGGAAAGAATCTTGGCCCAATCCTGATCCTGATTGTTGCACCACCGCCAATACAGCTTGGCAGCCAAAGCCGTGACAACAAGAGCCATCGACCTCAGACCAAGGCCCCCAGCATGCTTCGGCCTGCACACAGACTCCCACTTGACTAAACTCCACTTCGAGGATAGAAGGTTGCCAGACCAAAGGAATTGCCGAGATAAAGCATCAAAATCCCTCACAAAGTTGGAAGGGGGGACCTGAACACAACACCTATAAATGGGGAGAGACTGCACCACAGTCTTTAGGAGAACCACTCTCCCAACATAAGATAACCATCTGTAAGTCCAGTGACTAACCTTACTTTGGAACTTATCCACAATCCCCTACCAGTAGCCTCTACGCTGAGATCCCAAGGCCAAAGGAATCCCAAGGTACATCAAAGGAAGGGAACCAATTTGAAATCTAAGAATCCTAGCAATCCTGCTCTGAATAAGCCGAGGAGTATTAAAGAAATAAATGGAAGACTTATCATCATTAATACTCTAACCAGAGGCTTTCAAATAGATATCCAAAGCTCTCCTGAAATTCACTGCCTCACTAATTCTAGCCATGCCCAACAACCCAGTGTCATCCACAAACTGAAGATGAGAGTAGGAAGGAAGATTATTGTTCCAGCTCCAACCTTGGATAAGACCCTGCCTCACCTGAGATTTTATAAATCTGCCAAGGCCCTCCGCCATGATAATGAATAAATAGGGAGATAAAGGGTCCCCTTGCCGAAGTCCTTGAGAAGCTCGAAACAATTCTGAAGGTTCCCCATTGATGAGAACAGAGAAGGAGGATGAGGTCACACAGCTAAGAACCCAATTCACCCATTCCTCATCAAAACCAAAAGCCAAAAGAATTTTCTGTAAGAACTCCCAACTCACCCGATCATAAGCTTTAGCCATGTCAAGTTTAATAAACATAGCTTTCTCCTTAGAGGCAGCCATAGAGTGAATAGCCTCCATTGCTATCACAGCCCCATCCAAGATTTGTCTTCCCTCAACAAAACCACCCTATTCAGCAGAGATCAAAGAACCAAGGAGTGGTTTGAGTCTCTCAGCAATCAATTTAGTGATGATCTTATAGACAACATTACATAACGCTATAGGCCTAAATTGGCCCAACCGATTAGCCCCCTCCTTCTTAGGTATGAGAGCCAAGAAAGTGGAATTCAAAGACTTCAGTATCTATTTGTTTCTATGTGATTCCTGAACCACATCTAGGAGATCAAACTTTATTATTTCCCAGAATTCTTGAAAAAACTCAATCGGAAATCCATCTGGGCCCGGGGCCTTACCTTTTTTCATAGTAAACACAACTTTCTCCAATTTAGGTAACAAGATAGGACTTAAGAGATCCCCATTCATATCAGCAGAGACTAGGTGGGGAATACAATCCAAGATGGCCCGCTCCTCGGTCCCAGCAGTAAGATCCTCCCTCGTAAAAAGATTAGAAAAGTAATTGACAGCTTCCCTAGAAATTTCTTCACAGGAAGAGATCTGAGCTCCTTCAGATGAGACAAGAGAGGAGATAGAAATCCCCTGCCTCCGAGCCTTAACCGAGTTATGAAAGAAAGCAGTGTTCCTATCCCCCTCCTGAAGCCAATCAATACGAGATTTCTATTTCCAGAAAATCTCCTCCCGAAGCTCCCACTCTTCAAGTCCCTTAAGAGCTGAGGACTCAGCTTTACTCAGATCAGAGGTCAACCCTTGGTCCCGAATTTGACGAGTAATATTATCCAACTTGGACTGAGCAGCTATCTTGTGAGCATGCAGGTTCCCAAAATACTGTTTATTCCATCTCTTAAGCCTGTACTTCACATGTTGAAGCCTCTTACTAAAAGTAAACATGGTCGTCCCATGGGCAGGCGTCCCCTCATTCCACCAATCCAACATAAGGTCTGGTAGAGACAAGTCTCTTAACCACATCAACTGAAATTTAAAAGAGGGATTTTTGGTGACTCCATAAGAGGTGATAGAGAGCTTAATAGGCTAGTGGTCAGAGCCCCTCCAATCAAGAATTTCAGAACTGGTGATCCACCTGTTGTTCATCCAATAGCAGGAAACCAAAAATCTGTCAAGCCTTTCTGAGATAGCCTCAACACCACATCGCGATTATTCCATGTAAAGACACCATTGGTTGGCTTCACATCAATGAGATTCAAGGAACCAATCATATCCCTGAGCATATTTGAAGACGGGTCCAGCCTAGCTAATCCCCCTCATTTTTCATCCAGACTAGTAACAACATTAAAATCTCTAGCCAGAATCCATGCGAGAAACGGGTCCAGGGACCGAATGAGTCTGATATGAGCCCATAAATGGGACTTACCTAAAAATTCAATAGGAGCATAAATATTGGATAAAAGACACCTTTCTCCAATCTCAAAACTAGAGGCAACCAAAGAAATGGAGGACTGACTAGAAATCCACCATAAGGGGGAAACTTTCCTAGGGTTCCAGAAGCAAGCCACCCCCCCCCCCCCGAACAGTTCAAAGCACCCACCCCCTACCAAGAGCCCTGGGGCCAGATACGTGAAGCACAATTAGCCAAACCATCCATAGTAAGCTTAGTTTCCTGAATAAAGACCACATCAGGAGACTGAGACTCAATTAATCTGCGAACAACCTTTTGTCTGGGGATGTTTCAACCCCCTTACATTCCATGACAAAACAATCATTTATGGGGGTGGGAGAAGTGAGAATCAATGGGTTTCACCGACCCAGACTCAACCAAAGTATCACCCATAATCTTCACCTTCTCTTGATCAGTCTTCCTACCACTCTTTGACGGTTTATCTAAAGGCCCCTTTTTGAAGGATTTTTGTTGTATCCCTAGGACAGGAGAAGCTTTATTACCCTTTACAGAAACTGAGGTCCCCTTAGGAGCAAGGGGATCAGGAGCCACCATAACAGAGTCCTTCGTACCCTGTGACCCCTGAAGGTCTCCAATATCCTGAACTTGAGGAGGCAAATCAATAGCCGACTGTCCAACCTGTTGGTCCCCTGAAGATAAAATCTGATCCTCCTTCTTTGCATCTTCATCAAGAACCTCATGCTGACCTTTAGCCCCAGAAGAGAGCTCAACTGGAGTACCTTCCTCTTGGACCAAGTCACCAAGAGCATCAAATCTGTTAAAGGTGCCATCATTATGTCTGTCCATCCAGGTTCTCTTCTTACCTTTGCCTTTGTTACGAGACTTAACCTGAATAAATCCCTCGCTATCTACAGGTCCATTAGACAAAGGAGCCTTCCCCTTGTCCTCCCTAGGAGGTCCAGGGGCAGCCATGGGGGAAGACTTATTCCTGGGACATCTGCGATGTAAATGACCATATTCATGGAAAATTTTGCATCTAAATGGAAGGGTCTCGTAATCCAGCTGTTGGATCCAGGAAGATGATCCCATGCAAATCTCCATAGAATCTGGCAACGGATTGTTTAAATCAACTTCTACACAAATACGGGCAAAAGAAATTACCTTACGATCTTGAGTTTGTGTCGCCGAACCCACAAGTTTTCCAAGAAGTAAAGAGATTGAGTGAAGAATATCTTCCCTCTAGAATTCCAAAGGAAGCCTCGGCAAGCGAACCCACACAGGAACTCGCGAGGGGATCTCCTCAGCAGAGTTGAAGCCCATGTGCCAAGGCTTGATGAAGAGCCCCATCTGGTTAAAGAAATAAGGGCCTCCTTCAAATGCCTTATTCCTATCCAACATGCTTGAAAAGATAACCAGAAAATAATTATTAGCCGCTAATAGAATCTCCATATCTCCTTCTGGGTTCCACACCCGGCGTGCCCAGGATTCCAGCATAGGCAAAGAAAGGCGAAGGCCTAGAAATTTGCAAATAAGAGCATGATTGCACCAGTATTCGAGATCCTCTGAAACTTGCGCAAGTTGAATAACTAAAACTGGCCGGTCCTCGGATCTCTGCAAACATCTGTTTACTTTTCTTAATCGAAACATTCCTTTTGAAGAGGAAACACCATCCCCAGATTGGGGTTTACTAGTCAGTTCCTTATCACTGACATGCAACAAAGAAGACGGCTCACCCATCTCCATATCTCCGAAGGAAAGCTGAGAAGAGGCTATACCCCGATTCTCCATGCAACGACAAACCAAGACTCAGCAGAACTGAGAAAGAGGTGGGGCAGGAGCCCCACAAACACAGAACTCCGCAGGCCCCCCACTAAGGACTCGCCCAAGGTGGAATTCAGGCTGAAAACGCCCACCCACGAGCTAGAAAAAGGCCAAGACCCCTATCTGACCAGCGCACGCCCCTGCCAACAAAAAATGCCCCCCGAGTGCAGCAAAGAAGCTCGCCACAGAGCACAAGTAGCCGCGTCGTTAGCACTGTCTCAACGGAACTGACTCCCTCAGGCAAAGATTTTTCATACAAAAATTTGCATTGTTCAAAGTCACTTGATTCTAAATAACATTATTTCTTACTATTTAAATTAAAATTAGGAATTTGAGAATTATTATTCAAGTTTGTTTATCAAGAAACATGTTATTCATTTATTTCACATAGTAATTATGGAGTCAATGCTATAATTCTAAAACATGATACATAAACATTACATTCAATATACATATATGAAGACTTCATGACCCTTTGTAATTTTCTCAATTTACCTAGAAACGAGCATATACAATCCATAAAATATCATATCCTAAGATTTACTTGATTACTACTCTTTATGTAAATTTGCAACAATAAGGTATTACATTTATGGGTTATTTTTTAGAAGTATGTGATACTACACCTAAACCAAAATAAAAAATGCATCTAAAATTTATCTTCTAGTCATTAATGCTTCCTACCCAAGCATTGTATGTGTAGCCGAATAATTTAAAACTATCAAATGCAATATTAAAAATTCCATGATGTCAACGCCATTGACATTCCTAAAGATTTGTTTCCTACTTTTAAGTGAATATCTTTCAATATTTTTGGTGAGCTTAATTAAATATCCATATATTATAAATTAGTCCTAGTAGCTATTAAATACATAAAAATTTCAACCAATATTTTATAGATGTTATCTCTACATTATTTCTTATTAGCAATAAAACAAGTTTTGAAGGGACCCCAAAACCCTTTACAAAAAGAACAACTGAAGCAAAAGAAAATTACAATGAGCACACATCAGCCAAAAAATAGCATGCCATCAGCACTACAACAGCCAAAAAGAAAGACAAAAGCAACAACACTACATAGTCTTGAGGATATCTGCAACTTCCATATCCCCTACTACAGTCTTCTAATAATCATCCATAGCTTCAAGCATATCTTTACCAGGGGCCCCAGCCTACACTTTGGTCTTGTTGCATGTTATAGCATCAAGCCCACCCACATTAACCTTGCTAATCAAAACACTCTACACCCCAACATCTCTATCAATAGAACCCTCTTCCCTCCATATGCATACCACCACCACCAACACCCTCACCAGGATCCATCTCCTTACAATTCTTGGCCAAATCAACAGAAGTGGAGATGCCCACAGACTCATAATTCACGGAAGTCCCCTCCCCACCCTTCACCATATTTGCACTATTCCTTTCCCACTCGACTTCCAAGGTCAAGATTCTTTCTTCAAATGCTTGTTTCATCTTCAGCATTTGTTTACCAACAATCCTCAGAGACTCAAGTAGAACTCGTCAACTTGATTTTGAACTAAGGAATCACTCACTTTACTCACCGCCTCCTAACCCTAAAATTGGTCATGTTGAGTTCATGAAACATCCATTTAAAAAATTTAAAACTAACCTTTGTTTGCTTAACTAATTGACATTCCTTACAAGTACTGTTGCTAGGCTTGGAGATGAGTGGCATATTTCTCACATTCTTATTTTTACTAACTTTGACAAGATTGTCAAATTTTACATGTCCAAACCTCTTGTGCCATAACCAGCTTTCTTCAAATTGACCCATGAAGCAAATGTGTCCATATTTATCTTTGTTTGTGCCCTCTTGAAGATTATAAATATTTTTGTTTGTTCTCAACCTTGTTGCAACTGTTTTTCCTAATGTTTTCTTTATAACACAACCTTGAGCACTAAAAAGAACTTCAAATCCATTGTCACAAATTTGACTTACACTCAAAATATTATTTTTTAAACCTTCTACATAGTATACATCATGTAATGGTGTATCATCATCTAAAGATATAGTACCTTTACCTTTGATTTCAATGCAAAAATCATCTCCAAACTTGACCGATCCACCATCATAGTCTTCAAGTTTGATGAATTTGCTCTTATCAACTATCATGTGATGAGAGAACCCACTATCTACAACCCACAAATCCTTTTTCTTGGCATGTAGGGCAGTTTGAACAATCATAGCTTCAATACTTTCAACAGTCGCCTTTGGTCTCCAAAGTAATTTCACCTTATCAGCATTAAAATGTGCAGTAATTCTCTTTTTTTGCACCTCCAAGTTAGGTCTACAAAACTTAGGTATGTGCCCAAAATTTCCACAATTAAAGCATCTTAACTTGTTTAAGAACTCAAAAGGATTTCTATTAAAAAATTGATCTCCTTTTAGCCGTGAACTTGGGTATGTGCAGGATCATGGTGGGCCAAAAAGTGGCAATGAGAAAAAAAAACACGTCTTTCACCGACCGAAAAATGCGAAAAGAATGTGTTGACTTTTTTTAGGCTCGGGTGTCACCATACCAAACACCAAACCTACTTTTACAAATCGGATATTCGATTCCCGACTTGCAAAAAGCATATATAAAGAAAGTCCAGAGTTGTTTTGAAGTCATTTGACAGTGAAGAACCTGTGGGCGCACAGTGCATTCCTTCTTCGCGTAACGGATATCCGATTTGGAAAGGTAAGTTTTTTTATTTTTATTTGATTTGATTCAATTTTGATTTAGATTTGAATAATTTCATATGGTTTTTTGTGGATTTTTTTAAAAAATAGGGTTTTCGGACAAATTCCTTAGAAAAATTTGAGTTTAGAATAGATTTTGATTAAAAAATGAATGTTTTTTGTGGATTATTTTTCACAATAGGGTTTTTGATTGAATTTTTAAGAAAAAATTGAATTTAGAATGGATTTTGATAATAAAAAAAGAATGTTTTTGTGGATTTTTTTTCAAAATAGGGTTTTTGATTGAATTTTTATGAAACAATTGAGTTTAGAATGGATTTTGATTAAAAAAATGAATGTTTTTAATGGATTTTGATTTAAAAATAGTGTTTCATTTATATTGTCTAATTTTAGATTAATTATTTTTTAACTTTAATCAGGCATTATGGCTGCCAAGAATGAGAATGCACAAATTCCACCAGTTGAGAATTAAAATCCACCAACTGAGAATCAAAATGTAGAAATGCCAAATGCTCCACCACCTCCGCAACCATCAATTGAAGACTTAATTCATGAAAAATTGGAGCAATTGAGGGGCATTTGTGATGTTTATAAAAAAATCCCTTGATTATCCCGTATGTCAACCACATTGACAAGAATAATTACAAATGTAGAAACCCTCTCCACCCAACATAATGCCTTTCATTCATGGCAAGAAACCATGAAGGAATATTATGCATGTGGATTGTCTTATGATGATGTGAAAAAACTCCAAATAGCAAAAGCCCAAATAGCCTCGTTATTTATTAGCCCTAGCATTAGTTTGCCAGTTAATGTTAGCAAACCAAAACTTTCTATAAAATGGTGGTGCACGATAGGCATAGTAGATAACTTTTGGGATTGTTGGTGTATGGTTTTTGATAAACCACCCAACAATAATCTTGATGGCCCTTTTACTTCTTTATTAAAAATTATATACCGAAGTTTTGTGTTAGGGCATCATGTCACTCATTTTGATAAACCCTTCCAAGGCATTGGTGGAGGTATGCCTCAGGATAGGCTAGGGTTAGCTAGAGTACTTAGGCGCCCACATTTTCCCCATCCTCCCCTTCCTCCGCCACCTCCAGTACAACATCTAGATATTACGGAGGATGCCTTACACAAACTATCCGTTTTCATTCACTTTTGAGGGTCTTTTTGGTTTCCCATGCTTCTTCAGTAGCTCAGCCACAGTCTGGTGATCTTGGTGATGGATCCGGTGCTGCTGCATCATCCTCCTTGGGTCCACATATTTGTGTGCCACATATTTGTAATACGTGCCAACAAATATGTTTGGGTCCTATTGTACAGCCCCCTGAGCATCTATTAGACACTTCTGATTATGACATCCAGGATGTGGAGATTATAGCAGATCACACGCAGGGGAGTGGAGCACACCCTACAAATTCCTCTCCTACTAGAGAGGTGGACATTGGAGTAGTTACACAGGTAACATTTAAGGCGTAAATTCATAACTTGCATTTTTTTTAAATGAAAAATTAATAAGAGATAGTATCGGGCACTAATATTTATTTAAAATGGTCTATTTAATAGTTAATGTCTGAGGAGGAGCTCACATAGGTGACAGATAGCAACCTTAGGGCTATTTCATTTGGCCTCGACATGCACACAATATGTATTTTCTCACTCATTTACATTTTTTTACTATATATTTTCTTGTCATTTGAATTGTCAATAATGAAATTATATATTAACTTATGTTTTTGTCTTACTCTCTGCTTGTAGCAAACACCTAGTGCAAGTGAGGTGCAACCTTTCTAGACTATGGAGACACAATGTTAGATAAAGGGAAGGTAATTGAACTCAAATTCGATTGAATTAAGATTTTTAAGATCTTATATTGATTATACATACATCAACATAGATTGGTAGTTTCATATGTACTTTTCATTTTATGTATAGGCAGTTATAAGCTATACATCATCAGTTGGATAAGTGCCACAACACCTCAAGGAGTAGGTATTCTCCTACCAAGGAGGAGGGGTGTTGAAACACCTAAAGGAGATACAGAAAAAGATCAGCCTAAAGAGGTATGTGTTTATTTTATTTTTGCTTGGTAAATATGTTCTTATTACCGACAATTCTATGCTAACTTGGATCAATTTCATGTTTTTGTTCACATATATAGATTGATGTTACAAAAGTTGGTTTGGTTAGTTCTTTGAGAGGGGTATATTCTAGGACTCCTGACCCTTCAAAGAGACATATATTTCAGGTAATCAAGATTTCAATTTTAGAGTTCAATTATAATTCAATGTGTATTGATTTTTATGTTAATTATTCAATTTTAAATTATATAGTATAACTAATCTCAATTGTGGTTTGACTTTTTCTTGTGCAGCTACCTTCAGAGCCAACGAGTGCTTCAAAGAGGCTCCATTTTGATGATCCACCACTAGTTTAGGATGAGATAGACATTTTGGCATGTAAATTTTGAATAGATACCGAGATGGCATATGCCACATATTGTAAAACTTTGTTTGAGTTGGCGTTGATGCCATTTTGTATATGGACATACACTTGATTATTGGATAATTTGATATATAGAAGTTGACAATCGAAATTTAATTTCCTCCTCATGTGCATGATTAAACTCTTTGAAAATTTAATCAAGTGAGCAATGGTTAAATGTCAATGTACAATAGCATAAAAAGAATGGTTAAATATTATGTAGTTTATATTCATATTGTTGATTAAATTGCATTGCACATCTTTCAAACTCAAAGCATTACTTCACATTGCATAAGTAACAACTAGATGCTGATAGATGAAAAAATTTCAATAACAATATAGTTTTTACAAAGTCAACCTAAGCAGTTATGCAATTACTTCACATTACATAACTAATAACTAGGAGTAGCTATCAATTGCATTAGCTTGTCATGGAATTCTATGAGACCACATTTCTTTGAGGAAACTTGGCACAAAACTCACAAAAAATGAAAAGAAAGCACTCAAACAAACTTTAAAGGGGTCTCAGGCCTGCTGCCCCCTCATTCCACACGCTATGCAGCCATTTACTTGTGTTAGTTTTATGATCAGATTTAATGCACAGAAAATTAATTCTAAATCAAACACAATAACACAGCAGATACCCTAGGGAAAACCCTCCTCTTGAGGGAGAAAAAACCAGCCAATAATATCACTTATATTATTGAATCACAATAGAAACTCCTTTACAATGAAGGCCGATAATGAGGCCTAATAATATGCACCACAGACTGATGCCAACATAGCAATACAATGATGTAATTCTCAAATGATAATCCTCAGCCTTCTCACAATAACTCGATCTGCACTTGAAGAGTTTCTCACTAACTCGCACTTGATATGAAATGGAATGTATGAAAAATGTATGTCTCAAAACAATGAAATGTATCTAATATATATACAAGCTGAGAGAGATGCGACTCTTCACAATATAGGTTGGCCTCCAAAAAGAATGTGCCTCCTCAAAGATTGCACCTCCAAGATAGAAGTCAGCCTTCATAAAATAATAAATATTATTTGACATAAATCGTGCCTCAAGCATGTCGGCCTCTTCATAAATGCACCTCTTCATTAACTCGTATCTCTTGATGAATTAGCATTAATCACAAATCAATATATATATATATATATAAATTAAATATCTTTGGCTATATTTAATTTATTCTTATGTAGAGGAGATCGCTGGAAGGATATGACTAGCGCTGCAATAATCATCAACCCTCTCAGCTAGGGAGGATACTTCCAGTTGCACAAGGAAAATCACCTCATCATGATGCCTAGTACTATGGCTACAACCATAAGTGAAAAGAAGAATATCATCTCATCATGATATTAGATATCGCCTCAACACAATATCAACCATAATGGCTACAACCATACTATGGTGTCTACAAGTGTTCATCGCAGACCTCAACTGAAACAACATCTAGAGGTGGTCTTCCAGTCAGCAGCACAACCATCCAGAGGTGCTCTTTCGGTCAGCAACACAAGCATCTTCTTTAGGTTCAGTAGGTTCAGTTCCATCACTGCAAGTTGTGACTTCACGCTTGATCATTTCTTTGGTTGGCATGACTTCCTCATAAGATGCCCTGCTTTCATCGCTAAGCAATCTCTCATCACCTTCCTATAGTAGAGTTATCGCATTCTTCAAAAATCATAAGAATTCTTTTAGTACACTCAAGAGTTATCGTAGTGCCTCTCCATTCTCATAGTGGATGTGTAGGAAGTTTGGCTTTGAAACTTGGAGATGAAAGTAAAATAATAGAGACATTTAAAGGTATGTGCTAATGATGTTAAACAATTGATATTGTATATCATGAATTTATGGACTAAGTAAAAATGTTAGGAAATGATTTATTATATGTGTTTAAGGATATATTTATCATGATGTGTGTGTTCAGACATGACCATTACTACGATGTATGTTATTGACATATTGATGTGATGAAAGTGTTTTGTTACCTTTGGGGTTTTCACTTGATTCTAATATATTATCATTGTGTTGTCATATTATTATGATTTTGATTATGGTTATCTTTATTATCATAAAATATACTAATTTGTGTTCAAGCTTTGTGTTGCAAGATGGGGCATGAGCTTCTATTAGTGTTTTGGTGAGTATGATGCATATTGTTATGTTATTGTTATTATGCAGAGATTTACTTGGATAATTGAGTGATACAGTAGTATGTTTGTTAGGATAAGTGGAAAGGGCGGCATCGTACCATTGGACGTATGAGAGACATACGGGAATGAGATACGATTGCTAGAGCCTCTTTCCTAGTGCTTCGGCTATTATGCACATGTGCTCTAATTTGTATGTTTAAGTGAACAGGTACTAGGCTACGTCTCTACCTAAATTAGTAGGTCTGAGCGTGCCTCTAATCCCAATGGTGGTTGAGGAGATAACATCTAGGCCCAAATTATAACCTAACCCTAACCATTGTTCTCAATTAGAGACAATTGATGAAGAATGTGTTAACTTTTTCGGGTTGTCATGAGACAATGTCCGATCTTCTTTACCCTATGTTTGGAGTGTTGCATTTATTCGATTGTTTCTTATGTGATATGTGATTGTTTGATTTTGTTGTCTAACCTTAGTTTTGGATCCCAACCTGTTGGTGTTAAACCCTGTGGTTAGTTGTGTTGTTATGATTGTGATTAGTGTTATTTATCTTTTGATGTGAATGTTGCTCTTTCATGTGAAGTTATTTTATGATTTATATTTTACCTTAGTTTGTGAGTTATTTGAGTGAAGTTAGATATTGAATCTATTATATTTATTGTTATGATTTTTATTAATGTGTTTGAGGTGTGATATAATATTATCCATAAGTGACATTTATGTATGTTATATTTTATTATGTTATTATTTTGAGGAATAATTATTTAATTATTGTTTATTATTATCATTATTTGGTATTTGGTTATTGTTTATTGAGTAATATTTATTTTCCTTTGTGGCACCTTATTAAATTTATTAGGAGACATAACTTTGATATGGTTGAGCAAGAAGCCCATTCTGTGGCATGACTTTCCCAATAGCCACCTATGTGTTTGTGAGTACATACCAGTCGAGCGTATGTTTCTCACCTTTTGGGCCTTCTCACCCAGTGGACAGCCATGAGTTCCATCACCCAAGAGTGAGTATGCATCTTATTTTTTGAACAAATGGCCTAGATTTGAGTCACAACTAGCTAAACAAATGATAGAAGCTTGATCTGAATTTTCCCTTTTCATCTCCCTTCTCTTTTTCTCTTTCACATGTTTGTTCCTTTGTCCTTATGTTCAGTTTTCCATGGGATCTTCATCCTATGGGCTTGATCATCCCTCTTGATCGTTGTCATTCCATCTTGCTAGCATAAGTGCATTTGGATCCCTCTCGATGTGCATGGCTACTTTAGTGTGAGTTTGAAGCAAGTTCATCCTCTCACTAAAGTGGGGGCTAAATGTACCATAGAAAAATGGATCTTGGAAATTTTCCGTGGTCATTTAGGTCTTTCTCTTGTGATTTTTGACTTATTTTTCTTTGATTTAATGTTGGAATGTAACTTAAACATTCACATTAGGTCCTAAACATTCAAATTATGATGTCTTGTGAAGGTGTTGTGAAGTGTTGTAACACATTTCTACACTTTTCTAAACTATTCTTATTATAATTCATCTAAAAATCACCTTTTTATCCCTTATCAAGTCCTATTTTAAAGTTTTGTAAAGTCTTGTAACAAGCTTTTACGCTTTTCTAGGCTTGTTATCACTATTTACACCTTTCTTATGCTTTATTTGGCCCCTTTTTGCACTTACATATCATGTAATTAAGTGTATTTTTGAATTTAAACTCGACAAGCAACATTAAAAGCAACTTAATTCCTGACACCCACTTGCAAGCCTAGAGTGGGACCCATTCACCATGGGTGGTGAATGAGTCCCTCTTGGCTCCAAATTTAAAATAATTCAAAATTTCTTTCGGGTTTTTATTCATTAAGACCTTATGTCGGCCTGTGATGTGGTATTATAGGGTAATTAGGGCATAAGAGTGTATAAATAAGTTTTTTTCTACCCATTTTACCCCTAATTCATTCAAGTATTCATCCTTGCATTCAATCTCATTCATCCACTTAAGCATCAAAGCATCATTCAATCAAGCAAATATCAAGCATCTTGGAGCAGCCATTGACATATCTTTAGACTTCTACAACAAGGATTTGGTGAGTTTATGACACTTGCATGTTGTTTATTCATCATTCCTTCTTCATTTCATTTCATTTCTTTATCAAGGGTTTGATTACCAAAGTGGGATTTGACCAAGGCAAATCCCTATACTCTAACCCTTCATCATTTTTCCCCTCTTTTCATGTGTATTTGTAGGTTTTGTAGGAAGATTTGGTAAAGAATAGGTGTTGAAAAGTGGTCAACAAGTCATCAAAGTGTTTCAAGTCAACCAAACCCTAATCCAAGCTTGGAGACAGCATTTAGCTCATTTTCTACAAATTTGACTTTGTCAACTTGACAAGAAGACAAGTACAGACCTGGACCTATAGAATTGACCCTTGAATTTGAAGATTTTTGGAGGAGGACTAATTTTCCATCAGTGGAGAATGAGTCCCACCTATAGGAGGAAAAAGTTGATTTTGTCAGAATTCAATTCTTGACAGTCGAAAACCAATTTCAAGTCATTTTACCAATAGGAGGAATGATTCGCCATCAGTGGCGAATGAGTACCACTAGTCATCAACAGTGATTTTTTCCAATTTCCATAACCTTCCAGGATCAACATTCAACTTCCAGGTGCACTCTGTTCAATCTCATTGAATTCTATCTACATTTGTTTATGTTTTTAGTTCATTCTTGCATATCACATTGTGTTTTCAAATATTGCATATTTCATTACTTTTGCATTCATAATCAATCAATTTTATTAATTAGCTACATTTATATCATTGCATTTGGTCATAATTACATCATACATACCTTAGTTTGAGTGAACTACCTCAGTTTTTGGGTTCTATCTCTCTCCTTTTAGGTGAAAAACCCTAAGAGTGCAAGAGAAGTCCATAGAACGCACCCTAAAATTGATGGTTCGCTGGGAAAAGAATTCTAAGATATATAAGTGGAACAAAGGCTTATGGAATTCAATATCCAATTTCAAATGAGTTCAAGCTCACAGGGTACACAGATAGTGATTGTGTTGCCAACGTCGATGATAGAAAGAGCACTTCAGTTTATGTTTTTCACTTTGGTACTGGTATAATATCATGGGCTTCAAAGAAACAACCCATTGTCACTCTTTCATCAACAGAATCAAAGTATGTAGCAACAACAAGTGCATCATGTCAAGTAGTTTGGATGAGAAGAGTGTTGAAAGAGTTGAAACATGAACAAAAGGATGCAACAAAAATTTATTGTAACAACAATTCCACCATAGCACATTGTCAAAAAAATCTAGTTTTTCACAAAAGAAGCAAACACATTGAGATATCATTTCATCAGAAAGTTGATCAACAATGGAGAGATATTTTTAGAATTTTGCAAGTCTGAAGATCAATGTGCAGATATTTTCACTAAGGCATTAGGAAAAGAGAGCTTTTTCTATCAAAGAGATTGATTGGGCATCATTGATGGCAATAGTTGCGATTAAGGGGGAGTGTTAGAATATAATCCTAGCTTTGTGTTCCTCCTTATCCTTCCCTGCATTCTCGCATCTTCCTTTTTCAGCTTTGTGCGGTGGTGTGGTGACTACCGTTGATCCATAGCCTCATCTTCTGTATCGTGTGGTGGTGTGGTTTCTACCGCCATACCGCAGCTCTTTCTCTTGTCTTGTGCGATAGAGCAGCACACCCCCACAGTCCCGCTGGGTGGTCTTCTAGTCTCAATGGTAGTGCGGTTTAAGGTCTTCTAGCGGTGTTCTGTTTGCGTGAAATATCTTTGGTCACTTTCTTTGTATTTAAAATGAATAGGACTATTTTTAATGAGATTCGATGGATAAATCTAGGCATATCTTTCAAGTTTTTATTATTGTATTAATGACATTTAATACTCCTCTTTTCTAGTGAATTTTACCATGTTGTTGAATTTTAATATATACATTGTGGTTTTATGTTTTTGAG
Source organism: Sequoia sempervirens (assembly GCA_007258455.2). Taxonomy (NCBI): domain Eukaryota; kingdom Viridiplantae; phylum Streptophyta; class Pinopsida; order Cupressales; family Cupressaceae; genus Sequoia; species Sequoia sempervirens. The sequence goes on from VDFB02000008.1 coordinate 198,863,926, forward strand.
ATATTACAAAAATAAATAAAGTGGTATTGCTCTATAGAAGCAAGAATAGTGAAGGAACAGAGCAGCAGCTCTTTTATGAAACATAGATGATTTGAATTTATATTAGAAAATTAGTTTTTGGATATATTTTGTGTGTTTTCATTTATGCGTTCTTTGTATTTAGTTATTTTGGGTTTGTTTTTTTTATGTTAATTCTCCTATGCCTTTCCCCTTCATATCTATATAAACCTTATTTAAAAGATCAATTTTTTACAAGAGACAGTGATGAGAATATGATTGGATTTAAACATCACATGTTTATGTTTAATAGTACTAACATATAGATAATTTATTGATTGGTGTAAATTTAAGTGATTTTAAAAAAATGTTTTATAAATAATAAGATTATATATATATATATATATATATATATATATATATATATAATTAATTTATATTAATATCTAATGCTAATATTTAATACACTACGTGCATTTTATTTTACTAAAAAATAATCTACTTTAAAAGTACTATTCTATTTTATATTGTTAATTTTATTTAATTCACTTAAATAAATATACTATTGTTCATGTACATAAGTAAAAAATATATAGAAATATAAAAGTGGTGTTGAACCTATTTTTAATTCTTATTCCTCAATCTTCTCATTTACAATGCTACATGTCGCATATCTATATAAAGATGCTTACATTTTCTAGTGTATTCTATAAGTTTCCATCTTGTATTATGTATGATTTTTTAATAACTACACCTCCATTCTTCTAAAGAAGCCACTTAATATATTTCTCTTTTTTGGACACTATCAAGCCTAGGAGGATGTTTCCTTGAGGACTTTCTAGATAATATACAAAGAAGGAGAAATACCATATTACAGCCCATATCTTGACTTACCATACCCCATAACAATCATAAAAAAAATTATTTAGCCTTATATTATGCAAATAATAGTAGGTATGCACAAACAATAATTGATATGAAATAATTTTGTCTTTTAAGATGATTATTCTCAATTGGTTAAAACACATATGCAACAATAAATTACGCCAAGATGATCTTCTAAATATGTTTCAACTTGAATTCACATAGAATATGGAAAAAAGTATAATGTTGAATCATACTAGAGAATAGGATGTATCAACTAATCCTAAACCAAAATAAATTTATTTGATTTATTTTTTGGTGAACCTTTCCATTCATGATTAGCGATTTCTTAACTGGGAAATAGCATCAAGGTAATGAACCAATGCAAACATTTGTGTAAAATTGAAATAAGAACTTAGGATAGATTCATGCACATCCCAAATGTACCCCAATAAATAATAGTATGCTGTGACCTTCAAATATGTCAAATCGAGAAGAGAGGATCTACCACCTCGATATTCTAACAAGAATAGTGTAATTATTTGCACATCAAACCTTTCTATCAATCAATACCATGGTAATGAAAGTATGGACCACCCTGAAACTTTGAAACTCAAAACTTTCAAACTTTGAAATACGCAATGACAAACACATGTCTAACATCCCTTAACACTGATACTTGGTATAATAAATTGGACCACCCCAAAACTCTAACATACACAAAGAAAACAAAAGTATGTTAGACTTGGAGATGAGCACATGAAAGAGGTAAATTGATCTATAGAGATTTCAAAACAATACTAGAGCTGAACATTAGAAAAATACATCCCAACCCCAACATAAAATAATTTCTCAATTTCAACCAAAGCCCTAACACTTGGACATCAAAAGGTTCCATCTAAATATTTTTTTTCTTGTCATTAATATAGTCCTATTATTATAATTCATCTTCATGAAAAAACGCATTTGTTAATTATAGCATCTTTGGTAATTGGATTGTATAACTTGCTTAGGAGATTCAACTCTAAAGAAATACCTTATCACATGCATGTGTATTGGGTTTTCTAAATAGATAAAGAGTAACCTAATATATCACTTTTCTATAATGAAAAGGGAGTGCAATTTAATTAATGTGATACAAGTATGTATTGGAGGTTAGAAATCATGTGTAGAAGGTGGTAGGATTTTTATAAGTGACATTCTAAATCCTCTATAAATCACTTTGCATGGGTCAATTAGAGGAAATCATATTCACTATTCTAGTATCTCCAACATTGTGAAGCTACCTTTTTTTCTACACCAAAGGTTCTTGTGTACGTGAGTGCCTCATAATCCTAGGGGGGCTTAATTCCAACTCTAATGTAGTCAACCAAGGAAATTGTGATCACACCAAGGTATTGTAAGTTTAATACAAACCTAACCAAGATTTCTAAAACTAATTATTAGTCACCCTTTAGAATTGACATGACCCTACCCAAGAGAATTACCATTGATCTCTAAAACCTATAATCTAGATTAATATGTACAATATAATTTAGATGTCTATTATTAGGGGTATGTATTGTTTGAATATCTATTTATTAAAAAATACAAAAGGATTACTTAAATTTATATTATTTGGATGCTTTATTGTTATTAATTATTATAATTTTGAGAAGACATGTTTATTTTATGTAGGTATACACCTATCTCCATTTCAAACTTACCCTTCTTAATAATAGCAGTACAACTATGTTAGGCTCTATCATAATAACCTACCAAATCATTCATTTTGCAAAAATAATTTTGATTTTGAGCCAATGTAATGGTTATATTGCCTCAAGTCTTTAATGTATGAAATGATTTAAGGGTCATTCCAAATTGTTTTAGATGAGACACCCTCTCATAACTAGGAATTTGAGCCACTTAAAAAAGTTGTGCATCTTGATATTGCTTATATAACTAAGAAATACTCATATCTGGATCCTAAAATTAATTCCATATTTATTAGAAGGCTTGGTCTACAATAAAATATATAGGGATGATGCTCCAAAAGTGGTCCTCCTAGTAACATAATGACTAAGTGAATGACGATGAGTATGTTTTAAAATTTACATATATGACTAAATAATCGTCATTAAATCAAAGGAAAACCACAAAAGTTTCTTGCAATGGTTCAAACTTTAAACTCTAATAGAGTTTCAACTTAACGTTATCATTTAGTAATGATTGGTTCTCATACTCAACCTCTTTTTTCCTTATTTTTTGATCCAGGTACTGTATTATCTTTTACCTACTGTTTAGTCTTCCCACTCTACGTGTGGGGAACGATAGCTACAATATTTTGACTTGTAAAGTTACTGGGAACGTGAAGTGAAGTTAGTGGAGACTAAAATGGTGGTGGTGAGGATGGACAATGAGGAGATTTTGGGGAAAAATTTGGAGAGAGTAAGGGAAAATGAGATAGAAAAGAGGAAGGAGAAGTGGAAAATGACAGACAGAGGGAGAAGGAAGCTCAATTCTTTGGTGGAATACAATGTTTTGGGTGAAACGAACAGGTATTGAATATACTTTATACCCATTTGGAATAGGTATGTCATGCTAAGCAAAGTAAAAAGGGAATTTTTATTAGCGTATATATAAAATGCAGAAGTCTTTACAATTGTAGCTCTTATTTTTGATGATTTCATTAATGTTTATAAAGGATTGTTTAAGGTTTGTTAATGATGATTTTTTTCTGTAGTTCTTATTAGTGTTTACTATTGTCATTATTGTCTTTGTGTTCTCTCATCTTAGTCAGTTATAGTATTTAAGGTTTCAGAAAGATAAGTGTGAATATATGACACAAGTATTTAGTCATGATGTGTTTATTTATGAAATAAAATATTTTTTCATAGTATAGCAAAATCACGACTTGCATTGTTGGTTCACTATGACTAAAGTTGCAAATTCATCAAATGTATCATATTTAGCTAGAGTGTGTCTAGAGTTGTATGATAGATTGTTTGTTTTAGTACACAACACAAGTTCTCAGATGGCATGGTGATCTATGGAATTCCCTAGATCAACTATTCCTGTGAAGGGTAGGATCACTTCTAGTAGGAAAGTGTGTGAGAGAGACCACTAGTATGTGGTTGGAATAAAAGGTATAGATTGATTCTCTTCCTCTTGCAGTTGAGATGTAGAAGACTTGGTTTATCAAAGACAACACTATTGATTTCACTTGATCTTGAACTATGAATGAAATAGTTGTACTTATTGTCTATATGTGATGATTGATTTAAGTTAAAATATTTAATGTGCTGATGAATTATTTAAAATGTAAACATGTGCTTATATTGAAAAAATATCTTGCATGATCTTATGTTTTAATAACAAGAAAAGTTGAATAAATTTTCTATCCTTAAAAGTTCTATGAATTATATGATTAAGATTGTATTGTTCTACTACTTCTTATGTGCAAAAGATAGAGATTGTACAAGTGGTATTTAATATAAAATAAAAAAAATAAAAATTAGTAGTGTTTTGGATGAATGGACCAGTCGGTTCAATACATTTAATCATGTTAATTAGATTTGTATACTTTATTCTTATACTATCATTGTGTTTATTCATTAATTTTCTCAAAATTAGTAACATTATAGTAGATATATTCATTTGTTTTATCAACACTACTAACATTATAATAGATTGAGTATCAATGAGCACTGAGTTTGTTTATCTTCTCAGTCTCTTCTCTCTTATGTGGTTGGGAAATTTCAAAAAAATCCTACAAACTTCTAGAAAAATGTCTTTCTCATCAAGTTAAATACACTTACAAATTATACATTTTGAAATTACTTATAAAACTTAAAAATCTTCATAACATGTAATGTGAAATAAAAACCATTATAGAATTTCAACTTCAAGTGTTAAGTTAAATTGTCTTTACATGATTACAAGCTAATGTTTGGTCCTCGTACTCAACCTATTTTTTCTTTATTGTTTTGTCTTCTTACTCTATAAAACTTAAATAGTCAATGAAGAGTTTGTTATTTGGAAGTCAAGTCTCCAAACAAACAGTCAATTCACTCACTATTTAGTTTCACGTACTCTTACAAAAACATCATTCAATGTATTTTGTCAATCATTGTTAAATAATTCAAAGAATACGACTTGTTCAAAGAATTCGGTGGCGTAATCCAATGAATTTTTTGTGCCCCACCCAACCTATGGAAATCTATTTGGGCTTGCTGTGCGTCATACCTGGGAAATTCGCTATTATAGCACCGACTTGTGTAGAAATTTTCCAACAATATCGATGTGAAAAAAAACTGACTGGATTCTCTGGATTTAACAGGCTTAGAAAATCCAAAAACACAGCCGTAAGATGAACTTATGGTCGCGTGTAGATGAACAAGGTGGTGATTGTTTCTCAGAAAGTATCTTTCGTAGAAATATTTAACTTATATTTATCTGTACAAGTTGCTTATTCTGCAATTCACAGCTTTGATGAGTATCTGCTATAGATCGACCCACAATAGGCAGTGTGCAGATTTTATATATCCAGATCAGTTACATTGCTGTTTAAGAAAGAACAAGTTATGACATTATTTACTCGAGTGAAGGATTTCTGGATTGAATTGCCTACAATTAATCATTTCTAAACGTTCATTATAAGAATTACAATGCACACTTTGTAGAAGATAAATCATTACATTATTTGCTCCATCATTTTACTGTTTATTTTCTTTGTGGTACCATTTATTTTTATCTTATATAAAAGCATTTGAACTAAATTATCATAGTAAACACATAATTGAATTAAAGATAATGAAATGTTTGTACAGATAAGAACAAATCATTATCTTTTTTTTTAATAATTTGCTGATTCCCTCTAGCGTCCAATCCGTCTTATCTTGAGTTTATTTTTATGTCCACTCGCATCCGGTGAGTCCAGGCCTTAGAGTCAAACTCAAGACCTTGGGGAGCAAACCTAGGACTCAAGCCAACTCTACTACCCATGTAGGCATGTCATTATATTATTTGACTAGAACTAATAATCTAAATTGCATAAAGGCGACATTACATCCCACCTTTTTCTTTTGGATCTAAAATCATCTTGGGGATCTAAAATCATCTTGGAGATCAAATATATCACATTGCATTTCATGAAATTTACATATAACTATATGACAAAAGTCCACCAAACATTTAGAAAGCATGGATACAAGCAGGCTGTTTAACCAAAAGAATTTTATTTTAGTGAGCTTAAATTGGTTAATGTCATTTCCTTGGGTGTGAATAGTTTTCCACTATTTATATAAACCTTATTTAAGAGATCAATTTGTTAAAGGAAAATAGGGTTGGATTTAAACATCACATATGCTTTTTTTTTAGTAGTAATAACATATAGATTATTTATTGTTTGGTGTAAATTTAAGTGATTTAAAAAAGTGCTATAAATAATATATATATATATATATATATATTTAATACATTTTATGATGCAGAGGGCATCACTTGAATCAATAAAATTTCCCTTATCTTGGGATCAAGTCAATTTCGGGTTCCTATCTCCACAACGACAAGAAGTAAGATTAGCGATTTAGTTGCCTTTGGCATTATGAAATAAGCGGTTAGAGGGAAGATGGATGGTTAATGGTCAGGCATAGATGAATTCGTGCAGGTTGAAAGAAGTTAATAGTTTTTAAAGCATCAGTTATGAATGAAGGGGGCAGTTAGTGATGGTTGAAGAGTGGATACGGTTGCAGGCAGTTTAGTGGAGATGTTGACAAAGGGAATAAGAGGTAAGTGGCAGGAATGATGGCGGGGGGCCGGTGAGGTCGAAGAAGGCCAAAGGCTGAAGTATCGAGGGCCTTTTGGAAAGAGACAGGTCATGTGAGAGGCCGACAAAGGAGGAGGTCGATGAGGGTGGCAGGTAGAATGGGGATCTGTTGAGGAAGGCCGAGTGGGAGGACATAAACTAAGAACCAAACAAGGTCATGAGGTAAAATGAAGAAGTTAGAAGGAGACATATGATGAGAAGAGAATTGAAGGTTGAACAGAGGGTCGAAAGGTCTGAAGGGAAGACGATGATCCAGTATTGTATTGAATGAATTGCGGAGGGGATGATAGTGGGAAAAGAATGTTTGCAAGCCAAGGGATGAAACTCGGAAGAGGAATGAGTAATATGTGTGAGGAAGGGACGAATGAATTAAATGGGAAACGTTGAGGTTTGAACGAGTGCTTGGTCTGAGCCAAGTATGGAAGAAGTAGAGATTGAATGAAGACATCTATTAGGGAAATGAATCATCCTTTATATAAGTTATAGAAATAAGGAAAATGATTTTATGTGAATGACCATTATAATTGTTCATGGATTTCAAGTGATGTATTGATGAATGTTCAATAATTCTGATAGATCCTGACATCAGGTTAAGAAGGACTAGTATTCTAAATGGTTATCAGTCATATGTGGATAAAGAAAGCTTAAATCTTGAACTTCCCATCATTGTAGTTTGAAATGATGAGTTTTGTCACTATTTTGAAAGTAAATTTGAAAGTGTGATTGTTGCAAAGCTTACGTTGGGTATGGTTCTTTAGACTAAAGCTTGAGTATGAGGGATCGTGCCATCATTTGGTATCAAATCCCAAAATATTTGGGCAAAGGAAGTTATTGTATTGTTAATATGTTCTTGTTCAAAATTTTTGAGATATAGACTGACAAAGATCTGGGCAATGAAAGCTTGTGATTGATTTGATAATTTGATGATCATAGATTCTTGAATAGTTGTGTGTTGTGCAAAGATTGACAAGCTTGAATTTAGGAAAAGGTTGGAAAATGCAGAAGCAATCAAGTAGAGGAAGTCTTGAGAAAAGGGGCAAGAAGAAAGATGCAGAATTTGAATGAGAAATGGCAAAGTTGAAGAGAGATTTGATGATAGTGCAGCAATGGCTAGAAGAAAGTATCCAAGAATACTTTTGGTGTTGGCCAATGAATAAGAAAGTAAAGTGTCCTATGAAGTTGATTATGGAGAAAAGAAAAAGGAAAAAGATGAATGCCTTGAGTAGAGGAAAAAGTACCCACAGAGATTGGGACAACAGAGAGTTCCCATGTGAGCAACGTACACCAGAAGAGGTGAAGGAAGTTCTCGTTGAAGAGAACATGAGAAGAGAAAAGGAGGAGGAAGAAGTATCAAGAGTAGCACTTGAGAAGGAAGGTAGTGTGGAGAGGAGAATGTCCATGAAGAGGGCATTAATGGAGATATTTTCATCTCTTATGTTATTTGCTAATATTATGTTTGTAAATTTGTATACAGGTATGAAGAATATGATAGGAAAGGTCAAGGATGAGACCTTGAAGATGATGAGTGATGGGGAAAAATATCACTCGAGGAAAGAGTTGAAGATGAGAGAAGACTAGTTGCAGCAGTGTGTCTAGAAGAGTTTGTAGCAAAGGTACATTGCAAAGTGCCAAGGAATGAAGAGGATTTTGATGCTGAAGATTTCCAGTATGATGATGAAGGTGAGAAGGTAGCTGCAGAATTTCATGATTCCCTAGAAGAGGTTGCAGATGAATTACAAGATGCTTATGAAGAGGAAAAGATGGAATTCAAAGAAGCCAATGAAGGGAACAAATCAGGGCAGCAAGTAAAGGGAGGTCATAATGTTGATTTTGGAAAGAAGAGTGTTAGTTTTGATCATGTGAATAGAAGTGTGAATATAGATAGACAAGTTTATAATGAGAAGAAGACAATAGTGAATCATGGGTACATAGTTCCATATTGGCAAAGGAAACAAGTTGTTGTGGGGCATCGGTTAACATGTAAAGAAGTAGAGGCTTTTGATTGTGTTTATAATAACAAGTAGGTGCAAAGGATGAAGGGTACATGCAGATGAACAAGTGGCAACCAGATTTGAAGGTAAATTGGAAAGTAAGGGGGCCTAGAGAAGATATTCCAAGGAAAAAGAAAGAAGATCAAGTGCAGCAATTAAAAGAGGTCAGCCCAAGGTTGTGGCAAGCAAAGTATGGAAAGAAAAGAGTGTGATAGCAGAGAAGGCAAGTGGTGTTGTGATAAATGATGTTGAGACAAATAAAAGAGCAAAAGTTGAAAAGGAAGATGTTGGTAAAGAGAATACAGAGGAACCTGATGTGAAGAATATGTTGGATGTTGTGGTTGTGTTACTGATATGTGGTTGTCATTTATGTCAACACTATTAGCATTAAAGCATTAGAAGTTGTATATGTCGAGGATATTGAGAAAATTGTAATTGAATGAGTTGCAGGTTGTTAGTGGTGAAGTGAAGTGAAGTTTATTGGTGAGTTCAGTACATTGATGATCATAGGTTGTGGGATAAAGGGTTTCTTTTTTAGTATATCTAGTTTATCCACGTTGAGTTTCAGAGATCTGCATGAAGATTTGATCAAGTTATGAAGATTTGTATTCTGACAGTTTTTTTGTTGCTTCAGTTGGTGCTCCTGAATGAAGATGATGTGATCCTAGTAAGTTTAGTTGTTGTGGATACTTCTTTGGTGATTCAAGATGTTTGTGGATGTTTCTAGATCATGCTCTATCTATGTTGCATGTCTGCATTGATCGTTGTGCTCGTGATCAGTGATTTTCTCTTGTGTGTTCATGTTTTTCATGTTCTTGGCCGACAGGGTGTTGTAGCATGTTGTGGATCTTCGAGGAATAATTTTTCAAGGTGTTTCGTGGTTAAGGATTTTATTTTGGGTCTTCACTATATTGTGGCCGACCTTGGTTGATTCCCATTAATAATTGTTATTGATTTGAGCCGACAGTTCATATTCATTTTATTATTTTGTTGAAGTTGACATGGAACGATGTAATTCCTAATTGCGGATATATATAATTGATTGTTTAATACATTTTCAAAGGCATGTGTGTGTGAATAATGTTCTAAATCTTTCGAACGCAAAGTAGAATGTGAAGAAGAGTAAAGAAGAGTGAACAAGAGTGAACAAATGTTCATGTTCTTAACCGAAACTGTAATCAGACATTAGCAGATGCTATTTTGTCAGTTCAAATCCCTACGGATGTAATCTGAATCTTTCTATAAGACAACATGTGTCTTCCTTATTGTAATTGAGCAATGAGCTCTAGGTAGTGTGCCTGAATGCATGTGCATTCCCCATTTTATTCTTTATACTTTTAGTAGGGTATAATCTTGTGGACTGACCTCCACAGTGGTTTTTCCCCTAATAGGGTTTCCACGTAAAAAATCTTGGTGTTATGTGTGTTTCTGATGTGTTGATGATTTATGTTTTCATGTCTATTGATCAGATTTGAGAATAAGGTTAATAAGTTTTGAATTTTTGTGAGAACTGATTCACACCCCCCCCCTCTCAGTTGTCTGCCCTTGTGTTGCCAATAGAATATTGAGGCAGTAGATTGGTAGTTGTTAGAGAATGCCCCAAGTGATCTAAAAGGTAAACAAGTTCAGTTAAATAATGATGCTTTTGAAACTTTGGATGATTTTGTTGAAGGAAAAGATAGGGAAAAGTTGAAAAAGGTGCCAGGTGAGCAATTTGATTATGATGAAGATGATTATGAGGCTTTGAATGAAATTTATAATATGAGGAAGACATGTGGAGGTTTGTGGATGAGCAAGAAAGGAGGAGTAAATATCAGAAAAAGAAAGGAGGTAGGCAAAGATAGAATGGACAATCCAAGGTGAACAAATTCAAGTGTGACAGGAAAGAGGAGAAGTTGGATAAAATTACTAAACAACAAAGGAAGGTAGCAATGGTATTTGGTGAAGGGCATAAAGATGCATATTTGGATATGGGAGCAGCAGTGGTCCAAGAAGGAGAAGACCAACAAAAGAGTGATGAAGGAAATGCAGAGATAAAATTAGAAGAAGGGGCAGCAACTGAAAAAATTGAAGAGGATTTATGGAGGCAATTTGCAGCCATTGAGAAAGAGTTGAATGAAAAGGTTGAAGGTTTGAAGATGTGTGAAACAGCAAAGGACACCCCGAAGGAGGTTTTTGACAATGTCATAGAATTTTTTGTAGAAATGCAAGTAGAAGATGTAGCAATCATGATAGCCTTTGAGAGGAATGTGGTAAGTCATGAGATCGAAGATGATTTTGAAAATAATTTGTTGCAGCAGTTGGCCATAGGAGAAGAGTGGTTGGAACGAATTTTGGATGAGTATGTTGTGTATGACATTGGAAAGACAAGAGAAATTGTAGTACATTTTGATGATGGGGTGAGGGATGTTGAAGACATGGAAATATTTCCATTTGTTTATGGTGTGTTGTATGAGAATAAAATAATGATCAAGGATTGGAGGTGGAAATTAATTGGTGAAGATCTAGCCTCATGAGGGCAGCACACAGTTTTGCACAACAATTTTGGAGGAATGTGGTCAATGAGCCAGAGAAATTGTGGAAGAAGCGAAAGAAGTGTATTGAAAATCTACTTTGGAAGAATCACCACATGTGCAGGAGCACATGATATTTTGTTCCCTGGGGAGTCTAATGCAGGGGCATTGCTTGAATAAATAAAATCTCCCTTATCTTGGGATCAAGTCAATTTCGGGTTCCTACCTCCACAGTGACAGGAAGTGAGATTAGAGATTTAGTTGCCTTTGGCATTATGAAATAAGTAGTTAGAGGGAAGATGGATGGTTAGTGGTCATGCATAGATGAATTCATGCAAGTTGAAAGAATTTAATATTTTTCAAAGCATCAGTTATGAATGAAGGGGGCAGTTAGTAACAGTTGAAGAGTGGATACGGTTGCACGCAGTTTAATGGAGATGCTGACAGAGGGAATAAGAGGTAAGTGGAAGGAATGATGGAGGGGGGGCTGGTGAGGTCGAAGAAGGATGAAGGTTGAAGTATCAAGGGCCTTTTGGAAAGAGAGGGATCGTGTGAGAGGCTGACAAAGGAAGAGTCCAATGAGGGTGGCAGATAGAATGGGGAACTGCCAGTGAGAGGAAGGCTGAGTAGGAGGCGAGAAACTAAGAACCAAATAAGGTCATGAGGTCAAATGAAGAAGATAGAAGGAGATGTATGATGAGAAGAGAATCGAAGGTTGAACAGAGGGTCAAAATTTCTAAAGGGAAGATGATGGTCCAGTATTGGATTGAATGAATTGCGGAGGGGACAATAATGGAAAAAGAATGTTGCAAGCCGAGGGATGAAGCTCGGAAGAGGAATGAGTAATATGTGTGAGGAAGGGATGAATAAATTAAATGGGAAACGTCGAGGTTTGAACGAGTGCTTAGTCTGAGGCAAGTATGGAAGAAGCAGAGATCGAATGAAGACATCTATTGGGGAAATGTAATCATCATTTATATAAGTTATAGAAATAAAGAAAATGATTTTATATGAATGATTGTTATAATTGTTCATGGCTTGCAAGTGATGTACTGGTGAATGTTCAATGATTTTGATAGTTCCTATCATCGGGTTAAGAAGGACTAGTATTCTGAATGGTTATTGGTCATATGTGGATAAAGAAAGCTTAAATCCTGAACTTCCCATCATTATAGTTTGAAATGACGAATTTTGTCACTATTTTGACAATAAATCTAAAAGTGTGATTGTTGCAAATTTTATGTTGGGTATGGTTCTTTAGACTAAACTTGAAGTATGGGGGAACGTGCGATCAGTTTATGTGTTCTATTTTACTATAAAAAATGTTTTAAAGATATTATTTTATTTTATTTGTTAATTTTATTGAATTCATTTGAATAAATATATTATCGTTCATAAATAAGTAAAACATATATAGAAATTAAAAAAGTGGTGTTGAACCTATTTTTAGTTCTTATCCCTCAATCTTCTCATTTACAATGCTAAATGTTACATATGTATATAAAGTTGCATACATTTTATAGTGTGTTCTATAAGTTCTCATCTTGTATTATGTATGGCTTTCAATGGCTGGACCTCCATTCTTCTAAAGAAGCCACTCAATTTTAAGGCAAGGAAAGAAGATTAACCGGTCTGTGACAAACAGGGTAAGCTCATCATCAAAGAAAGAGTGGTACTAGGACAATTTATAAAGTGATAATTAATATTTTTCTTCTTTGGACACTATCGAGCCTATAATGGTATTTCCTTGAGGCCTTTCTAGATAAGACAAAGAAGGAGAAATACCATATTACATCCCATGTATTGACTCATTACACCCCATAAGATTCAAAACTAAACTTATTTGGCCTTATATTATGTACATAATAGTAGGTATGCACATACAAAAATTGATATAAAATAATTTTATATATTTTAAGATGATTACTCTCAATTGATTAATGCACATATGCAACAATAAATTACACCAACATGATATTTTGGAGATGTTACAACTTGAATTCACTTAGAACATATATAAATTATAATGTTGAATCATACTAGAGAATAGGACATATCAACTATTCTTAATCCAAAATAAATCTATTTAATTTATTTTTTGGTCTCTTTCCATTCATGATTAGTGCTTTCTTAATTGAGAAATAGGATCAAGGTAATGAACCAATGGAAAAATTTGTATAAATTTAAAATAAGAACGAAATTGTATCTATTTTTTTTCAATAAAATGCATAAATTAAAGAATCATTACGCATTTTGGGCCTACTTATAAATCCATATATTTTAAAATATTCTCATTTGTATTAAGATCCCATTGCAAAATGTTGCAATGAATTACAATGTTTCAACACTAACAAGTCCTCAAAAATAGAAGGCACCAAATATAATCCATGAGGATCCATGAGGCACACTCTCATGACTCCCTAAATAACCTTAGTCCACTCAGGAGAAACCTAATCTATGGAGAGAAAACTCAATTACCATGACTTCTCCAAGTTGACACACAAATGAATACATCCCCCAAATCCATAATACAATGTTTGATTCTCTAAAAATAGCTTTTAAGCATTCCATTGTACATCAAATAGCTAAGACACAAACCTATTTTATATCTTATCATCATGTATTTATATCCTTAACCTCTCTCCCACTCTTAGCATATGGTTGTAGATAAGCTTGGATGTTTCATGTCAAATCAACAAAATCTCAATCTACTCAAAACTCAATGCTATACATTCACTTTGATAAGGGATACAATCTATTACAAAATTAAATTTAGAGTATATACATAAGGGATAAGATATTTCAAAACAAACAAATCAGAAGTTGTAAAAAAATTCCAAGCTTGTATGAGTATTACTTTCTTTTCCTTCATGTAATATATCTACCAAACTTGACCTAAGTTATAATTTTCAACTATATGGGGGAAATTTCATTCCAATAAATATACATGTTGTTCTAAAGAATAGGATAATACATTAATAATGCACTAAACCAAAGATATTGTGCAAGGAGAGAAAAGGAAAAGGCATGAGTGTAGTTATACTTGTCATATGTTATAATATAATAAAATGTGTTCCCTACATGAATAGGGAAAGGTCAAAAATTATCCTTCTTAACTACCTTGTATTAGATAATATGTTGTTTGATACTAATTTAGCCAACAAGACCTCCTCTTTGACACATATTATAGCCATAATACAAGAACCAACATGAAAAAATTAAGTAAATATGTATTTCTTGTTGTAACTCACACAAGTGTAAGGAAGAAACAATCAAATAGGTATTTATATTTTCAATAAAAATATTGGTGTGAATTCTTAAATATATCCAGACTAAATATGTGTTTGATAAGGCTAGAAATAGGGGATGCCATGTAATTATATTTTTAAAACCTAAGTATGGTATTTCTTCACTTGATGAGTACTATTGTATTAATGACCATGGTAAGTTGCAACCATATCATATATGAAACCACTTATATTTATAAATATAGCAAATGGATATAGTAGGGCTATCAAAACCATCCAAATATGCCTACATCCATAGACACATGATACCTCCTTATATACTGAATAAAAATATCTAAAGTAAGGTAGAAAATTCGTTTAAATTTTTGCATATAAAAAAAATTCCTCCATGATGTACCTAGCTTAGGTGGGCCCTCAATTTTAAAATTCATCTCATAAACCAATCAACAATAATCATTTATAGATAGTCTTATCACTATAAATCATTGATATGTTGCCCATTGTGGAAAACCACCTAATTCATGGACCACACAATGACCAGTTTAGAAAAGCATAGGGAAGAACTTAGTCGATTTGATACAACACAAAGACAACCAACAAATTTATTAATAACCTAGAAATAATCCAAATACATATATAAATAACCTACGATTATTTTAGCTTGACATAGATGGGGTTATGAAAGTTGAAACATGTTGATAAAAAATTTAGAGTCATATAATGACAAGGGGAAACTTTGTGTAGATCAAGAAATTAAGTTAAAACCAGTAAATCCAACATATTCATTTCTAACAATTTCAATGGACTCTATCTCAAGGTATTCTAGACTTAAATATTTTTAAAAGCTCATGTATACACTAGCTATATTCATTATGATTTATATTTTAGTAAAAATAGTCTCTAGGTAGAGTTACCACTCAATCAATCTTTAGAGTGGGTGGATCGATCTTGATTTAAACTCACTCCTTTAAGATTTAATTTCCAAATCAATGATGCCCAAATTCTCTCAATTTTTCAAACTAATTTATTTACAACAAATTTATAAATATATTTGTGAAAACTTGAAATTAATTTATGCACTTACAACTTTGATAAAATGATATTTGATATGGGCGGTGGGCCTAGCTCGATTGGCTAAAGCATCCTCTTTCAGGCAAGAGTTCATGAGGTATAGTCTCCCCACCATCCCCGTGGTACCGGAGGGTGTGTCACACTAGTGTCACCGGTCACGTGAAAAAAGTTTACCAGGCGCACTACAGTTTATAGGGGGACAGATACCCAACGATTCATGTAGTCTAAAAAATATATATATTTGATATCATTTTTCTTAGATCAAGCATGCTATATGGGATTTTTAGATAATGATTTGAAACAATTTTTCTCACAAGAAAATTTATTTCCCCATTTCCTTATAATTTAAGTCGAATAATACTTCTCTCAGCCAAATTTCTTAGCATGTTATTGAAATCACAACCATATTCTTGGCCTAACCTATAGATAAAAATACAATGGGTTATTTTGAAATCTCTTGATACTACTCTTGAACCAAAATGGAAAATACATTTGAAAATTCTCTTCCTATTATCAATTATACTTTCTCAACTATATCCTATAGCCAACTAATAAAAATATAACTTAAAATATAGTATGTAGAATTCCATGATTTTTAATGTCATTGAAATTTCTCAATATTATTTTCCTTTCTTTCAAGTGAATGTATTTTCTTTTTCTCATGAAGTTGGAATTTAAACTCACTATAATTATATTAGGGCTTGTAGTTATCAAATACATAATTTACTTACAACTAATCATTTATATAACTTTACGTGCACATGTTGCTGCAATCATCTTTGCCTAATATTTACTTTTTTAAACTAGTGCACATGAGTTGGTTTACTATTCTAAATTCTAAATATCTTCCATACATCATAAATTCATACTTGCTTTAAGTTATAAAAAGACCCACCATTAATTTGGTTAACTTCTATAACAAGAACATGTTTCACCAACCCTAGAAATATATCATCTTAAATTTTTTCTTCAATACTAATTTAAATTTGTTAATAAACAAATTTATATTTCTCATAAAAATTAAATCATCTACATACATCAAAACTATTATAAAATTTTAACTTACATGTTTCTACCTTGATGGAGAGTGTGTGGTTCAATTTTACTCTTGTTGAAACCATTGCTTAAAAATGCATATCTATGTAGCTATACCAAGCCCTAGCTACTTGTTTGAGCCCATATAAAGCCTTTTTCAATTTATATATTTTATTTTCTTGAACCAAAATATCATAACCAAGTAGCTGTTCAACATAAACCACTTCTTCTATCACACCATTTAAAAATGTGGATTTTATATCCATTTGATACACTTTCCAATTATGTTGAGCTACTATTGCTAAAATTTCTCCAATTGTGTCTAATATTTCCACAAGTGAAAATTTTTCATTTAATAAATTCTAGGCTATTGAAACATACTCTTTTTCAACCAATATTTCTTTACACCTTTTCATTTCACCACAAAAATTAGTAAAATTGTCATTTTTATCTTCATTTTGTGTTGTCTCACATATTTTTCATGAGATTATTGTCTTCCTTGGAATTGGAATTCATCTTGTATTTTGAGATGGTATTAATGATTAAGTATAGCTATTGGTTGCAATGGAGCTATTGCTTGGTATAGAGGGAAAAAAATCACACTTTTTGTCGGGTTTGAAAACCATAGCTCCATTTTCTAGAACATAATTTAACTTTCAAGTCCAACTTTTCCATCATGAAAGTAAAACCTTCTCATCCATAGAGGTTGGAGTGTTAAAGTTCAACTCTATAAGAGTAGGTTTTCTCTCCTACTCTTCAAGATCAACTTAGACTCGAGAGGATGTTCATAGAGGCTTGATAAATAAAATGGGTAACTAGAATGGTGATAGTTAAACCCAATCTATTTCCTTGACTCCAAATATTATCACTGAGACAAGAAAAATTGGCTATATTCATACCTCTTTATAGTTGATTTGGTTGTGCAAGCATGCTCCACTTGAAATAAGTCATTTTAAGGATCCCTTAAGATTGATTCCCTAGCTAACATACAAGATAATGAATGCATAGCACTTAGTTTATTCCTAAATTACTGATTAACGATTTTGATTTATTTTAAAGATGTGAAATTGATCAAAGAGATCCAAAATTGATGCCTATATAATTGTGCTACAAAGTCAAAAAATAATAGGAAGGAAATTAATCAATGGAAACATTAAAGGACCAATCTAGTTCAACATATTCCATCATATGATAGATATTATACACAAAACATACTTAATAAACCAAAATTGAATTACATAATCCAGATGAACAAAAAAAATTATTATTGTAATATTTTTAATATTTTAGATTGTAGTGACATTATCAATTTCTCAATACATTCATGTCAGTAACTATGGAAAGAGAGAAACTTAATAGGAAGTTAGCATCTAGGCCCTAAAGATATGCAAATAGCTTTGGGGACATTATTTGCATAAGTTCCCAAATACATTTTTTCCTTCATATGTTTCAAAGACTCACTCCCTTTCTTTAGTTATATGTAGCATAATTATAGCCATAGAAAATCCTTACACCTACAAATTCTAGGACCATTATAGAAGAACCAGCCTTATGCTTTCAAAATGATCAAAATAGTTATAGGGCATCAACACTAATTGTAACACTAAATAGAAATTTGGTGAATTAATATAGGTGGCTAAGAAAATTCAATCTACAATAATGGTAAGTAGGTGGAGGTGGATGAAGGAGAAATGTGTCATTCCATTTGGTGCTCAAAATTTAAAATAGTTTATATAAGGGCGCGTGCATGAAGTTGGTTGCACTTTTGTGGCCAAATGGGAAAAAAATTGAAAAGAGATAACGCGAGCACGTTATAACGCGCTCGCATTATGTGATTTTAAAAGAAAAAAAAAAAGTGAAATCTGTATCATTTGCTTTTTACTATTTCTTAGCTCTGCCCGGGGCCAAAAACCCTCACTTTCACGCTCGTGTTCTAGGAGCAAGGATTTCAACATATTTCATCAACAACAGTTGGATTTTCTTGGCAAATATGGCGCCACGACGACGAAGAGATGCGGGAGGTAAGTATTGTTTGCTATTTGTTTTGAGTTTGTTAGTTTGAAATTGATTTTGTTTGTTTTAGGTTAGATTTGATTGTTTTTTTTTAAATTTGTAGGAAATCCTGCAAATACTCAACAAGAAGAGGAGGCAAATCCTCAACAGAAAAATCCTCAACAAAATCTTCAACAAATCAACCTCAACAACAAAATCAACCTCCCCCACCATTCTCTCAACACCCTCCTGGCACTCAAGAAAATTTGAGTGAAATTGAGAACAATAGAAAACAACTTGAGGATCTTATCAGTAGGTTGAGTGATCCAAATGCTTCAACCACAGAAAGATATGTTAAAAAATGTAGATGCAATCACCCAACAAATATCTAGATGGCAAGATAGGAGGCAGACAGCCAGGGCATATTATGCAGACAAATTATCATATAAACAAGTAAAAGATTTAAAAATTACTAAAGGTGATTTGTGCTCTCTATTCACCTAACCCTAAAACAAAATCAAAATCTTACCCTCAATGCAAAGAGGTTTCCTATTCATTGGTGCCACCACCAAGAGATTAGAAGCGTTTTTATGAAAGATGGTATATGAAGATGTTTGTGATTACTTACTTAGTTACAATAATTGTGAAATTTTAATGTTTTGACATATTTTTGTATTGGATATATTTGACATTGTATGCCTACATGGAAATTTTGTATATATTTTGTATTGGATATATTTAACATTGTATGCCTATATGGCATTCTCATAAGCCTATATGGCTATTTTGTAACTATATTTATACTTACATCGACATATATTGATGTATGCGTATATGGCTATTTGCTTTTAATACAAATCTTTTTTATCGATGAGTGTTGATATTTGCATTATAAATTCGCTGGTTCAATAGATGATATGAGTTATGTGTATTCAAGGTATACTTTACAACTAGGCTTACGTGTGAACATCGAAGAAGTGAAAATTACGTGTGTGGAAGTCAAGCGTAATTAATTTTGCAATTCTCAGTTCTTGCATACTTTCGATCTTATGGACTTATTCCTTCCTAGCACATATTGTGAATGATTTCTCATTTTGATCACGAGAAAGATAGATTCCTCATTTTAAGACACTCATAGCAAAGAGATTCACAATAAGACTTTAGCATTGGAACACTACTCCATGCGCTTCTCTTGTCAGATCATAAAAGGATTGAAAATTCTTAATTTGATGCAATGAGTCTTGAGATGAGAATTTATATAACCATTCCTATTTTGAAACTTCACATCTAATACCTCATCAACAAGAACTTAAGAAGTGTTGCATAAGAGTGTTAGGTTTGATAGACCTTCTCTTCCCTAAGGGAGGAGAGCCTTCATCTTAATTTTGAACAAAATTTTAAGAAGCAAACATTTTACCTAAAAGCTTCAAACTGGATGACATATTTGGCTAAGTCTATCTTGAAAATTATCAATGTGTTCAAACTCTAAAGGAGATTCTCCCTGAAAAGCAAACTTTACCCTTTTTCCCAAGGAAAGAAATTGCAACAAGTTGCATGATTTATCTTATTTCTTTCTCACAGTTCTTGGTCAATCATTCATGGCTCGAGATAGTTCCGTTCCAAGGAAAGAACACCCAAAAAATCACTGAGATTCTTCTACAATCTGCAAGAAAAAGGTTTTGGCTCTTTCACAATGTAAATAATTATGTAACAATGTTTTCTTGTTTTCCTTCCACACATAAAAATGTTCACACTTTTCAGATTGATCAATGATCAATAATGGTTGATTGTAAACACTTGACATTTTTATGTTTGAACTTTAATTTATAATTTTGTATCATGACATTCGAGTATCACTAATTATATTTTAATATTTGACTATGAAAGTGGTGGCGTATTTTTGCTATGTTATTTGACTATTAATATGGTGGTGTATTATGAACTTGATTACTGGTGCAAATATGTATATATTTCTGATTTTTATGTCTTTGTATTCTGGGGCAAAGCGAAGACAACCCAAAAAAAAATTCGAGCCCAGGGGAATTGGAGTTCGAACACAGACAGAAGCCAAAACCAAACGGTAACTTGAGTAAAAATATTTTTTGTAGTTTATATTCATAGCGTGATTACATTGCATTGCACATCTTTCAAACTCAAAGCATTGCTTCACATTTCATAACTAATAACTAGATGTTGATAGATGACAAAATTTCAATTACAATATAGTTTTTACAAAGTCAGCCTAGCTGATTGATACCCGAATTACTTCACATTGCATAATAATAGCTAGGAAGCCTGATTGCCAATTGCGTTTGAGGAACGTCGCATGGCGTTCTATGAGACCACATTCTTTGAGAGGCATTTTTCAATGAGTTCAACTGCTTATTACCATACCACATTTTTTCATACATATGTCTACAAAAGCATTTTGTCAAATAGTTGATGTTGCCTTCTTTGCTATGGTGAAGCCTAAAACAAGTGCTTCGAACAAGCTATGGATGCTTGGAAAAAATCTATCAAAAGCATAATAGTAACCAATATCATAGACAAGGCGGTGAACTCTTTGAAAAAATACCTCAAAGAAATGAGGTCTCATGGTGATGGAATGCCATGACAATCAAAAGCATTTGATTATCATGGCATTCCATCTCGCTCTTCCAGCGCCTTGCTTGTCTATGCTAACACATTTTTCATACATGTCTATCAAAGCATTTTATCAAGCGGTTCATTTGCCTTCTTTGCTATTGGCTAAAAGCCTAAAGCGAGGTGCTGAAACAAGCTATATGGATGCTTAGAAAAAATCTATCATGTAGCATAATAGTAAAGCGATAGCATAGACAAAGGGAATGAGTGTTTGAAAAAATGCCTCAAAATGTCAGTCTCATGGTGGAATTCCATGACAAGCAAATTGTTGGCGTGGATTGTCATGGCATTCCATCACCATGAACCATTTCTTCTTCAGCCCTTTCAAATAGTTTGTTGCCTTGTCTATGCTACTACGATTTATCATACATGTTTGCAAAGCATTTTATCAAAAGCAGGTTAAGCTTCCCTTGTTGCTTTATGGCTAAAGCCGCAAATGAGTGCTTCAAAGAAGCTATGGATGCTTGGAAAAAAATCTATCAAAACATACCTAATAATCGATAGCGAAAATGACAAATTTGTTTGAGAAAAAAGCCTCAAGAAATGCCAAATCTCAATGGTGATGGAATGCAAAAGCTGACAATCTATAACTTAATTTGCTTGTCATGGCATTAAGTCATGCCATTCCATCTACGAAACCACATTTCTTTGAGGCATTTTTCAAAGAGTTCACTACGCTTGTCTATGCTACTACATTTATCATAAATGTTTGCAAAGCATTTATCAAAATAGTTCGCCAGGTGTTGCTATGGCTAAAATCCTAAAATAGGTGCTTCCAAAAACTATGGATGCTTGGAAAAATCTGTCAACATGCTAATAATCAATAGCATAGAAAGAAACAAGTTTGAAAAAAAGGCCTCAAAAAATAATGATCTCAATGATGGAATGCCATAAACAATCATAACTGTTGCTTATCATGGCGTTCATCATGGCATTCCATCACCATGAGACCTCATTTCTTTGAGGCATTTTTTCAAAGAGTTCACTGCCTTGTCTATGGTAACACATTTTTCATACATGTCTATCAAAGCATTTTATCAAACAGTTCATTGCCTTGCTGCTATGGCTAAAAGCCTAAAATAGGTGCTTTCGAACAAGCTATGGATGCTTGGAAAAAATCTATCAAAGCATAATAGTAAGCAACAAGCTGATGCAATACAAAGATTTCCAAACCACTCAACAACTCAGGGGACTCTTGTCCCAAACTCATCTTGGAGAAGATCAAACAAAATTTCAACATTTCATCAGAAATATACTTTTCATCCACTCAAATTCTCTTATCATTCATCATTCATCCTTCCACAAATCTGTATTCCAATTGAATCATTCAAAGCAAAAAACCATTTTAGAAAACTTTGATTCAATCAATGAGATCAACATGCATTTCAAAAACACCATTTTCAACAAGGCACTCTTCCATTCAATCAATTCATTCAACTTGTCCCAAATATTTAATCCATCATTACAATTGGCTTTCAAACTTTTACCAGACCATCAAGCATTGTGAACATCATTATTACAACTGATACAAATCAGGAACTTGCTCTCTTAACTTTGTTCTGACTGAACTTACAATTTCATGTATTATTTTACACCAAGTCTCCTCACTGTCCAACTGTCAAAACAACATATCTCACTTCTAAACCCTGTCCAAGACTCCATACATCCCTGACACCATCACTTAGACAACATTATCCCAAAATCAACTCACCGATCACTGTTAGGTCAGACTTCTATTCTCTGAGCAGTCAAGGCACTACTTCTCAATGAGACATTCATGCCCTAAATCGGGTAAACCAAACACACTAGTTTCAAAACCCAAGATCCAAAACACTTTTAGAGACCTCTTAATGCCCATGTCCTCATATCAAAAACTCATAATAACTTATATTGAAGAAATAAGTAGTTTTTAGTCTGAACGATGTCAAAAAGGCTACTAAAATAGGCCTGATTTTCAAAGAAGACCCCCTTCAAACATTCCCAAAACACTTAAAACCTCAAAAAAATCATTAGACATAATACAAAACTCCCAATTTATCCATTTTCAGGGATTAAAAGACTCATTTTGACAGTATATTGACAAACCCTTGTTTATAGGGTGAAAAACTCAAAAATCAATGAGGGTTTCCTGTATAGGCTACATGCAAACCTCAAAACCTCCGTCCAACCATTGGAACATGTCAAAATACATTTGAAAAGGCATTTGGAAACATCTTCTAACCCATGCACTTGTTCTTTCTCCACTATCATGCTGGAAACTGTTCATTTTGACTGGAAAACTCAGAATTTCCTGTGTAGCAGCAGCTCCTTCAAGGTATAACCTACTCCACCAATCTACCTAACCTACATTGGTGGAGTAGTGTGGAAATTCCTTATAAGACTCTCAAAACTCAATGCACAGGATTTCAAACCAAGCCATAAGAAGAATGCTCAAACAAACATTAAATTTATTGGATTCCTTCCCAAATGGATGCAAACAAATGGTGATTCCCCAACCTACTGGAAACAATCTAAATTTGAACCCTAAACTCTTGCACAGTCCGTACAAGTTAAGAAACAACTGAAAAACACATAAAATAAGCTAAAATAGGGAACTCTTTGTTAATTTAATTCTTCCAAAATACAATGATCTCTTTGCTCGGCCTTTACAATGCTTTTAAAGAAGTTTCCAACCATCAACTACCTCTTCATCTTCCTTGAACGACCTATGACTCGTCCTCTTCCTTGATTTTCTTGATTTTCTTGTTTTGTCTCTTCACATTCCTTATTTTTCTCTCTTTTACATATTTAGCATTTTGACAATATTACACTTTGTGCTTTTTCATGCCTTGATTACATTTAATTTTGGCATTACATGGACTTAAATACATTTTTGATAGCTTAGCCTTTTGAAGGCATTTACGCAGCCTAAGTGCTCACAGTAATACCACGAGCTATGGTTTCAAGGTTTTTTCACATCAACATGATTTGATTCGAACTCGCGTGAAAATCGGTATTGAACTAGATTTTTGTATTAATGGGCTATATTAAGCTACCACTTCAAAACCAATGTAACAATGATACAAAAATAATGTTTGGAGACTACAAGAAGGCATCAAATGACTAGTGTACTAAACAAATTCTTATGATTTCACGAATAATGGTGATAACTCTACTTGGTTGGCTATTTTTTCAAATCATCACATTAGACTAACATCAATAGAATTGCATATCAAGCTACCACAATTCAAATTACATGGGGGCCCATATCAGCGAGACTGCTTTGAACAATAGGAGGAATGGCCTATTTCAACATACTACACTCAAACCTTTAAGGGATCGATCCGGTTGAACGTAGCTCAGAGCGATTCCACGTGTTTGGGTGCGAAAGAGGACCATGCCTAGCATAAACATGCCTACTTTCGGATCGCGTTAGGAGCAGTCCATTTGGTCTACGAGTTGCAAAACAAAAATTGAACACCTTGCAACTTTCCACTTTGCTTGCGTTTGACACTTTCCATCAAAGCGAAGCCTTAGACACCACGGGAAAACCACTCCGAGATAACGAAAACTGAGAGAGGTTATTGTAGAGGGGCCCAACACGATCCTATAGGATTAGATGAGAAGTTTCTAAGAATCACAGTGTCTGAGTAACCTCATGTTGAAGTTTGCAGTCATTTTGCCCTTTGGACCCTTAAGGGATCGATCCGGTTGAATGTAGCTCGGAGTGATTTTGCATGTTTGGGTGTGAAAGAGGACCATGCCTAGCGTAAACATGCCTATTTGAACACGTTGGAACAGTCTGTTTGGTCACACGAGTTGCAGAACGAAAATTCCACCACCTTGCAATTTACCACTGCTTGCATTTGACACTTTTTCCATCAACTAAAAACTGGACACCAAGGGAAAACCACTCATAGATAACAAAAACTGAGAGAGGTTATTGTAGAGGGGCCCAACACGATCTCATTGGATTAGACGAGAAGTTTACAAGCATCATAGTGTCTGAGTAACCTCATGCTGAAGTTTGCAGCCATTTTGCCCTTTTGGACCCTTAAGGGATCGATCCGATTGAATGTAGCTCAGAGCGATTCCGCGTGTTTGGGTGTGAAAGAGGACCATGACTAGCGTAAAAATGCCTATTTAGATGCGTTGGAACAGTCTGTTTGGTCACACGAGTTGCAAAACAAAAATTGCACCACTTTGCAACTTTCCACTGCTTCCATTTGACACTTTTTCCATCAATTGAAAACTGGACACTACGGGAAAACCACTCTGAGATAATGAAAACTGAGAGAGGTTATTGTAGAGGGGGACAACATGATCTCATAGGATTAGACGAGAATTTTATAAGTGTCATAGTGTCCGAGTAACCTCATGTTGAAGTTTGCAGCCATATTGCCCTTTGAACCCTTAAGGGATCGATCTAGTTGAACGTAGCTCAAATCGATTCCGTTTGTTTGGGTGTGAAAGAGGACCATGCCTAGCGTAAACATGCCTATTCAGATGCGTTGGAACAGTCTGTTTGGTCACACGAGTTGCAGAACGAAAATTGCACCACTTTGCAACTTTCCACTGCTTCCATTTGACACTTTTTTCATCAACTGAAAATTGGACACTACGGGAAAACCACTCCGAGATAACGAAAACCGAGAGAGGTTATTGTAGATTAGGCCAACACAATCTCATAGGATTAGACGAGAAGTTTATAAGCATCACGGTGTCCGAGTAACCTCATGCTGAAGTTTGCAGCCATTTTGCCATTTGGACCCTTAAGGGATCGATCTGGTTGAACGTAGCTCGGAGCGATTCTGTGTGTTTGGGTGTGAAAGAGGACCATGCCTAGCGTAAACATGCCTATTCAGACACATTGGAACAGTCTGTTTGGTCACACGAGTTGTAGAATGAAAATTGCACCACTTTGCAACTTTCCACTACTTCCATTTGACACTTTTTCCATCAACTGAAAACTGGACACTACGGGAAAACCACTCCGAGATAACAAAAATTGAGAGAGGTTATTGTAGAGGGACCCAACACGATCCTATAGGATTAGACGAGAATTTTCTAAGCATCATAGTGTCTGAGTAACCTCATGTTGAATTTTGCAGCCATTTTGCCCTTTGGACCCTTAAGGGATCGATCCGGTTGAACGTAGCTTGGAGCGATTCCGCGTGTTTGGGTGCAAAAAAGGACCATTCATAGCGTAAACATGCCTATTCAAATGCATTGGAACATTCTATTTGGTCACACGAGTTGCAGAACGAAAGTTGCACCACTTTGCAACTTTCCACTACTTCCATTTGACACTTTTTCCATCAACTGAAAACTGGACATTACGAAAAAACCACTCTGAGATAACGAAAACCGAGAGATATTATTGGAGAGGGTCCCAACGCGATCCCATAGGATCAAACAAGAAGTTTCTAAGTGTCACGATGTCCGAGTAACCTCATGCTGAAGTTTGCAGCCATTTTGCCCTTTGGTCCCTTAAGGGATCGATCCGGTTGAACGTAGCTCGGAGTGATTTTGCGTGTTTGGGTGTGAAAGAGGACCATTCCTAGCATAAAAATTCCTATTCAGACACGTTGGAACAGTCCATTTGGTCAAACAAGTTGGAGAACGAAGTTGCACGACTTTGCAACTTTTCACAAGGCAAAAAGACACCTAACCTTCAAATCTTGATTCCAAACTTTTACCAGACCTTGGTACACTTTATTCATCTTTATTTTGACATGAAAAAAGATAAAACACCTTCTTACAACACTGTTTAATCAGATTTCACAATTACTTGCACTAGAAGACCAAATTTTCTTATAAGTGCTAAAACACTAAATCGGGTGTAACATGCAAACCACAATGAATCTTTACAGGATAAATACATTTTAGGGTACCCATTTGGCCATTAAAAACATATATCATTTTTAGATACACTTATTTTGGAACACATGCCTGCTGTCCCAACTTCTTTGCTTCTAAAGAACCCCAAATAGACCATTTTAACAAAGAAAGTAGCCTTTAATCATCACCAAAATACCAATAAACCTCAAATAGTCTTTTTCCATGTGTAAAAACTCTCAAATAAATAAGTTTCAAGATGGAAAATGCCCAGCAATACACAAAATATGTACACCCTTGATTATAGGGTGAAAATCACAAAAATCAGTGAGGGTTTCAAGTATTTCACTCTAAGAAACCTCAAACACTCTGGCCAACACTTGGATCATGCCTTATTATGTCTAAAAATTCTTTTAGAATCATTTCCCTAGACATGCATTCATTATTTCTTCCATAACCTATATAAAACCTCTATTTTTGGATGAAAAACTCAGATTTTGGCTCTGTAGCAGCAACTCCACCTTTGCATTCTTGACTTCCCTGCACAAAACGACTCAACCAAAATAATAAACCAATGCATACAGGGATTGGAATATTTCAACAAACACATTTATATTAGTCCCAAGTAATTTTCAAAACCCCAACTATCTATCTTCACAATTATCGCCTTTCAACTAGGTCTACTCTAGTAGCCATACAAACCATGTTTTTGGGCTTTATCACTTTAGCTTCCCAAATGAATTCTCAAATAAATTAATGTTTTTGAAGGAATCAACTGATGCAAAGATGGGTGGAGGAATACAAATTTAGACTTAAGAACCAAGAAACCAAATCAGGTTCATATATCTAATCCAGCTTCCATAAGGTCAGCACTATAGTCTTCCAATTCACCACTGAACAACTAAAATACCAATTCCTTAAAGAGAATTGTAAAAACATCCATTGATCATCCAAATAAAATTCATACTTCATCAAGAAGATAGATCCAAGCTTCCACCTAAGATTCATTTGCCAAAGCTTAAAGAAACATCAAGGTATCATGCTCAAGGGATACAAGAACTAGCCCAATTTTACAAAAAAACCCACCTTTAAACTTCTTGTCATAACAAGATCTCCTAGACAGTCACAAATTGTGCTTCAAAACCACAAATTTTTTGGTCAAATACTTCGTACAAGTCTGCTAACTTGTTGCTCCAACAAACCCTCATTTTCCCTCCTAAAATCTAGGGTTTCTCAAGATCTTCACTCAAGCAGCCACAATACACAAAAACAAAACATAAAACATGTTGCCCTAGGTCTGCTTAGACCTTCCAACCCTTTCTAAACTCAATCCCAACACAAATCCATGAAAATACAACTTGAAACCAGCATTTTCACATAGAAACTTAACATTTTTTGCCTAGGCATCGTAAGAATTCAAACTTAAAGACTCCCCCTCACCAAGAAACTTCATTCCACACCTAATATACATGCATACAATTCTTCCCACTGAGTCACATGGCTTTACAGTAGGTGGGAAGACAAAAATTACATTTTTTTAATCACAAAACAGTGATAAATTTGTTACACGGGCTGCTACAGAAAAATCAGTATTTCTCCCTCCAAAACGAATATTGGAAGCCCTAAATGGAAGAAAATGGAAGCTAATTCACAATACTACATAAAACATGAATGAGAAAGCCTTCTAAGAATGTACGGGTCCGTATAGGTGAAGGAAACTCTGAAAATACAGTAAAATCAGGAAATACAATGAAAAATCAGAAATAAAGTGTTGAAAACTCTGAATCAAACATTAACCAAACTTTCTATATTGAATAATTAGCCTTGAATGGGCATAAAATAGCAATTACAATGTCTCTTGATCTTCCCCAACGCATATACTTTCCTTTTGAACTTCTGTCTTTTTGTCTTCCACTAAAATTGCATTACAAGGTTCACCTTTTGAACATTTTGTCTTTTTGTAAGACTCACATTACATGATAAATGGTCTGTAAAGCCCTTATTTAACACAAATAACCCTAAAAGACTTAAATTACAAGGTTCACCACATGAATCCCCTTATTGATCAACTTCTTTACATCATGACTCAATTGACCTAATACATACAAAAATGGTATTGAATCCTTATTAAATGAAATAGAATGACCTCAAACCATCTATAAACACCCTAAATGATCAAATGACCAAATAATAGAAACCACAAGGGTTCTAGTGTTGAAAAGATGGAGTTGGTGCTCCTGCTTTCAAAAGTATGATTGCCAACAACATGCAATGTTCACAAGGCCTTTTTGAAAGCATATCAACCTCCTCAATCGACTACAACCACTTTTCAACTTCTTTTACAAGTGTGACCCTTCAACTTCTAAGTATTTGCAAAATGACAACTTTTGGTTTGACAACATTACATTGTTATGTGCAACTTTTGACATATTGATGTAAATGACTCCATACCTAAACTAGTGACCTTATGATGGCCTCATTACATCATCTTGACCCTTACATTACGAATTTACATACATTTTCATATTTAGGCCATTGAAGACTTCATTACACCAAATTGACAACATGCTAACATGAGATTGCAACCTCATATCCTACCAACCCAGATTGACTTAAAATACTTCCTAATGGTCCTTGTGACCTTATTACAACATTCTTCATGGACTACAAATAAAAATTTACCACTTGACCACCTTGTGGTCCTGATTGTCCTTGGTGCTCTTGCACCATAAACACCCTACTATAACCCTACTCCACTGATCTACAAGCCTAATTCAGTGGATTATGCTTTATTTCTTTACTTGACTCTCAAAACCACAAATTGAAGGTTCCAAACTGAATTTCAGAAAATGTGCTCTAACAGTGGAAAAACTCAATGGATTTTCTTCTAGATGGACTCAAAAGAAACCTAATTCTCTATATTATCTTAATCTACAAAGGAAAAGGCCTAAATCTACTCTACAGGTGGTATAAAGTTAACAAAACTGAAAGAAAACATAAAAAAATTATGAACACAAAATTTTTATTGCAAGATTTCATTCAAATCGGAGTGAGATTTGTCAAGATCATCAAAATAAGGATGTTGCATTGCTTTTTAAGCGAAGTTGCTCTTTGATGAAACCAAAATCGGCATTTTTCTACGAGGAGAGGAACCAGAATCAATTTTTACTAGTTTGATTCTGGAGATGCATAAGGGAAAAGGAATAAAGTAACTCATCCAAAATAGATGGAAGGAACTTATAGATAGGCATGAGTCTCTCCAACTTACATTAAGTCTTGGTCATACATCTTCCTTTGGGGAGTTCAAGATACCTAATGCACACAACACTCATGAATAGGTTTTGGAAATTTGAGATGCTCTTATATATTGTTCGTCATAGGTGGTCATGATAAGGTTAAATTCAAAATGAATAGCGAAATTGCCTCACCCAAGCCTTGCGCACTTTTGTAATGGCTTAAAATCTTAATTGAAGTTTTCAAGATCATCAAAATAAGGATGTTTGCATTACTTTTAAGCAGTTCTCTTGGATGGCTCATAAATCTGCATTTTATTCAAGGGGACACCAATCAATATTTTCCTGGTTACATATAGATACACAAAGTAAAATAAGATGATAGCATTGGCATCAACTAAATTGATGTGGATACAAGTATAAATTAATAATAACCATTGTGCATATACTTACAAATTAATCTAATGAACCATCCGGGTCTTCTCTACTCTTTATTGTGTCGACTTGTATTGCCTCATGGTCAGACTCACAGACCTTCCACAAGGTCTTGTTCAAAGGTCTACCCCCATATTTGGTCAAGTGAACATTGGATGTCACGACAAGGTTCGAGTAATGAAGAATCTTACAATGCATGTCAAAGTATTGAAACAGTCAATGTTTAACACTCTTGTGTGGGT
>VDFB02000008.1:198894912-198993641 GCA_007258455.2 Sequoia sempervirens
TTACAAGTATCGTAAATTTTTTTCAAATGAATCGCATATAAGATCATAATGGATATCAGATTTGTGGGCCATAGAAAAACCCCATGTGGGCCGTTTTGTGCATTCCAATAGACCCTACATTCTGTTTGCAGGTGACACACGCGGTTTTAGACAAGAAGAGACAAAGATCAAATTTTAAGGGAGTTTTGGACTGTCTAAAGAGGTCAGAATAATCTTGTTAGATACCTCAAATAGGTAGGTTGCAAAGAATTTGTGATTGTTCCCTTGTGTCTGCATCAAATTTTCACCTAATTTCACTCAGTCCAATATAGCTCGGAGTGATTCGGCGTATTTGGGTGCAAGGGAGGACCATACCTAGTGTAAAAGTACCCATCCAGATGTGTTGGAACGGTCTGTTTGGTCGTATGAGTTGCGGAATGAAAGTTGCGCCACTTTGCAACTTTACATTGCTTGCATATGGCAATTTTTCCCTCCACTAAAAAGTCATCACCACAGGAAAACACCTTTTAGATAGAAAAAACCGAGAGAGGTTTTTGTAGATGGTCCCAAAACAATCCCATAGCCTTAGATGAAGAGTCTGTAAGCATCACGGTCTTCGAAAAATAGCCCTTCAAAGATTGCTTCCTTTTAGCACTTTGGACTCTTAAGGGAAATCGCCGGTCCAATGTAGCTCAGAGTGATTCAGCATATTTGGGTGCAAGAGAGGACCATACCTAGTGTAAAAGTACCCATACGGATGTGTTGGAATAGTTTGTTTGGTCGTGCGAGTTGTGGAATGAAAGTTGTACCACTTTGCAACTTTACACTGCTTGCATTTGGCAAGTTTTCCCTCCACTGAAAAGTCATCACCACAGGAAAACACCTTCGAGATAGCAAAAACCAAGAGAGGTTTTTGTAGATGGTCACAACACGATCCCATAGCCTCAGACGGAGAGTCTGTAAGCATCACAGTCTCTGAGAAATAGACCTTCAAAGATTGCTGCCTTTTAGCACTTTGGACTCTTAAGGGAAATCACCGGTCCAATGTAGCTCGAAGTGACTCGGCGTATTTGGGTTCAAGAGAGGACCATCCCTAGCGTAAACGTACCCATCCAGATGTGTTGGAATAGTATGTTTGGTCATACGAGTTGTGGAATGAAAGTTGCACCACTTTGCAACTTTACATTGCTTGCATCTGGCAACTTTTCCCTCCACTGAAAAGTCATCACCATAGGAAAACGCCTTCGAGATAGCAAAAAATGAGAGTGGTTTTTGTAGATGGTCATAAAAAAATCCCATAGCCTCAGATGGAGAGTCTGTAAGCATCATGGTCTCTGAGAAATAGACCTTCAAAGATTGTTGCCTTTTAGCACTTTGGACTCTTAAGGGAAATCGCCAGTCCAATGTAGCTCAGAGTGATTCAGCATATTTGGGTACAAGAGAGGACCATCCCTAGTGTAAATATACCCATCCAGATGTGTTGGAATAGTCCGTTTGGTCGTACGAGTTGCGGAATGAAAGTTGCACCACTTTGCAACTTTACATTGCTTGCATCTGGCAACTTTTCCCTCAACTTTTCCCTCCACTGAAAAGTCATCACCACAGGAAAATACCTCCAAGATAGCAAAAACCGAGAGAATTTTTTGTAGATGGTCACAATACAATCCCATAGACTTAGACAGAGAGTTTGTAAGCATCACGGTCTCCGAGAAGTAGATCTTCAAAGATTGCTGTCTTTAAGCACTTTGGACTCTTAAGGGAAATCGCCAGCCAATGTAGCTCGGAGTGATTCAGCGTATTTGGGTGCAAGAGAGGACAATCCCTAGCGTAAAAGTACCCATATGGACATGTTGGAACAATCCGTTTGGTCATATGAGTTGCGGAATGAAATTTGCACCACTTTGCAACTTTACACTGGTTGCATCTGGCAACTTTTCCCTCCACTAAAAAGTCATCACCACAAGAAAACGCGTCTAAGATAGCAAAAATTGAGAGAGGTTTTTGTAGATGGTCCCAAAATGATCCCATAGCCTTGGACGGAGAGTCTGTAAGCATCGCGGTCTTCAAGAAATATACCATCAAAAATTGCCACCTTTTAGCACTTTGGGCTCTTAAGGGAAACTAGTGGGCAACATAGTTAACTTCTTCACAAACTTGGTTTGAAGTAATTTCATTCTTTTTTGTGCATTTAAAATAGAGTTTTAAGCCTTCCACCCTAAAATTGACCTCTAAATAACTTCAAACACCTTAACTACCTCATTCTTATTCATTTGTTTTATAAACAAGCATTTTCATTCCAAGAGGCAATATAACTTTTGAGACTGCAAGAAGACATCTGATAACTCTTGAGTGTACTAAAATAATTCTTATGATTTTTGAAGAATGCTGATAACTCTACTGCAGGAAGGTGATGAGAGATTGCTTAGCGATGAAAAGCTTGAGGCATCTTATGAGGAAGTCATGCCAACCAAAGAAATGATCAAGCGTGAAGTCACAACTTGCAGTGATGGAACCGAACCTACTGAACCTAAAGAAGATGGTTGTGTTGCTAACCGAAAGAGCACCTCTGGATGGTTGTGCTGCTGACTGGAAGAGCACCTCTAGATGTTGTTTCAGTTGAGGTCTGCGATGAACACTTGTAGACACCATAGTATGGTTGTAGCTCCATTATGGTTGATATTGTGTTGAGGCAATATCTAATATCATGATGAGATGATATTCTTCTTTTCACTTATGGTTGTAGCCATAGTACTAGGCATCATGATGAGGTGATTTGCCTTGTGCAACTGGAAGTATCCTCCCTAGCTGAGAGGGTTGATGATTATTGCAGCGCTAGTCATATCCTTCCAGCGATCTCCTCTACATAAGAATAAATTAAATATAGCCAAAGATATTTAATATATATATATATATATATTGATCTGTGATTAATGCTAATTCATCAAGAGATACGAGTTAATGAAGAGGTGCATTTATGAAGAGGCCGACATGCTTGAGGCACGATTTATGTCAAATAATATTTATTATTTTATGAAGGCCGACTTCTATCTTGGAGGCACAATCTTTGAGGAGGCACATTCTTTTTGGAGGCCAACCTATATTGTGAAGAGTCACATCTCTATAAGCTTGTATATATATTAGATACATTTCATTGTTTTGAGACATACATTTTTCATACATTCCATTTCATATCAAGTGCGAGTTAGTGAGGAACTCTTCAAGTGTAGATCGAGTTATTGTGAGAAGGCCGAGGATTATCATTTGAGAATTACATCATTGTATTGCTATGTTGGCATCAGTCTGTGGTGCATATTATTAGGCCTCATTGTAAAGGAGTTTCTATTGTGATTCAATAATATAAGTGATATTATTGGCTAGTTTTTTCTCCCTCAAGAGGAGGGTTTTCCCAGGGTATTTGCTGTGTTATTGTGTTTAATTTAGAATTAATTTTCTGTGCATTAAATCTGATCATAAAACTAACACAAGTAAATGGCTGCATAGCGTGTGGAATGACGGGGCAACAGGCCTGAGACCCCTTTAAAGTTTGTTTGAGTGCTTTCTTTTCATTTTTTGTGAGTTTTGTGCCAAGTTTCCTCAAAGAAATGTGGTCTCATAGAATTCCATGACAAGCTAATGCAATTGATAGCTACTCCTAGTTATTAGTTATGTAATGTGAAGTAATTGCATAACTGCTTAGGTTGACTTTGTAAAAACTATATTGTTATTGAATTTTTTTCATCTATCAGCATCTAGTTGTTACTTATGCAATGTGAAGTAATGCTTTGAGTTTGAAAGATGTGCAATGCAATTTAATCAACAATATGAATATAAACTACATAATATTTAACCATTCTTTTTATGCTATTGTACATTGACATTTAACCATTGCTCACTTGATTAAATTTTCAAAGAGCTTAATCATGCACATGAGGAGGAAATTAAATTTCGTTTGTCAACTTCTATATATATCAAATTATCCAATAATCAAGTGTATGTCCATATACAAAAATGGCATCAACGCCAACTCAAACAAAGTTTTACAATATGTGGCATATGCTATCTCGGTATCTATTTAATATTTACATGCCAAAATGTCTATCTCATCCTAAACTAGTGGCGGATCATCAAAATGTAGCCTCTTTGAAGCACTCGTTGGCTCTGAAGGTAGCTGCACAAGAAAAAGTCAAACCACAATTGAGATTAGTTATACTATATAATTTAAAATCGAATAATTAACATAAAAATCAATACAAATTGAATTATAATTGAACTCTAAAATTGAAATCTTGTTTACCTAAAATATACGTCTCTTCGAAGGGTCAGGATTCCTAGAATATACCCCTCTCAAAGAACTAACCAAACCAACTTTTGTAACATCAATCTATATATGTGAACAAAAACATGAAATTGATCCAAGTTAGCATAGAATTGTCAGTAATAAGAACATATTTACCAAGCACAAAATAAAATAAAGACATACCTCTTTAGGCTAATCTTTTTCTGTATCTCCTTTAGGTGTTTCAACACCTCCTCCTTGAGGTGTTTGAACACCTCCTCCTTGAGGTGGTCGAATAATTACTCCTTCAGGTGTTGTGACACTTATCAACAATGATGTATAGCTTACAATCGCCTGTACATAAAAATGACAAGTACATATGAAACTACGAATCTATGTCAATGTATGCATAATCAATAAAATATCTTATAAATCTTAATTCAATCAAATTTGAGTTCAATTACCTTTCCCTTATCTAACACTATGCATCCATAGTTTGGAGAGCATTTCACCTCACTCACACTAGGTGTTTCCTACAAGCAGAGAATAAGATAAACATATAAGTTAATATATAATTTCATTAATGACAAGCAAGTATACAGTAAAAAAATGTAAATGAGTGAGTGCGAAAATACATACTGTGTGCGTTTCGAGGCCATATGAAATGGCCCTAAGGGTGCTATCAGTCACCCGTGTGAGCTCCTCCTCAAACATTAACTGTTAAATAGACCATTTAAATAAATATTAGTACTTGATACTATCTCTTATTAATATTCATTTAAAAAAAATGCAAATTATGAATTTACACCTTAAATGTTACCTGTGTAACTTCTCCAATGTCCACCTCTCTAGCAGGAGAGGACTTTGTAGGGTGTGCTCCACTCCCCTGCGTGTGATCTACTATAATCTCCACATCTTGGATTTCATAATCAAAAGTATCTAATGGATACTCAGGGGGCTGCACAATAGGACCCAAACATATTTGTTGGCATGTATTACAAATATGTGGCACACAAATATGTGGACCCGAGGAGGATGATGCAGTAGCATTGGATCCATTGCCAAGATCACCAGACTGTGGCTGAGCTATTGAAGAAGCATGGGAAACCAAAAGACCACTCAAAGAGTGAATGTCCTGGATAGTTTGTGTGGCTGCATCCTCCGTAATATCTGGATGTTATACTAGAGGTGGCAGAGGAAGGGGAGGACGGAGAACATGTGGGCACCTAACTACTCTAGCTTCCTGGGGAATACCTCCACTAATGCCTTGGAAGGGTTTAATGTCAAAGTAATTGACATGATGCCCTAACAAAAACTCAGCATATAATTTTTTAATAAAGTAAAAAGGTACATCAAGATTATTGTTGGGTGGTTTATCAAAAACCATACACCAACAATCCCAAAAGAACTATCTACTATGCCCCTATGCATGCACCATTTTATAGAAAGTTTTGGTTTGCTAACATTAACTGGCAAACCAGTGCTGGGGTTAAGAAATAAAGAGGCTATTTGGGCTTTTGTTATTTGGAGATCTTTCACATCATCATAAGACAATCCACATGTATAATATTGCCTCATGGTTTCTCGCCATGAATGAAATGCATTATGTTGGGTGGAGAGGGTTTCTACATGTTTGTAATTATTCCTGTTAATGTGGTTGACATACAGGATAATCGAGGGATTTTTTTATAAACATCACAAATGCCCCTCAATTGCTCCAATTTTTCATGAATTAAGTCTTCAATTGATGGCCGTGGAGGTGGTGGAGCATTTGGCATTTCTACATTTTGATTCTCAGCTAGTGGATTTTCATTCTCAACTGGTGGAATTTGTGCATTCTCATTCTCGGCAGCCATAATGCCTGATTAAAGTTAAAAAATAATTAATCTAAAATTAGACAATATAAATGAAACACTATTTTAAAATCAAAATCCATTAAAAACATTCATTTTTTTAATCAAAATCCATTCTAAACTCAATTGTTTCATAAAAATTCAATCAAAAACCCTATTTTGAAAAAAAATCCACAAAAAATTCATTTTTTTATTATCAAAATCCATTCTAAATTCAATTTTTTCATAAAAATTCAATCAAAAACCCTATTGTGAAAAAAATCCACAAAAAACATTCATTTTTTTATCAAAATCTATTCTAAACTCAAATTTTTCATAAAAACTCAATCAAAAACCCTATTTTAAAAAAAAATCCACAAAAAACCATATGAAATTATTCAAATCTAAATCAAAATTGAATCAAATCAAATAAAAATAAAAAAACTTACCTTTCCAAATCGGATATCCGTTACGCGAAGAAGGAATGCACTGTGTGCCCGTAGGTTCTTCACTGTCAAATGACTTCAAAACAACTCTGGACTTTCTTTATATATGCTTTTTGCAAATTGGGAATCGGATATCCGATTTGTAAAAGTAGGTTTGGTGTTTGGTATGGTGACACCCGAGCCTAAAAAAAGTCAACACATTCTTTTCGCATTTTTCGGTCGGTGAAAGACGTGTTTTTTTTTCTCATTGCCACTTTTTGGCCCACCATGATCCTGCACATACCCAAGTTCACGGCTAAAAGGAGATCAATTTTTTAATAGAAATCCTTTTGAGTTCTTAAACAAGTTAAGATGCTTTAATTGTGGAAATTTTGGGCACATACCTAAGTTTTGTAGACCTAACTTGGAGGTGCAAAAAAAGAGAATTACTGCACATTTTAATGCTGATAAGGTGAAATTACTTTGGAGACCAAAGGTGACTGTTGAAAATATTGAAGCTATGATTGTTCAAACTGCCCTACATGCCAAGAAAAAGGATTTTTGGGTTGTAGATAGTGGGTTCTCTCATCACATGATAGGTGATAAGAGCAAATTCATCAAATTTGAAGACTATGATGGTGGATCGGTCAAGTTTGGAGATGATTTTTGCATTGAAATCAAAGGTAAAGGTACTATATCTTTAGATGATGATACACCATTACATGATGTATACTATGTAGAAGGTTTAAAAAATAATATTTTGAGTGTAAGTCAAATTTGTGACAATGGATTTGAAGTTCTTTTTAGTGCTCAAGGTTGTGTTATAAAGAAAAACTTAGGAAAAACAGTTGCAACAAGGTTGAGAACAAACAAAAATATTTATAATCTTCAAGAGGGCACAAACAAAGATAAATATGGACACATTTGCTTCATGGGTCAAGTTGAAGAAAGCTGGTTATGGCACAAGAGGTTTGGACATGTAAAATTTGACAATATTGTCAAAGTTAGTAAAAATAAGAATGTGAGAAATATGCCACTCATCTCCAAGCCTAGCAACAGTACTTGTAAGGAATGTCAATTAGTTAAGCAAACAAAGGTTAGTTTTAAATTTTTTAAATGGATGTTTCATGAACTCAACATGACCAATTTTAGGGTTAGGAGGCGGTGAGTAAAATGAGTGATTCCTTAGTTCAAAATCAAGTTGACGAGTTCTACTTGAGTCTCTGAGGATTGTTGGTAAACAAATGCTGAAGATGAAACAAGCATTTGAAGAAAGAATCTTGACCTTGGAAGTCGAGTGGGAAAGGAATAGTGCAAATATGGTGAAGGGTGGGGAGGGGACTTCCATGAATTATGAGTCTGTGGGCATCTCCACTTCTATTGATTTGGCCAAGAATTGTAAGGAGATGGATCCTGGTGAGGGTGTTGGTGGTGGTGGTATGCATATGGAGGGAAGAGGGTTCTATTGATAGAGATGTTGGGGTGTAGAGTGTTTTGATTAGCAAGGTTAATGTGGGTGGGGTTGATGCTATAACATGCAACAAGACCAAAGTGTAGGCTGGGGCCCCTAGTAAAGATATGCTTGAAGCTATGGATGATTATTAGAAGACTGTAGTAGGGGATATGGAAGTTGCAGATATCCTCAAGACTATGTAGTGTTGTTGCTTTTGTCTTTCTTTTTGGATTTTTAGTGCTGATGGCATGCTATTTTTTGGCTGATGTGTGCTCATTGTAATTTTCTTTTGCTTCAGTTGTTCTTTTTGTAAAGGGTTTTGGGGTCCCTTCAAAACTTGTTTTATTGCTAATAAGAAATAATGTAGAGATAACATCTATAAAATATTGGTTGAAATTTTTATGTATTTAATAGCTACTAGGACTAATTTATAATATATGGATATTTAATTAAGCTCACCAAAAATATTGAAAGATATTCACTTAAAAGTAGGAAACAAATCTTTAGGAATGTCAATGGCGTTGACATCATGGAATTTTTAATATTGCATTTGATAGTTTTAAATTATTCGGCTACACATACAATGCTTGGGTAGGAAGCATTAATGACTAGAAGATAAATTTTAGATGCATTTTTTATTTTGGTTTAGGTGTAGTATCACATACTTCTAAAAAATAACCCATAAATGTAATACCTTATTGTTGCAAATTTACATAAAGAGTAGTAATCAAGTAAATCTTAGGATATGATATTTTATGGATTGTATATGCTCGTTTCTAGGTAAATTGAGAAAATTACAAAGGGTCATGAAGTCTTCATATATGTATATTGAATGTAATGTTTATGTATCATGTTTTAGAATTATAGCATTGACTCCATAATTACTATGTGAAATAAATGAATAACATGTTTCTTGATAAACAAACTTGAATAATAATTCTCAAATTCCTAATTTTAATTTAAATAGTAAGAAATAATGTTATTTAGAATCAAGTGACTTTAATTATTTTATTAAAATGAATAATTTGATGAAACCATTTGAGTTTGTAGGATGCACTGAAAAGGACTGAAGATTAATTAGCTTCATAGTAAGTTTATATTTTAGTTTCACATTTAGTTGAGAATTATTTATTTAGATAGATAATTTCATATAATTTTTTTATAAGACATTATGCCTTTATGGATTGTCTAGTTGGTTTAGGTGCCTAATGAGATGGATATACCAAACCAAGTTGACAAGGGGGAGCTTTGTTTTACAAGAATCCACTTGTATTAGGTGAAATTACAAAAAACATCTCACCAAGATTAAATGGATAAGCCAATATCAAAATAGATACATAGAGGAGGCTAGGTGCATAAATTAAAAATATAGTGAGAGGATCTTGTTTGTATGATTTGAATGACCTAAAGAGAATTGAGAATAATACCCTAGAGAAAATAAGCCTAGAGAATTGGAAAGAATGCCTTGCTTAGAAATAAATGAATATATAAACCCAAACATACTATTGAGAATTCAACCAGTTAGAAAAAAAAAAAAACTCACATGATAGAGAGAGCTAGGAATGAATTAGTTTCATAATAGAGGAAAGAAAATAAAAAATTCTAAGACACTACCTAATCTAGCCAATAAAATTTGGTGGAAAGAAGACTTGGAAGACTCTATATATACTCACATAAATAAAAGGACATGGAGGTTTTTGAATCAAATAATACTTGTGAATTAAATAATTGTGCTAGTAGCAAGTACATGTAGCGAGGTAAAGAAGAGAAAGGAGTTATTGAATATCTTGATCAACTATAGTGTAGTGTTGGGATTTTAAATAAGCCTAATATTGATTTCTTGTATAACTTTATTTGTGTAGAATCCTAATACACTAAATTATGATTAAATTTTAATGTGTATTTAGTCATTTATCTTGTGGAATCACGTTTGTGGTATGATTCTTATGTATTCAAGTTAAAAATTGATATATGCAAAATGTGTGTGAGTTTGTGACAAGGAAGACATCATGATTGAAATATCTTTTTTTGATTAGTCTAAGGCCTAGGTGGATCTTTATAGCCACCTTTTTTGGAGAGAAAAACTTTGTAGATGTTCAAGCCTAATGTTAGGTGATGGTCATTAATAGTGGGATTGGTAATCATGGGATTCTCATCCTTTGAAGGAAAGATGATAGCTATACACTATATATGTCTTAGATTTTTGTGGTTTTGTGGTACAAAAAGAAGCTTTCTTGGTTTTGTGAGATTGGGCTCATGGGAGAGGTTGTATTCCTCTCATTTTATACTATATGTCTAGTGAATGCCTAAATATTGTGTCTTGTACAT
Organism: Sequoia sempervirens; assembly: GCA_007258455.2. Classification (NCBI taxonomy): domain Eukaryota; kingdom Viridiplantae; phylum Streptophyta; class Pinopsida; order Cupressales; family Cupressaceae; genus Sequoia; species Sequoia sempervirens. The sequence goes on from VDFB02000008.1 coordinate 198,905,206, forward strand.
GGTTGTGCCTATGCATGTGTTCAAGTATGTGCTAGTTATAGTCAACAAATCTTTCTCTCAATTTCAATGAGTATTAGATGCTTCCATTATAAACTAGGTAGAAAATATTCTACATTGGTAGTCTAGTTATAAATAATCCAAGAGTTGTACACCTTATTGACACCCATGTGAAACAAGCATCCCATTATAAGGGTGTCTAGGGGAAAATAAGGCCTAAGACCTGGATTCACCTTTACTTGAGCAATGTGGCATAGCTAATTTGGTGATATTTGATCTCATATTTTAATTCTTATATAATCCAAAATATTAATTATTGATTAAGCATAGATGATTGAGTTGGATAGCTAGTAGCCAAAGTTTCTTGATGTATCTTTAATTAATGTGTTTTAGATTGTATATAGTCAAATAGATAAACTAACATTAGACATCTAAAACTCTTTAGAAATGATGTAGTATGAGACTACCAAATCCTTGAAAGGAGAAGGATAATATTCAAATTCTTATTCAATTCTAGAAGAATCTATGAAGAATTCCCTTGATAAAATTAGTGTCTTAAGATAGTGTGATTTGTATAATAAGGGGTCATTAAGAGGTTAGATGTGTTATGAATTTAACTAATTTCAAGTAGAGCTTATAAGTAGCCTTGAATCAATTACTAAGCTTAGAGTTACACTAGCCATGTAAGAAAAAAAATTCCATTGTACAAGTAAAATACAAATTAGAAAGGAGTATATTTATAATGATTTACATCTATAATTATTTTATATCTCAATGAATCTTGGTGACACCAATTCTTAATGTATGGGCTCGATATAATTTTTTTGAAATAGTATTGTATTCTTATGAGTTAAGTAACACTTCATAACAATATTACAAATGCAATTAATACATGATTATACTTAGAAGTGTACGGTTTGTTGTATTAAACCAAGAGACTATATTAAGAACTGAAGTAATGATCTACTACAAATAAATATGTACTAAACATCATAGATCCTATTGTCTTTAATTGGTACCTTTATGTGGAAGAACTTTAATACCTCTTAGGGCGGGGTCCCATGGATGAGGGCTTCATAAAAAAATTCGTGGGTGTTGTTGAGATTTTTTAGGAATATTTTAAAGTAGGTGTCCATAAACTTCGTATTGCAATTTAAGTTTAAAAGTTTAAGTTACAAAATTTATGAAAGCTGTCAATCTCATGAATTTTATTATTTTGCATATTCAATTCAACAAAGTCATCATAAAACAATTGGTGTAAATTTAAAAAATCTAGATGATTGACAAGTAGTAGACAAAAAAAAAACTTAAGCTAGTAGGGAAATTTCTAGCCCTACCCCAAATGCACCCACTCAAATCTTCAAACAAAACTATAAGATTGTTATTATTCAAGAAAATATTTTAATTAATCTTATAACATATTTATTTTTCGCTTCATAAGATCCCTCCTCCAAAATAGATCTTAAAATACCTTACATGAAACCCCAACCTTATTGAGTTTACCTAAATTAAGTCTAAAGCTAGAGAGATCGTAGGATCCTTGTCCAGAACATCTAGAATAGCTTCCCAAACAGATTCTAAGAATACCGAACCAATTTGACTTTCTCATGTTTTAATACTAAGTCAAAGTTGATAATCACCTCATGTTCATTGGGTGGTCGACAATATTTACATTTAGTCTTTGCATCCATGAAGACTTGAGAGAAAAACTTCCTTGAAATCTAGAATCTACTATCCTAGTAATTAGATTAATAGGAAACTAAATGTTAAAATATGGAACCAAGCAAGGAAGGTGAATAATAAGAAATATAGAATTGAGACTCCCTCTACAAATTCTGGTTAATTATTGTCTTGCATCTGATAAATGTTGTGTCAAGTTAGGAATGGCTGAAATATCTTACACACCCAAAATTCTCAGCATGTTGATGTTGAGCAAGTGAATTGTGATCAAATAATCCACCAAGGATAGTATTTTTAATAAACTTGAGCCCTGAATAAAATAGACTACATAATATCTCTCATATCATATTTAAATTTTGCACACTGAGACAAGAATAGACCAATTGAGTCCTCTACTATTTATTGAAAATTAATCAAGTCAAATTAAGGAGAAGTTCAAAATGGCTCAACAAAAGAAGTTATTGTTGTTATTAGACAACATCCCTTTATAACAGATGGTATGGTTAAAAGTTTACAAGTATTTGATAAAAAAAATATATCTGATTTTTGGGCAAGCCCATTATTCAAGTATATGTATATATCATATATCATTTTATCAAAGAACCGGCTGTAAGTAGAGAAATCAAAAGCTTTGTAGGTGAAGGAGCAATTCACAAACATTTTTACAAAATCATTGCCAAAAGTGAACAATGAGTTATTAGAGAAAATTTGGACATAATTTATAGTTGAGTTGGAATTAAGATTGATCCACCTTCACTAAATATCATATAATTCTAGAATGCCTTAAAATATGTCATAAAAGTTTTTAAAATTGAATGCAAGATGAAAGGTTCTAGAATATGGAAGAAAAGTGAGCATTTTGTGTGTGTATATATACGTATTATGCAATGTGGTGAATAATAAGTTTGAGAAAGAATAAATTGAAAATAGCTACAACAAAACTTTTATAATTTTTATATATATTTTGCTTGTGTTGTTAATTAAACATAATTAACAATTTTAAACAAAAATTTAAAATAAAATTTGAAAAAAATAAAATAAAATTGAAAAAATAAAACAAGGTACAAATGAATTCTATCATATATCAACAATAGATTTTTAATATATGCTTAATATATTAATTATATATCATTTAAAAATTATTATATCTATGTTTTTATTATTTGGAAACTTACATTGCACTACAATTAATTAGTTGATAAGCTACATATAGTGCGAGATTTGAGCCTGAAACAAGTGTCACACTTGTAAACCACTATTGAGTCATCGGAAAACAAGTTTCAGCTGTCATGTAATGGTAAATCAGCTGTCATTTAATGGTAAAAGCCTCCAAAATCTCACTTATCACATAAAAGCTAGATAAATATTCATTTGACAACTACATGAGAATATTCTATTTCCATTTGCAGTGTTTTTTTCAATTTGATAACTTTCTTTTTCATTTGTATTGCTTTATGCTTTAAATCTATATGCAAATAAGTGTTTTTTTTCAATTTGATACCTTGCTTTTTTCATTTGTATTGCTTTATGTTTTAAATCTATATACAAATATTTCATAATCAATAATAATTAATTTCTTTACGAAAAGAATCTAGATTTGTCTATGTTTATTTCATTTCATTATTTAGCACTTATTATTAATTGTTTAATCTAGCCACATGCAAAAGAATTTGGAGCACATCCATGGACAAACACATACTCTACAACATATTAACATACATATAGTTTTCTATCTGCACAAACACATACTCTACAACATATTAACATACATATAGTTTTCTATCGGCATAATCCTTGAACCTTATGTAGGTGCAAGTGCTAGTTATAAATATATGTAATATTTAATCTAATTTTATTTTTTTTAAAGTGAAAAATTTATATACTACTATCAAATATATGTGCATGGTCACCCTCACTTAACATGATTCTTGAAAATGAGATCTTGAAGTAGTTAATTAGCCATACGCTACATATAGTGTGAGATTTGAGCCTGAAACAAATTTCACACCTACAAACCACTACTGAGTCATCGGAAAACAAGTTTTAGCTGAGTAAACCAGTTGTCATTTAATGATAAAAGCCTCCAAAATATCAGGTGAAAGCCTCCAAAATCTCACTTATCACATAAAAACCTGATAAACATTGATTAATCAATTGAACCGGAACATTTTATTTCCATTTGCAATGTTTTTTGTCAATTTGATGGCAACTTTTTTTTTCATTACATTGCTTTATGTTTTAAATCTATATGCAAATATTTCAAAATCAGATAATATACTAAGCTTATTTCATCCTGATTCCATTATTTAACACCTACTATTAATTATTTAATCCAGCCACATACAACTACACCCATACACAAACATATACTTTCTAAAATATTTAGATATAATTTTCTATGGATATACTCATTGTACCTCTTTAGATAGTGGGAAACACACTCCCACCCATTTACACGGCTCTCACTTACCTACGTCTTTGCCGACATTTACTTCCGAGATAATCGTACAGAGATGACTTTACTTCTTGAAGTTTGTTTTTATGGAAGACATTTTGGATCTCCGAGATAATCGTAGACCCAAAAGTAAAAGGTTGGATATAATTTTTTTTTGACTATTGATATAGAGGTTGCTTACTTTTGCAGTTGAAAAGCAAGTTGACTGTTTAATTAGTTCAGAATGGCAACAATTTAATGTTTTTAAGTTTTTAATATATTTGTTTAATATTTTACAGGTTTAGATTTGATGGGTAACGATGCAGCTGAATATTGTTGGATAATGATAATAATAAAAAATATTTTATAGAAAACAAATTTATTCTATGAAAATCTATTTTTTAGGGAAAAAAATTTAAATTTTTTGAATATAACAGTGGTTGTTATCTTGAAGATATCATATATATCTCTATAATACAAGAATTTAATTTGAATAGCAAGAAGATTGTAATCAATTTTTTGAATAATAAGAATATCAATACTTTGTTTAGTGGATGTATTCTTAATATATTATCAAAATTTTACCACATAAATTTATATTTTATAATATATTATTTTGTTATTTGTTAATCTTTCCTATTTTTTATTCTGACTAATTTATGCCGCAATATATGTTTCAATTTCCCCAACAACTATAATGTTTAAGCCCAGCCCAATCATTGTGTCAAAAGATTAATGGTAAAATGATGGAGGAAAGAATGTAATGACTTTATCATCTATAAAATGTAGAATGGCTTTTTAATGGTGATTCAATCCAGAAATCTTTCACTTGAGTAAAAAATGTCATTAACTTGTTCTTGTTCTTAAACAACACTGCAACTGATCTGAATTATACATATATGTGTACACACTGCCTATTATTGATCAATCTATTGCAGAGACTCATTGAAGCTGTGAATTGCAGAATAAGTAACTTGTAGAGATAAATATAAGTTTAATATTTCTTCATTTCATAGAAAAAACAAGATATCTCAGTTGGTGCCATGAAACAGACAATACATTCTTAATAATTAATTTCCAAATTTACATCCCTCTCAATTACACTACTTCATTATTCTAAATATCATTACATTAATTTTTCAACACATATCAGAGCAGATATTTCCGTTGCGCAGCGAGGAACAGAATAAAGAAAGCCAATTTACTGAGGCGCTCATGCAACGAAGCTATTTCAATGGCGGATCTCATAATATGCTTCTTCCCGGCCAGCTTTTCACAGAACAATGGCTTCCACAATGGGCGGAAAGAGAGCCGAACTCCTATCTTTCGCCTAAGGCTGCCATAACAGAGTGTTATAGAATGACCCATTGATCTGAAAATGGCAGCCTTAATTTTTCCTCTTCTTGGCGGCGCCATATTCACAGACAAGATTTGCTTCATGCTCTTGCAGCCTCTCAACCTTCTTACAGATTTTACAAGAATTATTGAATACAAAGGGGAAGAGAAGTGAGATACCCATTTATAGGGCATTGAGGGGGCATAGAGGTCCACATGCTTCTGTGGTGAGAAACAAATATCTTCTTGTTCATCTGGACACCACCATCAAGTTCTAACTACTGACCACTGTGCTTTCGGGTTTTTAACGCTGGATAAATCGAGTCAATTTGTCTTTGCAGGATTGTCGGACTCGGAATTGAAGGCGAAATCAATATATTCTGTCACACAAGTCGGTCCGATAACAGTAAGTTGTGACGCAAGTCGTGACGCAGAGCAAGCCAAATAGAGTTTCCATGCGTTGGGTGGTCCTCTGTTTTGTCACGAATATTCATTGGATCACACATCATATAATATTTTTTGAACAAATCGAATTCTGACACGGAAAACTAACAAATTTTTGATTGTCAATCTTACAAAATGTGTGGGACCTAACGCAATTGATGTTACAAGTCAAAATATTCTACCGATCGTTCCCCACACGATGAGTGGGAAGACTAAACAGTAGGTAAAAATAATACAGTACAAGTATCAATGAATGAAAGATTTTAATGACGTTCACGAGACTAAACAGTCTATGGGACTAAGACAAAATAGGCCTAATTTGTCTTCATGCTCTTTTCCAAGTCGGATCTCCTGCTATTAATTTTGACTAGAAGGTTAGCCGTCTGATTAATTTTCTCTTCCTCAAATAGCTGGTGCATATTGTCAACTTTCAAACTATTTTCATGTTGAGTACGGATATCCTCGTAAGCATTGCATTCCATGATGAAGTGCCATTCCGTTTCCACAACCCCCTTATTGCAGGAAATACAAGTTCTTTCTTCCCAAGTTTCCTTGGGTATCTTCCACCTACCGGTCTCACACCTAAGGTGATGCGATCCCGTCCTCAATTGCGCCACTAACAACCTCGCTTTCCCTTTAATAGCTGCACCTAAATAAGTTTTTTCACCATGATCCTTTGCCGGGTTAAACTCTTTGATGTAGTATGCTTTTTTTTGCCCAATCTGGTTTGTCCACATGGCAGTTTTGAATTTTTCAGTCACATAGCTTTTTATTTCACTATTGGTGCTAGGACACTCATGCAAATTGATGTCCCACTTGTTCATCTATTTGTGGTTCTGTTTTATCCAAGTTTTCTTCTTATGATCTAGCATCTCCTTCATAACTGCTTTAGGCTAACGATGGTTATCCATGTTTTCAACCTTCTTTAAATAGCTTATCAATCAGATTAATGCTGATGGTTCCAATGGAAAAAACCCTGTTTCAGCTAAAAAAAATTCATAGGGGATTGTGGTTTTAACTTTGAGACTATTTGTTATTAGATGTTTTTGAATTCTTTCTGGTTGTCTCCAACTGCACTTTGACATACTGCTTCCCCATACTTCACACCCATAAAGTACAACCGGAGTAACAAGCAAACCAAAAAGGGTTTTCTTGGTTTTCCAATCCCAAAGCTCAGCTTTTCTACACCTATTTTGTAGAAGGTAAGAAGCTTTCCAGCCTCTTTGTATCCTTTTCGTACAACAAGTCTCCCAACTGAGCTTATAATGAAAGTCAATCCTAAGATAATTGTATTCTTTCACTATTTCAAGCAAGCTGCCTTAAAAAAAAAAGGTATTTTGCTTATCTTTTCTATTCAATGAGAAAATCATGATTTTGGTCTTAGTGATATTCACTTGCATCCCAACCTCGTGACAAAAGAGTTCTAGAGCTTTTAGATGTTCTCTTAACTCCTGAGCTGTTTTTGAAATTAGGATATGATCATCAACATATAAAAGTAGATTCACCACATAACCTACCAATTGAATACCATCCCCATCCGTCTTGCTTAACCAAGCTTCCAACTTATCAATATATAACCCAAAAAGTGTGGGAGATAGAGGGCAGCCCTGTTTAACTCCAATGTCACTACCCAAACATTCTAACATACCATCACTTGTTCTGATTTTAACTCTAACCTTCTCATACAGTTTGTGAACAACTGCTCTATACACATTTGGGATGCCTAATTCCTCCATTCTATTCCAAAGATAAGGAAAAAAGAGGTTGAGTAGGGGAGAGGCGCCCATAATGTAGTAGGGTCCAATAGTGGGGATAGAAGTAGTCCTTAGTGGAGCCCATAGTGGAGCACTTTAATATCCAATTACAAAACACTTTTTATCCATAAAGTATGCAAAGTGACAAATCATGTTATGCCACATCAACGCACCAATAAAACATGACTTAGTGCACCACTACCGGTCTCACTTTTTTTTGGTCCTTTTTGGATACCTCAACAAAAACCATGCTGATGTGGCATCATATTTGATGATGTGGCTGTAAAACAAAATATAGAAGCACATGAGTTGCCAAATAAACTATTGTATAGAATTGGGAGTGATTTGAAATTTCCACGTAGGATTTTGAGAAACACAAAGTTAGGGTGCTCCACTATGGGCCCCTCTCCCCTATAGACTAGGCATTACAAAATGACTCAATGTTTGAAGTTAAAACTCTATAGAGTTTAAAGTTTGAACCATTGAAAACACCTTTGTGGGTTGGCTTTGATCTAATGATAACTAACAATTGCACCATAGTGTGTAATGGGTACATCGAAAAAGTGTGGAAGGTCAATTAAGATAAATTTTGGTCTATTTTTTGCATACATTTATGTAGTACATGAGGTCAATTGGTAGACCATTAAGCAAATGATGTTGTTTGTGCAATAAAGGTCTCAATGGAGAAGTGATAGCTTCAAATAAATTATGCATCCACTTACAGGGATCCAAACATGATTGAAATAAAACCTCTAAATCAGGAAGATAATCAGGCTCCATTACCAATAGACTCATGTTCTGTTTGCAATGAGAGAGGAGAGAGGGAGAGAGAGAGGTAGGGATGGAAAGAGGGAGAGATAGAGGGGGGGAGAGCGAGAGAGAGAGAGAGGGGTAAGGAGATAAAGATAGAGATGGGGATGGGGAAGGAGAAGGAGAGGGATATGGAGAGAAGAGAAGGAGAGGGTGAGATAAAGAGAGGATAGAGGGATAGGTAGAGAAGGAAGACATATATATTGAGAGGATAGAGAGGGAGATAGATGGATGGATAGAGAGAGTGATGCATATCTAGATATAAAGGGGGAGAGAGGAACATAGAGGTAGAGATGAAGATAGAGCAAGAGAGGAAGAGGAAGAAAAATGGATAAAGAGATATAGGTAGAGGGAGAGATAAATGCAAAGAGGAATAGGGAGATAGAGAGGATGAGATAGAGAGATATAGAGGAAGAGGGAGAGGGAGAGATAGAGAGATATATCTATGGTGAGATAGAGTGATAGAGAGATAGAGATGTAAGGAGATATAAAGAGGGGAGGAGAGGGAGCGAGAGACAAAGAGATGGAAAATCAAAGAGAATTAGAGATAGGAAAATAGAGGTGGAGAGAGGGAGAGAGAAATAAGGGGAGATAGAGAAAGGGAGAAAGAAGTAGGAGGAGATAGAGATATATGGGAAGAGAAAGAGAGAGGTATAGATATAGAGATATGTAGGGGGATAGGGAGGGAGCAAGGGAGGGAGAAGTGGAGAGAGATAAAGAGAGGGGGAGATAGAGAGAGGGAGGGAGAGAAAGGGAGAAAGATTGGTAGAGGAGAGATATAGAAGAGGGGGAGAGAGGGAGAGTGATACATAGAGAGGGGTGATATGTAGAGAGGGATAGAGAAGAAGAATGGGTAGAGAGGGAGAGATAGCTCAATATATATAGGGGTGAGGGATAGACATAGAAAGGGGGTGATATGGAGAGATAGAGGGGGAGAGTGAAAGATATCGAGAGATAGTGATAGAGGTTGAGAAAGATATGGATAGAAAGAGATAGAGAGAGGAGTGAGAGGGAGATAAAGAGAGAAATAGAGATAGAGATATAGAGTCGAAGAGACAGAGGGAGAGATGTAATGAATGCAAGAGAGAGGGGGGAGGGAGAGATAGGTCAATAGATAGAGAGGGGAAGAGGGAGCTACATAGATAGTGGGAGATATAGAGAGATAGAGAGCGATAGAGATAGATATATCAATCACCCTTCCTATATCTCTATGATCTATTCATATTTATCTCTTTATCTCTTTATCTCGAGCTACCTCTTTCTATCTCTTTGTCTCCCTCTCTATCTATATGTTTCTCATTATCTCCCTATATATATATTTTCTTCCCTCTATTTATCTTTATCTCCCTATCTCTTTATGTGACTTTATCTCTATCTATGTCTCTCTCCTTTTCTCTCTTTCTCTTTTCCTTTATCTATTTTTCTCTATCTCCCTCACTATCTCTACCTCTTTCTCTTTCCCTCTTTATTCCTCTATATCTCTACCTATCTCTCTATATCTCTTTGTCTCCCTCTTTATCTCTCTATTTCTATTTATCTCTTTGTCTCTTTGTCTCTATCTCTATCTTTGTTTCTCTCTCTTCTCTTTTTTTTTCCCTATCCCTCTTTTTATCCTTTATTTCTATCTTTGTTACTCTCTCTTTATCCGTCTTCATCTATTTTTCCTCCTTTGTCTCAGTTTGCTCCCTCTCTTGCTCTCTTTCTCTCTTTTTTTCTCTCTCCACCTATCTATATCTTATCTCTATCTCACTCTCCCTTTTCTCTTCCTTTCTCTTCCTCTCTTTCTCTCTCTATATGCTTGTCTCCTTAAGTGTGCAATGGGTACATTGAAGAGGTCTTAAAGGTGAATTATCATATCCTTAATCAAATGACATGCTACCTTGAGCATAACTCACTAAGGACACATTCCATCCTTGGATTGTTGACATGAAACAACAAATCAAAAGTTAGTTTCTGTTTTCTCTCTCTGTTCCTTTGTATCTCTTATATTTATCTCTCTCATGCTCTATCTCTCTCTGTCTATTCCTCTCTCTTTCAATCTCTATCTCCATCTCTCTCCCTCTCTCAATATCCATCTATCTAAATTGGTCTCTTTTTCTCTAATTCTCTATATTTTGAGTTTCTTTCTCTTTATTAGTTGATATGCTACATATCATGTGGGATTTGAGCTTGAAACAAGTCTCATTCCTACAAACCACTATTGAGTCGTTGGAAAACAAGTTTCAGCTGTCATTTAAGGGTAAACCAGCTGTAGTTTAATGGTAAAATCCTCTAAAATATCAGGTAAAAGCCTCCAAAATCTCACTTATCACATAGAAGTTAGATAAATATTGGTTTGACAATTGGATGGGAACATTCTATTTCCATTTGCAATATTTTTTGTCAATTTGATGGCAACTTTATTTTTTCATTTGCATTAGTTTATGTTTTAAATTTGTATGAAAATATTGTTGGAAATATGAATAATAACGCAAATGAAGCTATACACTATTCAAAGGATCAACGAAGAAGAAAACCATCCACATGAACAAGAAAGTGTTGCAACATGAGAAATAAGACAACTTGATCAAATGATGATCTATAATGAATTGATTTAGAATGATTTACAAATGTACAAGAGCCTTGCTTATATAGGCAAGGAGAGAGGAGGTTGGATAACTACCTTAGTTGCAAACATTAAATACCTAATGCATAATTTTAAATGCATGAGTGAAATATTAAATGTCTAGATCACTACATGCTAACTACATGCTAATTAATGAGAAATGACCCCATTAAATACTAGTTTCTAGAATGCCACCTAGCAAACTAACTCCTAGCAAACTAACTCCTAAGTAAACTTATTAATGATGTGAATAGGTCCTCATTAATATCTAGTTAGGAAATAACCTCATTCACACTAACAAATATTTCATAATTAAATAATACTTAATTTCTTTAAAGAAAAAAATCTATATTTGTCTAAATTTATTTCATTCCATTATTTAGGAATTCTTATATTATTTATGCTAATTTATACTTAACTACGCAGGGTAAAGGATGTTGTAATGTTAAAACCTAAAAGTTCTCATTATTAGGAACTTTGCCATAATTTTCATTTTAATAAACATACTCTAAAACCCTTATCGAAACCTTATCTTCAAGCTACAACTCGCCAAATTGGAGAAAAGAAATGTCAATACCAATGAGGAAGGGAACCAATAGCGGTGGGGAAAGCAACAAAAAATGATAGAAAATAGCTGAAAAATGGCAAAAAATGATGAACAAATGAGATTCGTTTAATTGTCTTGGATTGATACAAATGCAAGATAAATGTCGATACTCTTTTACATGATCAACACTTGGGAATTGTTCAACCATCTTGCAAGGCCTCCCATTGCTTTTCAACCATCCATGGACAAAATGAGCTCGTGAAGCTCAAACAAAGAAATGCCTTCGACGTAATTATTTAGTCATATAAGTAAATTCTAAGACTCATGATTTTTAGGTATATTTTATTAAGGAATAATGTATCATTTTTTAGATTTTTTTAAAAGAAAGGAATTGTTTAGTCTTAAAAGTAATTTTAGGTGTAATTGAGTTGAGGAAAAATATATTTTTTAAGATTGTAAGAAGGGGATTTATATTAGATTTTTTTCAATCGCAAGAAGATGAGCTATTTACAATGGGATGAATTACTACGTTAGTAGAGAGTCACTTCATTATGACACCAACTTTATTGGCATAAGCATCATGGTATAATGGATTGGATAGGTTATTGTACACTAAGCCTTCCAATGAATATAAGATTGATTTTAAAATGTAGATGTGAGAAATTTTAGTCATAGAAACAAATTCTAAACCAATTTTTTTTGGCATATTTGACTTGAGGGGAGGGACATTTCTTAGAAGCTTGTAGGAAGAGATTTTTTTTTTGATTTTTCAGCCACAAAATAGGAGGGAGGAGGTTAAGCAAGAAAACATACTCATTGTCATCCAATTAGTCATTATGTTAGTAGGAGGACTTGAATTATATTGGACCACCACCTCCCATTGGCATAATGATTATGGCATATTGGACTATATTTTTTTTTGTAGACCAATCCTTCTAATTAATGCATAATCAATTTTAGATTGTATATATGAGGGCTTTTAGTTATATAAGTGGTACCAAGATGCACGATTTTTTAAAGTGGCTCAAATTCCCATTTATGGGAGGGTGTTTCATCTCAAAAAATTTAGAATGACTCTTAAATCATTTCATAAGTTAAATATTTGAGGTAATATAACCATTACATTGGCTCAAAATATATTTTTTTTGTGTGAGGTGAATGATTTGCTAGGCTGTTATAATAGAGTCTAACATAGTTGTGCCATTAGTATTAAGAAGGTTGAGCTTGACATGGAGATGTGTGTAGGTCCTACATAAAATAAATATTTCTTCTTTAATTACAATAATTAATAACAATAAAGTATCCAAATAATATAAATTTAAGTAATGCTTTTGCATTTTCTAATGAATAGATATCTCGAACAATAAACACCCCTAATAATATGGGTAAACCCACAAAAGTGGTTTACAATTCTAGTGAGGAAGGAAAAGTTGCAAAAAATGACCCCATGCAAAAAATATTGGTTTTTGGGGGTTCGAACGAACTTTTGGTTCGAGCGAACCAAAAGGGGGTCCGCTAGAACCATGGTTTGAGTGAACCCATTAAATGCAGGGTCCGACCATTCCAAAAAAAAAACAAAAAGAAAACCTTTGTGGAAAGGGGGTTCGCTCGAACCCCCCTTGGTTCGCCCGATCCCCCCTTTTCCCACCTTCTTGAACTCTGACACCAAAAAACTCTAGAATTTTTCCCTTCGAAGCTCGGGTTGAGGATGAAAATGGAGGAAAATTCATAGACCCAACTGGATGATGGTAGTCCTTGGAACGAGCTATCCAACGAATATAGTTTTAATATATTTTGTTTTTATTATGTATTTGTTTTTTAGTTTTATTAAACATATAGGTTTTTCATTGAAAATCAAGCTCTCTATTCTGCAAATGTGGAAAAATAGCAAATTATCAATTTTGTTTTTTGAAAAATATGAGTGCACTAGATATTGAATTTCTTGATCCAACAATTTTTTTTTTTCGATACATACATTACAAAAAAAGTTACGTTGTATACGGTCTGCCTATGTCTAAATTGTAATTGGTTTGACTTCGAAACTTGATTAAGGAAAAAATATTCAATAAAACACTATGAAACCAATTGGAAGCACTAGATATCATAGTTACAAATCTAAATTCAAAAAAAAAAGAATTTTATCCTTCATGGAAAAAAAATTATGTTGTATATGGTGAGCGTCACTCCTTAAAAATGGTGTTTACTGAAAAAAACTAGTTTTCGAAGGAGATGGAAAAAGAAGTGCAATCTGATTCCAAAAAAATTGAAAAAAATATATTTAGAATCTACAGAATTTTTTTTCACAAATCTGTAGTTTGCATCATCATTAAATTCCTCACAGTTTAGCCGCTATAGGTGCTCGAAAGTGAAGATTTAGTTAGAAAAAATTATTTCAGTGTACAGTTTGGCAAAAAATTGTAAACCAGTATTGTGGGATCACCCATATATATCTCAACGGTAATTTTGTTAGGTAGGGTCATGGATTTTCCAAAAGACACCTAATAAATAGTTTTAAGAAAATTGGTTAGGTTTGCATTAAACTTGCATGACCTTGGCATGACCATAACTGACACAGTTGAGACCAAAGGGCCTTATCAGGCTATCACAATATCATAGCCAACTCAGAGCACAAACACACACAGATTGACACAACACAAGTCAACAACTTTCTTTTATTCGTTTGGAATAGATTACAAGATTACATTCATAATTTCACATCTACAGGGAAATCCCCTATTCCACTTCACATCACGCTCTAATCTCTGAAGCTCTTCCCCTCGAGCTCTCTAGGCTACTTCACCTATGCTCATGCACCATTCCTCAGATGGTTCGTTTCAACTTCCACCTCTCTTTGTGGGCTACCTTCCCTTGCTCTCTTCTCGTTAACTACCAAGACAATTCTTCAAATTTTCCATGCTCTCATTTAGGTTGGCTCTCCCTTCCTACCAACCTCTACCTCTTCTCTTCATGATGGGTATATATATCTTTTCTGTGTCATCACTAGCAAACCTTTTCCTTCATGTCGGCCTTGTCGTTCTTCACTCCTATGCCATATTATCACCATGCAGTTACCTCGCTATCAATAACTTCTGATCATCGACTAATGAATATGTATTCCATAACAATGATGTGGAATGGCATTGAATCTTGCCTCACCAATTATTGTGACCGCATTCGTCATCTACCACCGTTAACCATTCATCTCAACCGTTCATCTCAAGCTATCCCCATGGATCTTTCATCTCATCATCCTATCAGAGAGACCTGAAATCATCTTCTGCTGATACACCTGCTTCTCATTGATGTTCACCTTACGCTTTGTCCATCGTTCCATCGAAGCATCACTGAGACATCCTAGAAGGTCTCACCGATGACCATCAGTCACATCGATGAAAACCCATGATGACATCACTTGTCCACCTCATTGCCATGTGACTACTCTGTAATCCACACCAAGGATGTGGATTACCGTTCATCCAATCTTGTCATGCCACACGTGTCTACTTTGACATCTTCTATCATCTCATACCCTAGTTGGGTCCCACCAAGACTCTACACCATTTGATCAACCAACCTTGACCCCCACCATTGATCTTGAGCAATATCGCATAGTCTCTTCAAACTTGAACTTTAGAACCTCTAGTTGGAGGTTGTAAGGTTATGAAAACCCATGACTCGCTGACATCATTTTGTCAGCCTATTGGAGAGACTCCAGGATGAGTCCCCCAAAACCATTCACTCTCGCCGAAATGTCTTTATTTCACACTAATCACCCCATCACTAGGACAAAGATTGATGTCCCACTGATACTACACACTCACGTTGATGAACCCGTTACACTCCGTCACCATTGGGTCATTGCTGGGATGGTCCCGCAAAAATCCAAATCTCTCATCGATGAACCCCATTCTACCAACATGATTGTTCTGTCACTGGGACCTAGAATATGGTCCCGCCGATGAGGGAACAACATTTACCAAAGGGGAGGTGGAGCGCGATGCTCTTGCATTAGACTCCCTAGGTGATTAAGAATCATGTGCTCCTACACATGGCATCTATCATGCCATCCTTTAGTTTTGATTTATTTTTCCTCACTTTCCAGTTGTTCAATCTCCTCAACTGTTGCCTTTGAAGATTCACTATCTATACTTGTTGGATTTTCTCTTTCTATATATACCTTCTCCTTCTGATTTCTTTGTAAACTTCAGATCCCCACCATTCTTCCTCACAATTTGCAACCTTCATCAACATGTCCTCCCAGAAACAATTTATTTCTACTCTTTTCACTTCTTCAACCATATCTGTGACTCTTTCCTCAACACATTTTGCATTCATCAATATGTCCTCCAAAGGACTCTTAATGCTAATTTTTTTGTTTTGTTCTCCCTTTTCATGCCTTCAGCAAGACATGTCTTAGCTATAACTTGCAACCTCTTTTCCTTTATGCCTTCAAAAATACATGACTCCACTGCAAGCTTCTCTCTTGCTTTTCCTTTCTTATCCTCTTGTATGAGGATTTATTCTTTGATGCCACAGATTTGACATCCTGATACAACCTCTCTGTTTCCCGCACACACAACAAAGTCACACATGTTCATGGGACTTATCTTCTCCCACTTGTATCTCCTCCATTCCTTTATCACACTCATGGGTTACTTTCCATTCCAAGAAGATATCTATCTTTCGTATCTCCTCTTTGAGTAGGGGATCTTCTTCATCTTCACTGAATTCTTTATCAAATATAGAATTTTTTGCTTCCACTTCAGAAACATTATACATTACCACCTCCTCTTGCAACTTTTCATTCTTATCAGTCAAAAATTAATTGATTCTCCTCATTTCCTCTTCCAACAAAGTGACATCCTTATCTTCACCAATCTCATCATCAAATTCAAGATTCTTCAGATCCATCACCACATCTTCATGTCCTGCAACATCAAAATCCTTTGCTGCAAGCTGTCCTCTTTTGTCTACCACTACAATTTTCACATCTTCTCTCATCATCTGCAAGGTCTTATTCTCAACCTTCTCCATACTTGCATTCACAACTTCAAACAAATTTTTAATAGATAAATCAAGAGACCAAATTATCTCCATGGGTGACTCCTTTACAGATAGCTTCTCTTCCTCTTCTATAACATGTTCCTTCATTCCCAAGCCTTCCTCAATGGAATATAATTTCACTTCGATCCCTTTTAGTTCTGCAATCAACTTCTTTCCTCTCACCTTTTCCCAATACTCTTCCCAAAATGGGATTATCACTGGTCTCCTCATGACCCATCTTGTCCTCTTATTCAAAGAAATTTTCAAGAACTCGCAAATCCTACAGTTACAAGTCCTTGCAACAATATCTCCCTCTCTATTAGGGTATCAACCCACCCTCTGTAGTCATAGGTCCTTCCTGTAGCAAATCTCTTTAGGATTCAAGTCCTCTGTAGTTGCAAGTCTCTTCTCACCTGCAACAATCTATTCTAGAATTCAAATCCTCTACATTTATAGGTACTCCTTGTCACAATACCTCACTCATGCAACTATCCCCTACCCAACAAAGATTCTGGAAGATGCTTCCTCTACCTACCTTCTCTCAATGGAGGAACTCTACACCTTCTACCTCACTTCATCTCTATTGGAGGATAGCAGTTACAAACCTTATTTCATGCTTGCAACAAACATTCCTTTCCACAACTCTTCTCAGCTCATCACCCGCAGGTCTTCTGACTTCAACCCACACTCACAAGTCCTGCTACAACTGCCTCACGTTCGATGCTCTGTTATAGACTTAGGAACTCCTGCTATGATAAAAATTGATGTAGTTGAGACTAGAGGGATTTATCAGGCTATCACAATCTTGCAGCCAACTCAGACCACACACACACATAGATTGACACAATATAGGTCAACAACTTTCTTTTATTCATTTGGAATAGATTATAGGATTACATTCAGAATTTGTCATCTACAGGGAAATCCCTATTCCACTTCACATCACGCTCTACTCTCTAAAGCTCTTCTCCTCAAGCTCTCTAGGCTACTTCACCTCTGCTCACACACCATTCCTGATATGGTTCATTTCAGCTTTCACCTCTCTTTGCGGGCTACCTTGCCTTGCTCTTTTCTTGTTAGCCGCCGAGACGATTCTGCAACTTTTTCCTGCTCTCGTTCAGGTCGGTTCTCCCTTCCTAACCTCTACCTCTTCTCTTCATGATGGGTATATATATATTCTCTCTATCATCACCAACAAGCCTTCTCCTTCACATCAGCCTTGTCGTTCCTCACTCCTATGTCATAGTATCACCATGCAGCTACCTCACTATCAGTAGCTTCCAATCATTGACCAATGAATATGTATTCCATAACAACAATGTGGAATGGCATCAAATATTGCCTCGCCAAGTGTTGTGACCGTATTTTTCATCTATTTCTGTTAACCATTCATCTCAACCATTCATCTCAAGCTATCCCCATATCTTTCATCTCATCGTCCTATCAGGGAGACCTAAAATAATCTTCCATAAATACACCTACTTCTCGCCAATGTTCACCTTACGCTCTGTCCATCGTTCCATCGAAGCATTGCCAAGACATCCTAGAAGGTCTCACCGATGACCGTCAATCACATCGATGAAAACCTATGATGACATCACCTGTCCACCTCATTGCCATGTCATTGCTCCGTAATCCACAACAAGGATGTGGATTACCATTCATCCAATCTCATCATGTGCCACATGTCTACTTTGACATCTTCTGTCATCTCATACCCTAGTTGGGTCCCACTAAGACTTTGCACCATCCGATCAATAAGCCTTGATCCCCACCGTTGATCAAGCAATATCACACAATCACTTTAAACTTGAACTTTAGAACATCTAGTCGGAGGTTGTAAGGTTATGAAAATCCACAACTCACCGACATCATTTTTTCGGGTTGTCGGAGAGACTCCAGGATGAGTCTCGCCGAAACCATTCACTCTTGCCAAAATTTCTTTACTTCACACTGATGGCCCTGTTGTTGGGATAAAGACTGATGTCCCACCAATACTACACACTCACATCGATGAATTCGTTACACTCCATCACCATTGGGTAATCGTTGGGACATGGAACATGGTCCTACCAAAATCCAAATCTCTTGTTGATGAACCCCATTCTACCAACACGATCGTTCTATTGCTGGGACTTAGAACATGGTCTTGTTGATGAGGGAACATTATAAATCAAATGGGAGGTGGAGCGCAATGCTCCTGCATCAATAATTTTCTTGGTTGATTGCATTAGAGTTACGATTAAGCAAGGCCCCTAGGATTATGAGGCATTGACATACACAAGATCCTTTGGTGTAGAAATAAGATAGCTTCACAAACATGAAAATACTGGAATACTGAATATGATTTCCTCTAATTGACCAATGTAAAGTGATCTATAGAATATTTAGAATGTCACTTATAAACAATTTGTACCACTTTCTACACATGATTTCTAAGCCCCAATACATGTATCAAATTAATTAAATTAGATCCCATTTTCATTATATAAAAGTGACATATTACATTATTTTTTTGTTATTTACAAAACCCAATATGCATGCATGTGATAAGGTATTTCTTTAGAGTTGAATCTCCTAGGATAGTTATACAATAAAATTACCAAGGAAGCTATAATTAGAAAATGTGTTTTTTTATGAAGATGAATCATAATAATGGGACTAGATTAATGACTAGAAAAAAGGTATTGACATGAAATATTTTGATTGAAGTGTTAGGGATTTGGTCGAAATTGAGAAATTATTTTATGTTGGTTCTAGGATGTATTTTTCACATGTTCACCTCTGGTATTGTTTTGAAATATTTGTAGAAAATTTTTCCTCTTTCATGTGTTCCTCTCCAATTCTAACATACTTGCATTTTCTTTGTGTATGTCAGAGTTTAGGGGTGTTCTAGGTTCTTGTACCAAGTATCAGTGTTAAGGGATGTTTGGCATACTCATTTTTTTCTTGTGTATTTCAAAGTTTCAAAGTTTTAGAGTTTCAAATTTTGGAGTGGTCCTTACTCCCATTACCATGGTATTGACTGATAGAAAGGTCTAACATTCAAAGAATCACATTATTCAAGTGTCAGATCATCAAGGTGGTAGATCCTCTCTTCTTAGCCTGTTGTATTTGAAGGTCATTGTATATTATTATTTATTAGTATGTTAGGGATGTGCACGACTCTTTCCTAAGTGCGAATGAGTGATGAGAGGTCAATAGAGAAATAGGGAGGCACTAGTATTAGTTGGTTCTTGATGAAATGAGGCACCTACGCTCATTTGAGCTTGATGAAGAGTCTTTCTCATGTATGCTAACTTGAAAAATAAATAAAGTAGCCTATGTTGTGTATTAGTGAGATTGCATACATCCTTTCTAAAGCTCAATAATTGTAAGGAGATTAAACAAAGAAAAGGATGCAATGCTAGAATGCTAGTAAATAATTTTTTAAAGTGTAGGAATAATTTACAATAGAAGCAAAATATAAGGTAAAATTTATTTAAACTATTTTAAATGTTGAGCACCAAATAGAATGATAAATTTATCCTTCATCCACCTCCACCTACTTACCATTATTTTAGATTGAATTTTCTTAGCTACCTATATTATTTCATTGAACTATATTTGGGCTATTGATTTCACATTTATATTTAGTGTTACAATTAGTGTTGATGCCTTATAACTATTTTGATCATTTTGAAAGCGCAAGGTTGGTTCTTCTATAATGGTCCTAGAATTTGTAGGTGTAATTATTTTCTAAGGCTACAATTATGCTACAATAACTAAAGAAAGGTAGTGAGGCTTTGAAACATATGAAGGAAAAAATGTATTTGGGTTTATGCAGATAATGTCTCCAAGGCTATTTGCATATCTTTAGGGCCTAGATGCTAACTTCCTATTAAGTTTCTCTCTTTCCAAGTTACTGACATGAATGTATTGAGAAATTGATAATGTCACTACTTTCTAAAATATTAAAAATATAATAATAATAATAATTTGTTTTGTTCATCTAGATTATGTAATTCAATTTTGGTTTATTAAGTATGTTTTGTGTATAATATCTATAATATGATGAAATATGTTGGACTAGATTGGTCCTTTAATGTTTCCATTGAATAATTTCCTTCCTACTATTTTTGACTTTGTAGCCAAATTAGATAGGCATCAATTTTGGATCTCTTTGAGCAATTTCACATCTTTAAAACAAATCAAAACCATTAATCAATAGTTTAGGAATAAACTAAGTGCTATGCATTCATTATCTTGTATTTTAGCTAGGGAATCAATATTAAGGGGGCCTTAAAATGAATTATTTCAAGTGGAGCATGCTTGCACAACCAAATCAACTATAAAGAGGTATTAATATAGCCATTTTTTCTTGTTTCAGTGATAATATTTGGAGTTAAGGAAATAGATTGGGTTTAAATATCATCATTCTAGTTACCCATGTTTTATTTATCAAGCCTCTATGAACACCCTCTCAAGTGTAAGTTGATTTTGAAGAGTAGGAGAGAAAACATACTCTCATAGAGTTTAACTTCAACACTCCAACCTCTATGGATGAGAAGGTTTTACTTTCATGATGGAAAATTTGGACTTGAAAGTGAAATTATGTTCTAGAAATTGGAGCTATGGTTTTCAAACCCAACAAAAAGTGTGATTTTTTCCCTCTATACCAAGCAATAGCTCCACTACAACCAATAGCTATACTTAATCATTAATACCATCTCAAAATACAAGATGAATTCCAATTCCAAGGAAATCAATAATCTCATGAAAAATATGTGAGACAACACAAAATGAAGATGAAAATGATAATTATACTATTTTTTGTTTTATTCTTGGAAATTGATCTAATTAACTTTAAAGAAGCCATAAATAAAAATAAATGTTTCAATGTTATGAACAAGGATATATTCTAGGATTAAGAAAAATAAAACATGCAATTAGAGGATCTTCAAATACTTGAAATATGTCATTGGTGTTAAATTGGTTTATAAAACTAGATACATTAAAAATAGTGAAATGAAAAGGTGTAAAGAAATATTGGTTGAAAAAGAGTATGTTTCAACACCCTAGAATTTAGTACAATGAAACATTTTCACTTGTGGTTCAAATATTAGAAACAATTGGAGAAATTTTAGCAATAGTAGCTCAACATAATTGGAAAGTGTACCAAATGGATATAAAATCCATATTTTTAAATGGTGTGATAGAAGAAGTGGTTTATGTTGAATAGTCACTTGGTTATGATATTTTGGTTCAAGAAAATAAAATATATAAACTGAAAAAGGCTTTATATGGGCTCAAACAAGTAGTTAAG
Organism: Sequoia sempervirens; assembly: GCA_007258455.2. Taxonomy (NCBI): domain Eukaryota; kingdom Viridiplantae; phylum Streptophyta; class Pinopsida; order Cupressales; family Cupressaceae; genus Sequoia; species Sequoia sempervirens. The sequence continues at coordinate 198,927,160 of VDFB02000008.1, forward strand.
GCTTGGTATAGCTACACAGATATGCATTTTTAAGCAATTGTTTCAACAAGAGTAAAATTGAACCACACACTCTCCATCAAGGTAGAAACACAAGTTAAAATTTTATAATAGTGTGATGTATGTAGATGATTTAATTTTTATGAGAAATATAAATTTATTTATTAAAAAATTTAAATTAATATTGAAGAAAGAATTTAAGATGATATGTTTAGGGTTGTTGATACATGTTCTTGTTATACAAGTTAACCAAATTAATGGTGGGTATTTTTATAACTTAAAGCAAGTATGAATTTATGATGTATGGAAGATATTTAGAATTAAGAATAGTAAACCAACTCATGTGCACTAGCTTAAAAAAGTAAATATTAGGCAAAGATGATTGTAACAACATGTACACGTGAAGTTATATAAAAGATTAGTTGTAAGTAAATTATGTATTTGATAGTTACAAGGCCTAATATAATTTATATAGTGAGTTTAATTCCCAAGTTCATGGGAAAACTAAAATGTATTCACTTGAAAGAAAGGAAAATAATCTTGTGAATTTCAATGACATTAAAAATTCATGGAATTCTACACACTATATTTTAAATTAATTTTTAATTAGTTGGCTATAGGATAGTTGAGAAAGTATCATTGATAATAGGAAGATAATTTTCAAATGTATTTTCCATTTTGGTTCAAGAGTAGTATCAAGAGATTTCAAAATATTCCATTGTATTTTTATCTATATGTTAGGCCAAGAATGTGGTTGTGAGTTCAATAGCATGCTAAGAAATTTGGATGAGAGAAGTATTATTTGACTTAAATTATAAGGAAATGGGAAAATAAATTTTCTTGTGAGAACAATTGTTTCAAATCATTATCTAAAAATCCTATATAGCATGCTTGATCCAAGAAAAATGATATCAAATATCATTTTATCAAAGTTGTAAGTGCATAAATTAATTTCAAGTTTTCACAAATATATTTATAAATTTGTTGTAAATATATTAGTTTGAGAAATTGAGAGAGAATTTGGGCATCATTGATTTGGAAATTCAATCTTAAGGGAGTGAATTCAAATCAATATTGATCCACCCACTCTAAAGATTGATTGAGTGGTAACTCTAGCTAGACTATTTTTACTAAAATATAAATCATAATGAATATAGCTAATGTATACACGAGCTTTTACAAGTATTTAAGTCTAGAATACCTTGAGATAGAATCCATTGAAATTATTAAAATTGAATATGTTGGATTTACCATGGTTTTATCTTAATTTCTTGATCTACACAAAGTTTCCCCTTATCATTATATGACTCTAAATTTGTTATCAACATGTTGTTTCAACTTTCATAACCCCAGATCTATATTTTTGTCTAGCTAAAATAATCATAGGTTATTTATATATGTATTTGGATTATTTATAGATTATTAATATTTGTTGGTTGTTTTTGTGTTGTATCAAATCGACTATGTTCTTCCAGGCTATGCTTTTCTAAACTGGTCATTGTGTGGTCCATGAATTAGGTGGTTGTCCACAAGGGGCAATATATCAATTATTTATAGTGATATGACTATCTATAAATGATTATTGTTGATTTGTTTATGAGATGAATTTTAAAATTGAGGGCCCACCTAAGCTAGGTACATCATGGAGGAATTTGTTTTATATGGGTATGTGTAGGATCATGATGGGCCAAAAAGTGGCAATATGATGGGTATGTGGTTGACGACTTTTTTTTTTACCCTGAATTGATGAAACAAAAAGGTTTTAAAGGAGATTCTCAACTTTCCACCAATATAAATTATGCTTTAATTTGAATTTAATAAGTAATTATTATTCATTTTCTATTCAAATTACGACTAAGTCTAATTGATAGGTTGATTGACATCTATAGCTTTCAAATGGTATCACATTTTTTGAATCCAAAACATGTACATTCTAGCATACTTAGGATTAAAAAAGAAAAATTCGTTTCATGAATTTTATTGATTAGGTGGTCAAACATACGGGATTTTTATATTTTTAAAAGTTGTAAAAAAAATTCATAATTATTTACTTGGAAAAAAATTACAAAAAATTTAAATCACATCGGGACATGAGTCCTCTACTTATATCTAAAATATTATAAAGAAATATTATCATTTTATTGTGGTTAGGGTGGTCACAGACACCTACTTCTTATTTTCCTAAAATTTAAATATTTATTGCATTAAAATTTCAAATTTTCACCAAATAGATTTATTTATTTTTTTAAAAAACCTAGTAGTTTAGAAACTACATTCAATTTGAACTACAGATTCTATTGTTACATATTTTTGAAATAATATAGATAACTTATTCAAATTTTTATTTCAAGTTTCCTAACTTTGATTTTTCTGAATTTTTTGCCACTTAAGGGCCTGTTTTTTCCATGATGATCCTGCACATACCCATATTCCAAATTTTAAATAAATTTTCTACCTTTCTTTAGATATTTTTATTCAGTATATATGAAGGTATCATGTGTCTATGGATGTAGGCATATTTGGATGGTTTTGATAGCCCTACTATATCCATTTGCAACATTTATAAATATAAGTGGTTTCATATATGATATGGTTGCAACTTACCATGGTCATTAATACAATAGTACTCATCAAGTGAAGAAAGATCATACTAGGTTTTAAAAATATAATTACATGGCATCCCCTATTTCTAGCCTTATCAAACACATATTTAGTGTGGATATATTTAAGAATTCACACCAATATTTTTATTGAAAATCTAAAAACCTATTTGATTGTTTCTTCCTTACACTTTTGTGAGTTACAAAAAAAAAATACATATTTACTTAATTTTTTCATGTTGGTTCTTGTATTATGACTATAATATGTGTCAAAGAGGAGGTCTTGTTGGCTATAAGTATTAAACAACATATTATCTAATACAAGATAGTTAAGAAGGATAATTTTTGACCTTTCCCTATTCATGTAGGGCACACATTTTATTATATTCTAACATGCGACAAGTATAACTACACTCATGCCTTTTCCCTTTGTCTCCTTGCAAAATATCTTTGGTTTAGTGCATTATTAATGTATTATCATTTTCTTTAGAATAACATGTGTATTTATTGGAATGAAATGTCCCCCATATAGTTGAAAATTATAACTTAGGTCAAGTTTGGTAGATACATTACATGAAGGATAATTTAAGAAAGTACTATTCATACAAGCTTGGAATTTTTTTACAACTTCTGATTTGTTTGTTTTGAAATATCTTATCCCAAGTATGTATCTACTCTTAATTTAATTTTGTAATAGATTGCATCCCTTATCAAAGGGAATGTCTAGCATAGAGTTTTGAGTAGATTGGGATTTTGTTGGTTTGACATGAAACATTCAAGCTTATCTACAACCATATGCTAAGAGTGGGAGAGAGGTTAAGGATATAAATACATGATGATAAGATATAAAATAGGTTTTCCTCTTAGATATTCGATGTACAATGGAATGCTTAAAAGCTATTTTTAGAGAATCAAACATTGTATTATGGGTTTGGGGGATGTATTCATTTGTGTGTCAACTTAGAGAAGTCATGGTAATTGAGTTCACTCTCCATAGATTAGGTTTCTCTCAAGTGGACTAAGGTATTTTAGGGTGTCATGAGAGTGTGCCTCATGGATCCTCATGGATCACATTTGACCAATGCCTTCTTTTTTGAGGACTTGTTAGTGTTGAAACATTGTAATTCATTGCAACATTTTGCAATGGGCTCTTAATACAAATGAGAATCTTTGAAAATATATGGATTTATAAGTAGACCCAAAATGTGTAATGATGGTTTAATTTATGCATTTTATTGAAATGAAATAGATACAATTTCGTTCTTATTTTAAATTTATACAAATTTTTGCTTTGGTTCATTACCTTGATGCTATTTCTCAATTAAGAAAGCACTAATCATGAATGGAAAGAGACCAAAAAATAAATTAAATAGATTTATTTTGGATTAGGAATAGTTGATATGTCCCATTCTCTAGTGTGATTTAGCATTATAATTTATCCATGTTCTAAGTGAATTCTAGTTGAAACATCTCCAAAATATCATGTTGGTGTAATTTATTGTTGCATATTTGCATTAATCAATTGAGAGTAATCATCTTAAAACACATAAACTTATTTTATATCAATTGTTGTATGTGCATACCTACTATTATCTACATAATATAAGGCCAAATAAGTTTAGTTTTGAATCTTATGGGGTGTAATGAGTCAATACATGGGCTGTAGTATGGTATTTCTCCTTCTTTGTCTTATCTAGAAAGGCCTCAAGGACATACCATTATAGGTTCGATAGTGTCCAAAGAAGAGAAATATTAACCACTCTTATCAATTATCCTTGTACCACTCTTTCTTTGATGATGAGCTTACCCTTTTTGTCATGGTTAATTTTCTTCCCTTGCCTTAACATTGAGTGGCTTCTTTATAAGAATGTAGGTGTAGCAATTGAAAGCCATACATAATACAAGATGAGAACTTATAGAACATACTAAAAAATGTATGCATCTTTAAATATGTAACATGTAGCATTGTAAATGAGAAGATTGAGGAATGAGAACTAAAAACAGGTTCAACACCACTTTTGTAATTTTTATATATATTTTACTTATTTATGAACAATAATATATTTATTCAAATGGATTCAATAAAATTAACAAATAAAATAAAATAATATCTTTATTTTTTTTTTATAGTAAAATAGAACACATAAACTGTATTATTTATATTAATATTAAATATAATATAAATCAATAATTTATATATATATATATTTTAAATCACTTGGAAACAATAAATAATCTATATGTTATTACTTTAAAAAGAAGAAGCATGTGTGATGTTTAAATCCAACCCTATTCTCCTTTAACAAATTGATCTCTTAAATAAGGTTCATATAAATAGTGGAAAACTATTCGCACTCAAGGAAAGCTTTCACCTGTCTAGGACATTAACCAATTTAACCTCACTAAAATAAAATTATTTTGGTTAAACAACATGCTTGTACCCATGCTTTCTAAATGTTTGGTGGACTTTTCTCATATAGTTACTTGTAAATTTTATGAAACACAATGTGATACACTTGATCTCCAAGATGATTTTAGATCCATAAAGAAAAAGGTGGGCTGTAATGTAGCCTTTATGCAACTTAGATTATTAGTTTCAGTCAAATAATATAATGGCATGCCCGCACGAGTAGCAAAGTTGGCTTGAGCCCTGGGTTTGCTCCCCAAGGTCTTGAGTTCAACTTAGAGGCCTGGAATCACCGGATGCGAGTGGTTTGCAAGTGGTTGCTCTCATCCTTAGAAGATTAGTATCACCTTAGCTCACCCTTTCCCGAACCCCAACTTCATAAAAATAAGCTCAAAATAAGACGAATTGAACGCTAGAAGGATTCCTCTGAATTATAAAAAAGAAAGATAATGACTTGTTCTTATATATACAAACATGTCATTATCTTTAATTCAATTATGTGTTTACTATGATAATTTAGTTCAAATGCTTTTATATAAGATAAAATCAAATAGTACCACAAAGAAAATAAACAGTAAAATGATGGAGCAAATAATGTAATGATTTATCTTCTATAAAGTGTGCATTGTAATTCTTATAATGAACGTTTAGAACTGATTAATTGTAGGATTGATGTCAAACTTGTTCTTTCTTAAACAGCACTGTAACTGATCTGGATATATAAAATCTGCACACTGCCTATTGTGGATCGATCTATAGCAGATACTCATCAAAGCTGTGAATTGCAGAATAAGCGACTTGTACAGATAAATATAAGTTAAATATTTCTACGAAAGATACTTTCTGAGAAACAATCACCACCTTGTTCATCTACACGCGACCATAAGTTCACCTTACAGCTGTGTTTTTGGATTTTCTAAGCCTGTTAAATCCAGAGAATCCAGTCAGTTTTTTTTCACATAGATATTCTTGGAAAATTTCCACACAAGTCGGTGCTATAATATCGAATTTCCCAGGTATGACGCACAGCAAGCCCAATTAAATTTCCATATGTTGGGTGGGGCACAAAAATTTCATTGGATTACGCCACCGAATTCTTTGAACAAGTCATATTCTTTGAATTATTTAACAATGATTGACAAAATACATTGAATGATGTTTTTGTAAGAGTACGTGAAATTAAATAGTGAGTGAATTGACTGTTTGTTTGGAGACTTGACTTCCAAATAACAAACTCTTCATTGACTATTTAAGTTTTATAGAGTAAGAAGACAAAACAATAAAGAAAAAATAGGTTGAGTACGAGGACCAAACATTAGCTTGTAATCATGTAAAGACAATATAACCTAACATTTGAAGTTGAAATTCTATAATGGTTTTTATTTCACATTACATGTTATGAAGATTTTTAAGTTTTATAAGTAATTTCAAAATGTATAATTTGTAAGTGTATTTAACATGATGAGAAAGACATTTTTCTAGAAGTTTGTAGGAATTTTTTGAAATTTCTCTACAACATAAGAGAGGAGAGAATGAGAAGATAAACAAACTCAGTGCTCATTGATGCTCAATCTATTATAATGTTAGTAGTGTTGATAAAACCAATGAACAAATCTACTATAATGTTACTAATTTTGAGAAAATTAATGAATAAACACAATGATAGTATAAGAATAAAGTATACAAATCTAATTAACATGATTAAATGTATTGAACTGCCTGGTCCATTCATCCAAAACACTACTAATTTTTATTTTTTTTTCATAATAAATACCACTTGTACAATCTCTATCTTTTGCACATAAGAAGTAGTAGAACAATACAATCTTAATCATATAATTCATAGAACTTTTAAGGATTGAAAATTTATTCAACTTTTCTTGTTATTAGAACATAAGATCATGCAAGATATTTTTTCAATATAAGCACATGTTTACATTTTAAATAATTCATCAGCACATTAAATATTTTAACTTAAATCAATCATCACATATAGACGAGAAGTACAACTATTTCATTCATAGTTCAAGATCAAGTGAAATCAATAGTGTTGTTTTTGATAAACCAAGTCTTCTACATCTCAACTGCAAGAGGAAGAGAATCAATCTATACCTTTTATTCCAACCACATACCAGTGGTCTCTCTCACACACTTTCCTACTAGAAGTGATCCTACCCTTCACAAGAATAGTTGATCTAGGGAACTCCATAGATCACCATGCCATCTGAGAACTTGTGTTGTGTACTAAACAAACAATCTATCATACAACTCTAGACACACTCTAGCTAAATATGATACATTTGATTAATTTGCAACTTTAATCATAGTGAACCAACAATGCAAGTAGTGATTTTGCATTACTTTGAAAAAATATTTTATTTCATAAATAAACACATCATGACTAAATATTTGTGTCATATATTCACACTTATCTTTCTGAAACTAATTATTGGCAACAATGGCCAAGATGACCAAGCTGAGAACATAAAGGCAATAATGACAATGGTAAACACTAATAAGAGCTACAAAAAAAATCATCATTAACAAACCTTAAACAATCCTTTATAAACCTTAATGAAATCATAAAAAATAAGAGCTACAACCCTAAAGACTTCTGCATTTTATATATACTCCAATAAAAAATTCCTTCTTACTTTGCATAGCATGACATACATATTCCAAATGAGCTTCCTTCTCCCTCTATCTGCTATTTTCCCCTTCTGCTTTTTTTCTATCTCCAATCCTCTCGTTTTCCCTTATTCTCTCCAAAATTTTCCCCAAAATCTCCTCATTGTCCATCCTCACCACCGCCATTTTAGTCTCCATTAAATTCACTAACATTCCCCATTAACTTAACTTCACTTCACAAGTCAAAATATTCTACGTATCGATCCCCACACGTTGAGTGTAAAGACTAAATAGTAGGTAAAAGATAATACAGTACGGGGAACAAACAAAGAAAAAAGAGGTTGAGTATGAGGACCAAGCATTACAAAATGACTCAATGTTTGAAATTGAAACTCTATAGAGTTTAAAGTTTGAACCATTGCAAGTAACTTCTGTGGTTTGCCTTTGATCTAATGAGGATTATTTAGTTATACAAGTAAATTTTAAGACGTATGATTTTTAGGTGTATTTTTGAAATAGCTGAAAATGGATTTGCTTTTGTATGGTTTAGATCATAGAGAAAACTCACTTCACAATCATTTTATTAAAGGGAAACTCTAAAGATCTCAATCTAAAGTATGCAAAGGTGAAATGATGAAAATGTGGGATGGATGCTAACATATGGTTTTGGACATAGAACACACCCACTTTTTCAATTTCATTCAAGGGTAACCCTAAAGATCTCAATGCAAAAGAGAAATAAATCTTGGAATAGGGATGTCCTAGGGGCTAAATGCAAACTAATAAAGGGTTCACCACCAAGTTTAGACTTGTAAAAGATAATGAAATGCAAGGTGCAATACAAAACCCTAATTCAATGCAAAGTAACACTAAATGACCTAGAAAAGTGAATGAAATGAAATAGAAGACTACAGAAAGGAAGATGTGCACCTGGAAATTTGAAGATGGCTAGATGGAGGTCTGAAACACTAGAAATTTTGACTTTAGTGTTGACTGGGACTCATTCGCCAAGCTGGGCGAATCAGTCCAGAATCTGAAAAATTATGCAGGAACATGAATCTGTCAAATGGGTGTCTAAATATGCAAAATCCTAAAATTTGACTGGAGTTGGGACTCATTCGCCAAAAGTGACGAATCAGTCCAATTGGGCTTTTTTGAAGCTTTAAAGGTTGATCCCACTTTTCTTTTCTTGCTCTATTCTTCCTGATTGATTTTTGGATTTGAATCTCTAATATGCAACATGTAGGTCTTCTCTAAGGTTCTCCAAGGCTTGATGACAACTTTGACAACTTTGAATGATTTGCAACTTTTCTCCAATCTCGCTCCTTAGGAAATCTGCAACATAGACTTGCAAATTACACATAAAGAAGAGGGAAAAATGTTGTTGGGTTAGTGGATAGGGGTTTTCCTTCCAGTCAAACCTTGCTTTGGAAATCAATCCTATAATGAAATCAAATAGAAATGGAGAATGATGAATGAACAAATGACAATGTTGCAACTCATCAAACCCTAGCAAGAAAGTGTTGTAAATATACTTGAGATGGCTACAATGGATGTAGTTTTTGATTTTGCTTGAATGATGTTGATCTTGAATGAAACACTTGCTTGAATCATAAACCCTACATCACAATTGTTAGCACAATAACAAACATGATGCATGAAATCCTTGACATGATGATTGATGCTTGAAGAATGCTCTAAAATACTTGATAATCTGCCCTTGAATGCTTTTAAATGCTTTTGTAAACACTTGTGAATTAAAACTTGCTACAAGGTTGAACACTTTAATGCTTGGGGTGAAAGTGAGTGAAAGAACCTTGTATTTATACTCAATTATGCAAGAATTCCTAAAATTACAACACTACAAGCCAACATCAGATCTAGGAGAATAAAATCCCACCGAAAATTTGAATTAATTTTAATTTTGGGTCACATGGGACTCATTACCCAAGGTGGCGAATGAGTCCTATCAAACATAATGTATGGGACAAAAAACCAAAAGTTCTTAGAAATGTGTGAAAACAAGTTTGAGACCAAAAGATCCAAGTGGGACCCATTCGCCCAAGGTGGAAAATAAGTCCCAAATCACTAAATTTGGGCCATTCAAACCTGAAACACCTGAATTATGATTGGCTAATGATTGGTGTCGAGATTGTCCTTGAAAAGATGCATTAAATGAGTCTTGTAGATGCAAAATAGGGCCAATTAAAGCATAATAAAGCCCAATTATTAATGATAAGCTTAGAAAAGTGTGAAAGTGTGTTACAACACTTTAAAATAAGGTAATATTAATGTTTATTTTGATTAAAAAGAGGTTTATTAGGTTCAGTTAATCAATAAAACCTTAGAAAAGTGTGAAAGTGTCTTACAACACTTCACAACACTTTAGCAAGGTACCATTTAAATCCCTTAGTTCACAAGGGCCCAAGACCTAATGTGAATATGTTACCTAGGCATAAATTACAACACTAAATCAGGGCCAAGTTAAGGGGACGTTTTTCCATCATTACAAAAGGGGAGAGAGATCTTGTAATAGGGCTTCCCTATGGTCTAATTGTAAACTAAATAGGGGTTCACCACCAAGCTAGGGATTGGAAAGAAAAATGAAATGCAAGTCCAAATGCTTAAACCTAATGCAATGCAATCTTTCACTAAATGACCTAAAAATACATGTAAATCAAAATAGAAAACTACAAGATAAAAGGTGTGTACCTGAAAATCTGGAGAAGAGTGGATGAAGGCCTGAAATGATAAAAACAATGATTTTAAATCCTATTGGGACTCATACACCAGTCTGGGAGATTTAGTCTTAGATTTGGGTTTCTAGGCAGAAACTAAAATCTAGCAAAAGGGTGTCTAGAACTGCAAAAATATGTAAAATGACCTTTATTGGGACTCATACTCTAGAACTGGCATATTAGTCCAGTTAGGGTTTCCTAGAAATTCAAAGTCTAAATTTTCTCCTCAATATTTTCTTTGTCCTTTTTAATTGATTCTGGAACAGAAACCCCAATTTTCATCCTGTAGAAGCCTTCCAAGTATCTCCAATGTAAGGTGACAACTTTGACAACTTTGAACACTTTGAAAAATTTCTCCAAACTTTCTCTTCAATGTATCTTCAATCTAGACCTACAAGTCACACACTAAAGAGAGGGGAAAATTTTGTTTTGTTAGTAGAAAGGGGTTTTCCTTGGTCAAACCCCATTTTGGTGATCAAACCTTGAAATGAAATGGAATAGGAATGGAGAATGGTGAATGAAAAAAATGAGATGTTGCAACTCACCAAACCCTAGCAATAAAGTGTTGCAAACATGTATGAAGTGGCTCCAATGGATGTAGATCTTGACTCTTACTTGAATAGGATAGATCTTGAATTGAATGCTAGCTTGAATCGGGAAACCCTAAATCACAATTGTTAGCTCAAAAAAAAACATGATGCATAAAGACTTTGACATGATGCTTGATACTTGAATAATGCTCTAAAACACTTGATAATATGCCCTTGAATGCTCTTGTGAACTCCAATTTTCTATATGCATGAATACTTGAATGTGGGTGTGAAAATGAGTGAAATAACCTTGTATTTATACTTGTGTATGCCAAATTTCCCAAAATTACAACACTACAAGCCGACATTAGGTCTAGGAGAATAAAATCCTACCAAGAATTTGAATTAAATTTGATTTTGGGCCACGCGAGACTCATATTCCCAAGGTGGCATAACTTTGTATTTATACTTGTGTATTCCAAATTTCCCAAAATTACAACACTACAAGCCGACATTAGATCTAGGAGAATAAAATCCTACCAAGAATTTGAATTAAATTTGATTTTGGGCCACATGAGACTCATATGCCCAAGGTGGCATATGAGTCCCATTAGACATAAATAATGGGACCATTTTAAAAAATGCTTAGAAAGGTGTGAAATCTAGATCGAGACCCAAAACCCTAGGTGGGACCCATATACCCAAGGTGGTGTATGAGTCCCCGACCACCAAATCTGGGCCACACAACCTAATAACATCTAAATTATGATTGGATGTTGGTTTATGTCAGGATCATCCTTGAAAAGATGTATTAAATGAGGCTTGTGGATGTAAAATAAATCCAATTAAAGAATAAAGAAGCTCAATTATTTAATAAAACCCTAGAAAAGTGTGAAAGTGTGTCACAACACTTTACAATGTCACTCCAATAAGGCACCGATAAGCTAATTTAGCTCTTAAGGGCCCAATACCTAATGTGAATATGTTAGACATATTACAACACTAAATCAAGGCTATGTTAGGGAGTAATTTTTCCATCATTACATCTAGCCCCCACTTTAGTGAGAGGAGCTTGCTTCCAACTCACTCTAAAGTAGACCAACACACATCAAGAGGGGTCCAAATGTACCAATGCTAGTTAGATAGGACAACCATGATCAAGAGGGTTGCACAAGCCCCCAAGACCAAGGTCCTATGTCAAACTAACATAGGCACAAAAGAACACACATGGAAATGATATAAAGATCAATAACAAGGTGCAAGAATACATTTCCAAAGACAAAGAGAAAAAGAAAAAGAAAACAAAAATGGTGGATCAAGCTTCAACCATTTGTCCAACACGATGTGGATTAGATCTAGGCTATTTGTCTAAAAAATGCATGCTCACTCTGAGGCAACAAAACTTCAGGTTGTCTATTGGGTGAGTAATCCAAGAAGGTGAGACACATACACACACAATCGGTATGTGCTCACACACATGCATGAGTGGCTAAGGGAAATTCATGCCTCGTATCGGCTTCCCGTCAAACCATACCAAAGTTATACCTCCTGATAACTTTGATAAGGTACCACACACCAATGAACTTCTAGCTTCATGAGGCAATTAAAGCTTCATATGCTTGGAACTCATGAACAAACAAGATGGCTCCATAGGCAAGCAATGTGTGTTATGCAAGGTGGCCATATAACTGAAAATGAAAATGCAGCAATAGGGAATGCTCAAAGGAGTCTTGCTTAATTCATATAAGGTGTTTAACTTAGGGAACATTTTTCCTAATGTCTCCAAGGACTAATGAAAGAATAGAAGATTCACAACTCAGGGGATGCAGTATGTCACATCAATCCACTAAGAGTAATATAATATGCGAAGAGAGATCACACCCTTGAGGGACATCACACCCAATGTCACCACAAAGAAAAATACGCATCACATAAAGTAAAAAGACTACACCATGAAACATGAAATGCAAAAGAATAATACCAATGTATGCCTCCACTTTAAAGAAATTTCTAAACACGATGTTGTGAGAAATTACTTTAAAGTAGGAAATGAAAAATGCTAACAATAATGAAGACATGAGATCTAATTTGGAAAGCCCTATGCCAATTCATATGTTTCCAAATAAAGCTATGTCATGTGCAAAATAAAAGAGAGGGGTTTCCCCCAAAATGAAACTCCAAACACACATAAGGGATCTATGGATTTGGGGTTAGTATGTTCTTGCTACAATGATTTTAGAGAGCTAGAAATTGTCATCATTCCCCAAATAGTCATAAAACTAGAAGAATGACACAAAAAGAGTGAAAACAAAGAAAAATCCTTTTGGGTCAACATGAAAGAGACATGAATAACTCGACGCCTTGTGTCATCCCAAAAGGAAAACACAAGACAAATGAAAAATATAAGGGGAAAAGATAAAAGAGTTATGACATAGAGAAGAATGAAGGTACAAATAGAAGAATGTCACAAAGATAGAGAGATACATCAAACATAATAGTATGGGGGATCACATTACACACATGCAATCACACAAAAGAAAAAGAAAAGGAAATAATGCAAAAGACTAGTAAGGCACATTCGAGTCAACCTAAAGTAGGTCATCCACATCCCAATCATGTTCATTGTATGTCAAAAGCGGAAAACTAGCCAAAGGGACAATAGCAAGTGTTGAACTAGGGTCATCACCAGGTTCAACACTCTTCTTAGGAGAATTGTTGTTTAAGCTCATGGAAGAGGAAAATAATATATTCAATTCATTATGCACCTCCTCATCAATTTTAGTAATCTCCTCCTCATCATCTAAATTAATCACAACAGGAGGTCGAATGATAATGTCTAAAGAAGGATTCCACTCTTGTTGCAGTTTTTCTATAGGATTTTTTTGTTGTTGCGAAGGGGGAGACTCATCATGCATTGCTTCAGTAAAGTTTGGATTTTGATTTTCTTTTTTTATTTCTTCATTTAACCTTCGAGAAAGGGCATGACATCTATGCCTATGCTCTCTAGCACCTCTATTTCTTTTAGTTTAGTTTTCAAGTTACGCTTGTGTAGGAGTGGAATGATCAACTATAGGATTCTTTTCTTCCCTAGGGGGATGAATGAAAGGAACCATGGAAGGTTGCTCAACCACTTTCTCTTTGACATTGTAAACTTGTTTTATTCTAGGATGCGTGATGTGATTGTTTTCATTATCTCTTGGTCTTTTGTAAGTAGGTGAAGGTTCTATCTTAGGTTGGTCTTTGTTGTTTGGGATGTCTTTTGGTTCAATCATGGTTTTGTCAAGGATGGTATGTTTGGTCATGGGTGGAGGCATGTTTCAAAGGGATAATTTTACTATTTTTTTTTCTTTGAACTTTTGATAGGATTTGAAAAAGAAGTCTTCTCGTGGTTTGATAGGTTCTATAGGATTGGGCCAAAAGAGATACAAGGAAAATTTTCCACGAGAAGACAAAGGGTTAAAGCCACTATGATAGACGGTGAAAATTTCATTGTCAAAGGGAAAATTTAAGCATTTATGTACAACCGAAGCGACTACATTCATGGAGAGAAGCCATGGATAACACCTTCACACAAAATTGGTCTGATTGTAGGATGATGGAGAATGAGATATCTAATGTTTTCAGTCCTATTTGTAAAGGAAGGGTGATCAATCCTATCATAGGGTAGGTGAAACCGTTATGCATCTTGATCCATGCTTTTGGTTTATCATATATATCTTGATACAATTCATGCAAAAGTAAAAATTCCTCAGTGATCATGTTCTCTCCAGAGACGACATCTGTTAATATCCCATTAGTGGGCCTGTCATAGATTCAACTGGCTATGTAAAGAGGACCATCATGTGCATGTTTAAGTATATCTTGTGAGGAGAAATCAATCTCAAGATGCTTTTTAGTTCAACCCTTACGGGGAATGACGTCTATCACTCCTACCATATCATCCATAGGATTATTATCTATAGGATCATGTTGAACAATATCATTGTTATCATCATCCGTACCAACATTCATTACATCATTCTTTGTAGTTTCACTAGCTTTGAAAAATGAAATGTTATGATTAGGCATAGGGTTGGTAAAAATTTGCAATTTTTGGTTAGGAGGGGCAACAAACTTATTTCCTTGTTCACTAACACCTCCAACGGAAAGACAACCATAATCAATGAGGTCTTGCACAAGATGTTTAGGACACTTGCAATGTTCCGTATTGTTTCCATTTTGTTGGTGATAATGGTAGTAAGAATTTGATCTATAGTTTGTGGGTAATGGTTTATTAGGATTGGGAGTTTTAATGGGAGGCAAGGTGATTATCTTCTATTCTAAGAGTTGTGTCATTGTGTTGTGAAGGGTATCGGGTAAGGGATTAAATTTCCTTTTCGGGTCCCTATAGCTAAAGGGTATCGTGGCTTTAACAACAAGTACTTGGTTATTGAAATTATGTGTTGTTTTTTGAGGGGGATTGAATTGAAGGAAGCCTTTATTCTATTTTCGAAAAGGTTGGGAATTGTTTTGCTTTGTGTACTTAGACTTCTCAATTTAGCTAGAGGTGGATTTTGCATCACAACTACTAATTGAGTTTTGATAATCATGAAGGGCAGTGGATAAGTGCATGAAGGAGGGTAATTTCATCACGGTAAGCTTATCTTGTATCTTGATTTTCAAAATTTCTATCAAAATATTTTGAAGGTGAGGGTCAAGAACCTTGACATCAATTTGGTAATAAAGTGATTGATAGCGCAAGATAAAATCAGTAATCTTTTCTTCTTCTTTTTGCTTACATCTCATTAAATCGGCCAAGGTCATCTTGGGAGTCATATGCACTTGGAAATGGTTTATAGATTCTACAACAAGTTCATTGAATGAACAAATTGAGTTGTTTGGTAACGAAGAAAACCATTCCAAGGCAGCATCTTTCAAAGACTTAGGGAAAATCTTAGCCAAGAGTTTATTGTCAAGGATAAAGTCACTACATAAGGCGATATAGGAAAAATCATGGTATGAAGGATCTACCTTTCCACCATATTTCTCAAATCTAGGCACCTCTACACCTTGTGGTATCAGTGCGTGCAATATCTCCAAGGATAAGGGACTACTTTTGACATAGTATGTAGGTGGGCTATTTTGGTTTTGATTGATGGTAGAAACTTGCTTTTGAAGGGATGAAATGGTTTGAAAAAGTTGATTTATGAGAGGGTCATTTCTTGTATTATGAGATGGAGGTGAAAAAGGTGAAGGGGTGTATGTGTTTGAGGGACAAGTGAATGGAATGGTTATAGGTGGTAAGGTGGTAGGAGATATGATGTGTGATGCCACAAAGGTACTAGGAATGCTAGCATAAATAGCCAAGGAAGGAATCATATTAATAGTTGGTTGCATTGTTGTTGTGGATTGAGGGTTGGTATAGGTAGGAATATAGGCAATTGTTGTGGAAGGGGGAATTTGAATTCCCCCTTGGCTTGTGATATTGTTCATGTTAAAGGACAACTAGTGGTTGAGGTAAGGTGTTTTCCCAAGATTTTAACTATGTTATGCACAAGGTCAAGTCCGTCTTCACTTTCAAGCATGCAATGAATGCTATCTATAGTAGGGATAGTAGTGGTTGAAATATTGTCATTGCTTACATGATGTTTTAGGTTCACTAATTCTTCATGAATTTGGATTATGTTTTCTTGCGAAACACTAGCAACCATTGTTTCGACATGTGTTACACTACTTGAAGGCAAAGAGTTGTTAAGGTTATGGTTCATACCTAGTGAACTAGTGTCAATACTACCTAGGAGTGAAAGAGCTAGGCAACCCAAGATCCACGATGATAGTGCTATTGTGGGATGACACGAGTCTCAAACTTTGTTTTACTATAGTATTAGCAATATGACACTAAATACTCATGCAAGGGATACTAAATGCAAGATGAATGCAAATACAATTTAAGCTAAGTACAATGAAATGAATATAACATAAACTCTATAAACTAGAAAAGAAAGGTATAAAAAATGAACAAAAGCTTAGAAACAAAGTTTTACATTTTGGAAAATGTAGTTCAAAATATACACTGGAACTAAATCACCTAGAGGGGCATATGAGTCCCAGTGACATTTTTTTTTCAATTTTTTTTTAAAATTTCAAGTGATTTTTATGCTTTTTAGATTGTATGATCTATAACTTAAATGCAAATGTAGATTTTATATGATTTTCAATGATTTGAGATACAAAAATTCAAGCTATATGCACTTAAATCACTAATGTAAAATTAGAAACCCTAGAATTCCAATTAACTAATGCATAGCCTAATGCAATGCTAATGCAAGCAAGATCTAGGATGATGATGCACTCCAAATCAAAATTATGATTTTCCAAATGCAGGTTCACCAAAATGAAATAACGGAAAATGGATTTTCTTTCGTATAGTTTAGATCATAGAGAAAACCCACTTCACAATCATTCACTTATACATTTTGACTCAAATTCCAACATTTCAAAGTTCGTCAGAATTTTGATGAAATAAAATTTTCTGATGAAAGTTTGTCAAAATTTCGATAAACTTTCGTCGGAATTTGAGTCAAAATGTATCAGTGATTTCATTGAAGGGAAACCCTAAAGATCTCAATCTAAAGTATACAAAGGGGAGAGAGATATTGTAATAGGGCTGTCTTAGGGTCTAATTGTAAACTAAATAGGGTTTCACCACCAAGCTAGGGATTGGAAAGATAAATGAAATGCAAGTCCAAATGCTTAAACCTAATGCAATGCAATCTTTCACTAAATGACCTAAAAATGCATGCAAATCAAAACATCAAATTGCAAGATAAAAGGTGTGCACCTAGAAATTTGGAGAAGATTGTATGAAGGCCTGAAATGTTGAAAAAACTAATTTTAAAGCCTGCTAAGACTCATATGCCAGTCTGGGTGATTTAGTCCTAGATATATGGGTTTTTGGGAAAAAACTCAAATCTAGCAAAAGGGTGTTTGGAATTACAAAAATATCTTAAAATGACCTATATTGGGACTCATATGCCAAAACTAGTGTATCATCCCAGTTAGGGTTTTTTGGAAATTCAAAGTCTAAATATGCTCCTCAATATGTACTTTATCCTTTTTAATTGATTTTCGGATCTGAAACCTCGATTTTGAACTTGTAGAAGTCTTCCAAGTATCTCCAATGCAAGGTGACAACTTTGAACACTTTGACAACTTTCTCTTCAATTTATCTTCAATCTAGACCTACAAATCACACACTAAAGAGAGGGAAAAATGTTTTTTTGTTAGTAGAAAGGGGTATTCCTTGGTCAAACCCCATTTTGGTGAACAAACCTTAAAATGAAATGGAATGGGAATGAAGAATGGTGAATGAAAAAAATGAGATGTTGCAACTCACTAAAACCTAGCAATAAAGTACTGCAACACATGTATTAAGTGGCCTCAATAGATGTGGATCTTGACTCTTGCTTGAATAGGATAGATCTTGAATTGAATGCTAGCTTGAATCATGAAACCATACATTACAATTGTTAGCTCAAAAACAAACATGATGCATAAAGACTTTGACATGATGCTTCATACTTGAATAATGCTCTAAAACACTTCATAATCTACCCTTGAATTCCCTTGAATGCTCTTGTAAACACTTGAATTCTCTTGTGAACTTCAATTTTCTATATGCATGAATACTTGAATGCTTGGGGTGAAAATGAGTGAAATAACCTTGTATTTATACTTGTTTATGCCAAATTACTTAGAATTACAACACTACAAGCTGACATTAGATCTAGGAGAATAAAATCTCACCAAGAATTTGAATTAAATTTGATTTTGGGCCATACGAGACTCATACACACAAGGTGGCGTATGAGTCACATTAGGCATAAGTTATGGAACCATTTTAAAAAATGCTTAGAAAAGTGTGAAATCCAAATCGAGACCCAAAACCCTAGGTGGGACCCATATGCCCAAGGTGGCGTATGAGTCCCAGACCACCAAATCTGGGCCACACAACCTAAAAACACCTACATTATGATTGGATGTTGGTTTATGTTAGGATCATCCTCAAAAATATGTATTAAATGAGGCTTTTGGATGCAAAATAAGGCCAATTAAAGCATAAGGAAGCCCAATTATTTAATAAAACCCTAGAAAAGTGTGAAAGTGTGTCACAACACTTTACAACACTCTAAATAAGGCATCTATAAGCTCATTTAGCTCACAAGGGCCCAATACCTAATGTGAATATGTTAGACATATTACATCATTAAAAGGGAGTAATTTTTTTGTCATTACAATTTCATTTAAGGAATAATTTGTTTTTTGGATGTTTTAAAAGAAAGGTATTTTTTTCAGTTTTAAATCAATTTTAATATTTATAATTTTAGGTGTATTTGAGTTGGGAAAAGTGTATTTTTTGAAGTTTGGAGGAAAAGGATTTATTTTAGATTTTATCAATCACAAGAAAAGGGCTATTTTCAATGGGATGCATTATTGTGTCGAGTCACTTCATTATGGAATCACCCTCATTGGCATAAGGATTATGATATAATGGATTAGATAGGTTATTGGAAACTAAGCCTTCAAGTGAATATGAGATTGATTTTAAGATGTCTAGATATGATTTTTTTTTAGTCATAGAAGCAAATTCTAAACCAAAAATTTTAGGCATATTTGACTTGATGGGAGGGACATTTTTTAGAAGCTTGTAAAAAGGGATTTCTATTGAATTTTTTAGCCACAAAATCTAGAAAGAGGAGGTTAAGCAAGAAAACATACTCATCATCATCTGATTAGTCAGTATGTTAGTAGGAGGACCACTTCTTTTGGAGCATCACCCCCATTGGCTTAATGATTATGACATACTAGACTAATATTTTGTTATAGATCAAGCCTTCTAATGAATATGGAATTAATTCTAGAATGTAGATATGAGGATTTCTTAGTTATATAAGCAATACCAAGATGCACAATTTTTTTAAGTGGCTCAAATTCCTAGTTATGAGAGGGTGTCTCATCTAAAAAAAATTGGAATGAACCTTGAATCATTTCACACATTAAAGAATTAAGGCAATATAACCATTACATTGGCTCAAAATCAAAATTATTTTTGTAAAGTAAATGATTTGGTAGGTTGTTATAATAGAGCATAACATAGTTGTACCACTATTATCAAGAAGGGTAAGCTTGAAATGGATTGGGTGGAGATCCTACACAAAATAAACATGTCTTCTCAAAATTATAATAATTAATAACAATAAAGCATCCAAATAATATAAATTTAAGTAATGATTTTGTATTTTTTAATAAATAGATATCTCAAGCAATACATAACCCTAATAATAAACATCTCAATTATATTGTACATATTAATCTAGATTATAATGGAAAGGTATAAAAGATTTGAAATGAGGTGAAAAGGGGGAGAATCAATTCAATCAATGTGGAATGATGAAATTCCCTAGGATTCAAACACCCATCTCCCTTAATTTCATTAGAAAGAGAGAAGATCACAAAGGGATATGATTTACTTTCAACCTTGAGGTGAGTCAACCCTATTTTGGATCTTTGGATCTTTGTTTTCTTATGATAGAAATGACTGATTTGCAATGTTTTGGAATGATTTAAAGTGCATTAACTAAATGAATTATATGATATAACACTTGAAATGAAAAATTCTATGATAACAAAAATGGAAACGATAATTTGTAGGTAGATCTGAGAAGGGCAGTCCATGGTGTGCACCTGTGATAAAAAGTGGGTTTCAGAGCATGTAGCAAGATTGGTTTTCCCTAGGGCAAATGGGTCTTAGTGTAGGGGTCCAAAAATAGTTTTTCAATCCTTGGATCCTAGATTTAAGCTTCTAATTTTTGTAGGTTTGACTATCAAAAAGCCATAAATAAAATTTGGAAGTGACTTTTCGTACCTTGACAATAATGATGACAACTTATGCAACTTTGTAAAAATTGCTGCTTTGATCAAATTTCAGTCCTTCACTTGTAAATTTGCACATACAAAGAGAGAAGCAAAAATGTTTGTTTTTTGGGTGAATGGAGGTTTTCCTTTGTCAAACCCAATGTTTGGTAATTAAAACTTGATAATGAAATAATGATAAAATAAAGGAATTGATGAATGAACAAATCTTGTTACAACTCACCAAACCCTTAGTGGATGTCCTTAGAGGATTGAAGTCAAATACATCACTCTAAGGCTTGGATCTTGCATGAATTATCTTGATTGATTGATTGATTGATTTCACTGGTACATTTTGACCCATTTTTTGATGATCGTTTGTCAAAATTTTGACGGTCGTTCGTCGCTATTATTCCATCAGAATTTTGACGTTTCAAATTTTGTCAAAATTCTGATAGAATAATAGCGACAAACGACTGTCAAAATTTTGACGAACGATCATCGAAAAATGGGTCAAAATGTACCAGTGTTTGATGCTTGAATTCTTGAAACCTACATGTCACAATGTTATCTCCAAAACATGACATGAACACACATGAACTTTGACATGATGATATGATCTTGATTACTATTATAGATGAATGATAAATATGCTATTCAATGCTCATGACAATAATATTTTCTCTTGTGAAAGTTTCCTTAATGCTAGATCATGCTTAGATTTGAATTGATAAAAATACCTTGTATTTATAGGTGTTTATCTAATTTATCAAAAAATAAATTCCAAAAATTGACACTTGAAGCTTGAATCATTAAAATTCCACCAAAAATATATTAAAAATTGGGTCCTAGGACTTAAACGGGACCCATTTTCCCTTGGGGGTGAATGGGTCCTAGGACCTAAGTCTAGGACACTCAATTTTGAAGGTGATTTGATTAATGTTAGAAATTGTTTAATATAACTTTCCCTTTTGGGAAAATGAGAATAATAAGGCTTTGGAATACATAATTTGGTCAATTAGAGGCTTAATTAAGTCTAATTAATTAAGGGGATGCAAACATGGTGTGAAATTGTAAAAGTATACAATTTTCTACGCTATATTTAGGCCCCACTTTAGTGAGAGTATGAGCCCATGCTCAAACTCACACTAAAGTAGATAAATAAGTCAAGAGAGGTCCAATTTCACAACTGCTGGAAAGATAAGATGAGAAGGATCAAGGAGGATGATCAAGCCTACAAGATCTAAGATCTCATACCAACCCAAGAAAGGAAAAAGAGACATATATGTGCAACAACGACACAAGATACATAATCATGCAATGCCAAAATTTATGCAAAGAGAAAAAGGAAAGGAAAAGGAATGGATCAAGCCTCAGTTGTTTATCCAAAAAATGTTCACAAGTGAAATCCCATTGTCCACTATGCGAACAAAATACTCACGAGGCCTAGTGAAAATTTGTTGTTCACTAGGTGAGCCCCAAAGGATGAGAAACACTCACTAGGTCTATAAGGTGTGCACTCATAAAAAAGGGTGGCACATGGGTAAAGTCATCACAAAATTTTTGTACCCATAAGTTAGTGCCGAAATGATCAATGTCGAAATGAAATAATGCCAATGCAATAATGCTAATGAAATAATGCCAATTTATGCCCCCATTTTTAAGAAATTGCTAAAAACCATGCTGTGAGAAATTATTTTAAAGTAGAAAATGATAAACGAAAATTGTTAAAAAGGGACATAAGAGCTTATTTGGAAAGCCCTATGCCGATGATATGTTTCCAAATAAAGCTACATCATGAAGAGGGGTTTCCCCCAAATGAAATCCAAAAAATAACACATAAGGGATCTATAGATTTGGGGTCAGCATATGTCTTTGCTACATTGATATAATAGAGCTCAGAGCTATCATCATTCTCCAAATACTCCTAGAAAAATGAAAAAAAGAAGAAGAATAACACATAGAGAGTGAAAGAAAAGAAAAGATTTTGGGTCAATAGGGACAAGACCTAAATGTATCAAGACCTTGCATTGTCCCTAAAGGAAAAACACAAGACAAAGAAAATATAATGTTTACAAAATATAGAATAATGAAGATACAAATAGAAGAATGCCATGATAGGTTCGCTTCCTTTGTATCCTTGCACCAACAGAGTAGCAAGGTTCATTCAAAGAAAGATCACAAAGATAAATGTACACCAAGCAACACGATACGAGGGATCACATTACACTCTTGAAATCACAAATAACATGAAAAAAAGATAAAAAATAGACTAATATGTCACATGTGATCCAACCTAAAGCAGGTCATCCACATCCAAATCTTGCTCATTATATACAAAAGGAAAATAACAAGCCAAAATAGCAACAAGTACCAGACTAGGACAATCACTAGGTTCAACACGTGGTGATTCACTCTTTTTAGGAGGATCATCCTAGTTGCACCCATCTAAGTTCATGGAAGAGGAAAATAAAAAATTCAGCTCATTATGCACTTCCTCATCAATCTTAACAATCTCATCATCATCATCCAAATTAATCACAATAGGAGCTCTAATGACAACGTGAATTATAGGTTCATGGTTTTTTTTGGCGAAGGTGGAGAATAATCATGCTTTGTTTGAGTTAGTTTTTTATCTTAGTTTGTTGGTTTGTTCTTTTCTAACTGACAAGCAATAGCATGTCGTCTATGCCTACACTCTTTAGCATTTCAGTTTCTTCTTGCATGATTTTCAAGTTGTGATGGTGTAGGAAAAGGTTTATCAACCATTAGATTATTTTCTTCCCGCAAGTGAGGAATGGAAGGAACCATTGAAGCTTGGTCAACCAATTTCTCTTTAGGTTTATAAACTTATTTGATCTTAGGCAGCACCAAAGGAGTTACATGGCTATCTCTTGGTCTTTTGGATCAATCATAGCTTCATCAATGATAGGTTGGGAAGGTAGAACATTCATGGACTTAGGAATATTGCTGAGGGATAATAATGCTATGTGCTTTGAATTGAAATTTTGATAAGATTTGAAAAGGAATTCTTCATGAGGCTTAATAGGTTCCATAGGTTTAGGAAAAAATAAATACATTGAAGAGTTCCCATGGGAAGACACAAGATTAAAGCCACTATGATGTACTATAAATATTTAATTACCAAATGGAAATTTCAATCAATTTATGAATAACCAATGGGACAACATCCATGGAGCATAGCTAGGGGTAGATTAGCTTCACACAAAATTGGTACAATGATGGGATGATGGAGAATGAGACATCTATTTTTTTCAAATGGTCCAAATTTTAATGGGTGAGTGACCAGACCTATCGTAGGGAAAGAAAAACCATCATGTGTCTTGATCCATGCTTTCAATTGTTCATAAGAATCTTGGTAAAGTTCATGCACAAACAAAATAACAAAAATTTCCTTTATAGTGTAGGCATAACTCAAATTTCAAACTTAAACCCTAACCCTAACTCAATCAGAGTTACAAAAAGGATTAAATCCGATCATATTACAAACATGAAGAATTCCCTCCAAAAGTAGAGCAACAACTAGCCATAAAGGCTCATGACACCTCGAGCATACTCCAACATTGATGGCTAGCTGAAAATAGGCATGACACCCCTGGGAAATCTACGATCAAATTCAGGAAGAACATACCCTAGGACACTGATCAAAACCACTAGAACACAACATGACATCAATGGCACCACTCAACAATAAATTCTGCTTGGGAGAAGAAAAAATTTGATCTGTATATGTAGACACGTAAAATATACATGAATCTGATCCAGATTTACTAATTTCAATTCATCCTTAATAATCCCTCTACTAACCATTTTAGTCGAATAATCTTTATCTGGTTAAAATTCATCAAATTCCTCTTTTAATTGAATAAACTAATCTTTATTTAATTAAATCATCATATTCTCCCCTTTAATTAAATAAATCAATTTTATTTAATTAATCAACCTAAAGTCATCTCTTTAATTAAATAAATCAATTTTATTTAATTAACCTCCTAAAGTCATCTCTTTAATTAAATAAATCAATTGAGCTTCTAAAGTTCTCCATTTAATTGAATAGATCAGGTTTATTTAATTAAATCACTATTTCCTATCATTTTGATTTATTTAAATCCTAAAATCTAATTCAAAAGTAAAAATCAACTAACCTCCATTAAAATTAATCAAATCACGATTAATGCTAATCCTAATCACTCAAATCCTCTAGCTTTTGCAACTTGCTCAAGAAAATCATTTTAATTAATTTATAAATCTTCAATTTTCATTCAAAAAGGAATCCAAAAGGGAATATTCTCCAAGTTTAAAAAATCCCTCCAAAAGGGTTTGTACATCGAACAAGGCATTTAAACCTCTTACATGTCCTTTTCCTTGAACCAAGTGGCATTAACTTCATTTTCTTCTCCCTCCAACATGTCATTTCATCAATTTTGAAATTCCACCTATTTCCATTTAATTGCACAATGACCAAAATGTGCTCCACCTTTGTCCACTCACATGTGGACAAGTGGCATTGTGTCATTGGTTGATCCTTAGTCCCACATTGATCCATTTTGCTTCATTCTCCATCATTCTCATCTATAAATAAGAGGCTCTCATTTGGATTTTGGATCCACAATCTTATGCACAAGTTCATTATTGTCATTTGAATTCATAGCATTTTCAAGGCATTCTCATCATTTAGCTTATCAAGGGTTGGGAAAGGGCTACTTTTCATATCAAAGTAGCACCAATCCACTATGGAATAGGAAAAGGGATAAGGTTGACATTGGAAATTGAGCAAAGGCAAGCAGATTGGAGTTGAAGGAAATTAAGCATCAAACTTGAAATTGAAAAAGCATTTTTAAATGCTTAGAGCTTCCATTCACTACTTTTATTTTCTATTTTAGGCCAACTAGATGAATTTGGGTTTAAAATGAACCATTGATTTGATATTTTCAAAAAACTGAACATTACAAACTTACTAGACTTTGATTTTGGATTTAACAATTGAACAAACAAATCTCACACTTCAAAGTTGGTGCTTAAAAAAAACTCAATTTTTCTTTTGGAAATTAAAGTGAACATGTGAATTTGGTGTTTTGTAATCTTTTTCACAAATTAATATCATTTAAAAAGGCATATGCACATTTCTAGCGCTTCATAGTGATCTTGAGAATCAAAAGTCTTTTTGTGATAATAAGTTGTCAAAAAGATTGCCTCCACATTTAGATTTGGGTTTAAAATTGAACAAAATATTGTGAGTGTGAGGTAAGTATATCGCGTGTGTTCTCTCTTTCTCAACAAAGATGGATTGAACTACGGATATGCTTGCTCGCTTTTTTTTATCCTTAGAAGGCCTACCTGGTAGGAAAAAGTAATCACCCCAAGGAATGACACAATTGGGAACACGCTAAAGCCAAGTTACTTCCACCTGACATATAAGTGTGGGTACTTGAGGAAAGTTCAATTATCACGAGGATTGTTTAGAAAAGATGGGAATCAATGGTCTCTTTCCGTATGGATGATCCCCCACGAATGAAATGCCTATACTAGAACCTTTAATTTAGAAAAGCCCAAAATCTTTATCTATTTGTTGGTGCAAGAACGGTCGTTTTGAAGCCACCCCACATTTTTGCATTTCTTGGTAGAGATGAGAAGTATTCCATGGGTACTAAAGCTTGGATGACCCATAGAAGTGAGTGCCGTGGAGGGGAGCCAATGTGGTCAAGCTTTTAATCATCTGCCAAGAATAAGTGCAGTTGGATTTATCCAAGTGGGGATTCAAAAAATATTCTCTTAGTTATCCATAGGGTTGTGCATGTTCTTGGAATCAAAACACTTTTCTTGGATCTTAAACATTGGAAAATGAACATTCAAACATGATCATCAAATTTAAAACCCTTTACAAGAAGAAAATACCTTTGAAAAAATTCAAGTGTTATTGCTTGTCCTAGGGATTCTATCCTTAGAGGCTTTTGAGCATTTGAATTTAAATCACAATTTGCTCTCACTAAATTCAACAATAGGAAATTTTTTCCTTAATTTCCTTGATTTCCACATAATGGACTTTATGGGATGAGAAGAAATTGGGACATTAGACATTTAGTTTGAAACCTAATCAAGAATTGTTTGTGGTAAAAAGAACTCATTAAGAAAAAATAAGAAACAATTGGACCACACACATGTGATCTTCCAAATGATTTCCTGAAAGATCAAAATCTGAAAACCAAAACCCAAAGGTCTTAGTCAAAAAGCTCGCAAGAAAAGGTTGTCTATGCTTTACAAATTTAGAGAAAGATTGACCTTCAACTTTTACAAACGTGCATCAAGGAGCAATCCAAATTTGTATTCATTTTACTATTGTCAAAATCCAAGTCTCTTCCAAAGGTTTGAGTATCTCACATAGGAAGTATTAGCATATTCTTCAACACCTTGGTCTAGTAAACAAAGTCTTTCTAAGTCTCTTAGGATCAAAATCAAAACTTTAATCCATCCTTCAAACATCAAATCAAAATCACCTCATAAACAACTCTTGGAAATCTTGAAAAAATCGTTTATGCTAAACTTTGGGAAAATCCTTTGAAATGAAAATATAAATCATCTTGTTTGACTAGGTTTGTGTAGATGAATCCTTCTTTACACACTTAGTCAAATTATCATCTTATGAACAAGTTCACTCTAGGACAACATCCAACCTCTTAGAGTTTATGAGTTCATTATCCAAACCAAATCCAATTAAAATCAAAATAAAATAAAATCAATCCAAAATCAAGATCCAAAATCAAATCGAATATCAATCCAAAAGTTCTAAAGTTTAGTATCCTCTTCAAGGTTTCCTAAGAGTTCCAATCATTCACCAATCATCCATCTTTCATTTTCTCATCATCATCCTTTTGATCCTTAACATCTTAGACTATCTTTTTTTACCTAAAGTTTAGATCAATCCAAGGAATTAAAGATTCACCTCCCATTCTTGAAAATTGATCCTCATTTTATGGTCCAAACTAGATCTCAACACAAGAAGAATATGGAAACGAACAAGGAAACATCTACTTCAAGTGACTTGAGTCAAACCACTCTTGAAATGAATCTTGGTGGGTCTAGTAATCCCACTCTCAATCTTCCTCCACTTCCACAAGATCATCAAGAGGAAGGAGGCCAAGTGGAAGACATAACCAAAAATGTTTTAGGGATGACTCAAGATGAGATTATTGAAATGGTCCAAAATCCTGAAACACGCAAAATTGTCAATGTCATGATGAAACTCAATCCCTCACAATACATGCTTGAATTAGAAAAATAAAGAGCTAAACTCCCTTCCAACTATGATTTAATCACTCTTGTGGAGAAACCCCTTGGGATTATGCCCCCAATATCATCGACACTCCCAATATCATCCACGCCTCCATTTCAAAGTTTCACTCAAACCATCCCCCAAATCACATCAACCATTGCTCCAACTCAACTAATTGTCAACAAGGGGAGTTCATTCCTTTATGCATTACAAACACACCCCCTTGTGAACAACCAATATTTGGATGCGATCACCATCTTGGGTCAATCTGTCCCATTGAATCCACTACACCCCTACATTCCACTCACCTTTTAGGACCCCAATGACCCATCATCATCTTTTCACGCCACACCGGCTTATCCTCTCAACATGCAAACCTCTCTCCCTATGACCTTGCAAGGAGAAGGTGGGCTATTTGGACCAGGGGCATCTTTGACCTCTCATCATCATTATTTCCTCAAGGGAACACACTTCCCATTTTTCCACTACTTCCACCTTTACCATTAACATCCACATCACCACTCGGTTTAGGGATACCTCCTTTACCACCAATCAATCAAAGTCAAAACAACCTCCCAACCATCAATAAAAACATCATATCGAATCCTCTGATCTTGTCATCGATATCAGAACAACAGATGGCAACCATCCAAGCAACACAAGAAATCACAACACCATCCATAAATGTGGTCTCTCAAGGACCCAACTTATCAATTGTACCATCTATCACACAAATACCCACCATCAATACAATAACACCCCTCATCACAACAACAAACACCATTCTGAATCTGCCACCGCCACCACCACCGAGACCAAATGTGGCCAATCAATATTGCATTATGTTGCAAGCAACACGATAGGCCTACCAAAAGGCACTTCAACAATTTCAAGCGCAACAAGCACAAAACACACAAGCTACACAACAAGCTGTTCAACAAGCGCAAGAAGATGAAGCCACACAACAAGTATAGTAGGCTGATCAAGCTCAAACCTTATTACAACAATAGCAAGCCGCCCAAGCTTCCCAAGCTGCTCAAGCCACTCAAGGCACACAAGCTGCACAGGCTGCCCAAGCTACTAAACAAGCACAAGCTTAGACTCAAGCGCAAGCACAAGAACAAGCCCAATCCCAATATCAAGCTCAACAAGCACAAGCACAAGCTCAATACAAGGCACAACTACAAGCAACCCAACAACAAGCATATCAACAAGCCCTACAACAGTACCAAGCACAATAAGAAACAACATTACTAGCCCAACTACAAGCATTGTTGGCACAACAACAACAAGACCAACAACAAGCGTTGTTGGCACAACAACAACAAGAACAACACCAAGCATTGGCATAACAATAAAGGCAGGTATATAAACAATCCTTGATTGCACAACAAAACTTGCAACAAACTCCCACCAACATACTCAACACTCCACCCATCACTTAGACAAATCCACCACTTCAAAACACATTCACTCCACCTCTCAATTCACAAAATGATGTGATGACACAAATCAAGTTGCTCTCACAATAAGTGCTATATCTTTAGTTGGGGAAAACCACAAGAAAATCAAGTAACTAGTGCCCCTATCCATTTGACACGAGACTTGCAATGGTACCATTCCCAAAGGGGCTTGAAATCCGTAAATTTGACAAATATTGTAGGATGGTAAACTCTGAAGATCACATCAGGGAATTCCAAGTACATTGCATGGAGGTCTCATATGACGATACATATCTAATGTGACTATTTCCTCAAAGTTTGGTTGGTCCTGCCATGGAATGGTTCTCTCACCTTCCTCCTAACATCAAAAAGTTCCAAGAGATTATAGACACATTCATAAGAAGCTACACATTTAATATCAGTATGGATTTTAGTCTAGAGGAACTATTGACTCTTAAATAGGCTAAGGGGGAATCATTTGCTTCCTTCTTGCAAACATGGTGATCCAAGGCCAACAAGAGAAAATGGGCCATGCCAAAAGAACAACAAGTTTGCACCATCATTACCAATCTTGAGAAAACCTTGGCATTTCACCAAAAGGTGGAATGTATCACTACTTACGACAAACTAATCCCCAAGGCACTCAACATTGAAAGAGCCCTTATTGCACAAGGGGGGACACCCACATATCAAGAGAATTAGGACAATCACCCATCCACCAGCTATAATGAAAAACCTTGCACATGGGAAAGAAACAAAAATGTCACTAATGATGGTGTGGTGGATGCTAAGGTCGTAATTAGTGCTCTAAAACAAAATTCCCAAACATATCGACAATTGCAAAACAACAATCGAAACAACACACAAACCAACACGGTATCAAAACAACCACCCAACAATCAATTAAACAACCTGAATAATCAAGGGGGACCACCCCCGTGAAACAAATATTCCCCTAAGAAAAAATACACAACCCTTGGGGAACCAATTGAATTGGTCATGAAGAAACTGATAAACGAAAAATATCATCAAAATTACCACTTATGAGAACTATCAGGAACCCCAAGTGAAGCCACCATGGTACAATGAAAAACACCTTTGTGATTTTCACAAAATTAAGGGAACACAATAGCCAACTGTATGATGTTGAAAAATTTGATCCAAGACCTCATCGATGACAAGGTCATAAATGTTGAGCAACTAGCTAGAAATAAGGACCTAAAAATATACATGAATCTGATGTCTGATCATAACAAAGGGAACAACCATAGAAAGACCAAGTATGCCAATGTAAACCATATGTATGATCATGTTTTTGCATCCCTAGATGAATGGGTCACTATCGTTAACATCAAAGGAGCCAAAGTTGATCATGGAGTCACCACACGCAGCGAGAAAGTCACCATTGCTGGGTCATCACAGCCGCCTAGAGCATCCACCTCAAATCCAAAATCTGTTCCTAATGGCTACAATGTCCTAGACTAACTAAAAAGAAACCCTACTCAGATCTCCATTATGGAGTTGCTGAAGATATCACCTACACATAGAAAAATCCTAGAGAAAGCATTGTCTTCATCCATCATCTCCGCGGATCTTGATGTAGACCAGTTCTAAGCTATGGTTTGGAATATCATCGCCATGAGTCTCTTAACATCCTCCGATTAGGACTTCCCCACCCAACCATATCACAATCGTTCACTCCACCTTGAAGTCCCGATTCATAAAAAAAAAGTCAAAAGGGTCTTGGTGGATGGGGGTGCGGGTCTAAACATCTGTTCCCTCAAATTAATAAAGATTTTGGGATTCTTAGAGGATGCCATTGAAAAGGGTAAGGGCATCACAATCAAAGCATATGATGATCGGGAAAGAGTGTCTTAGGGCACTATCTAGCTCCCTATTCAAGTAGGGCCAACCATTATGGAAACCACATGCTAGGTCCTTGACCTTGATTTACCTTATAATATGCTTTTGGGGCATCCATGGATCCATGGGATGCAAGCTGTCGCTTCCAACTTCCACCAATGTGTCAAGTTACCATATCAAAATCAAGAGGTCATAGTCCATGGTGATCCCGAACCCTTTGGCTACTGCAAAAACCTTGAAGAAAAATACTATAAAATCTCCCAAGTCCCAAAGAACGATGAAGGCCTTACCACTCCGTATGTAGACCCAGCTACATTAGCCTCCACTTTTGAGACAAAGACACCCACAAATCCTGATATATCTGAAATCAAGGTTATTATCAAAGACAATGGGTGTGGGGATTACAAAATAAAGAAAAGTTCTTTTGACATAGGGGAGTTACCTCAATCTCGTAGGACTCACAGGAAACCCCAACCGGCTGAAATGTAATCCCACACCTTCAAAGTGGATCCTTATATATTTAGAAGTTGGAGGGATCTAAGTCGGGAAGTAGTAGATGAAAGAGATATCTAGTCTCCTATATCAAGATGAAAGGCCTATCCCTGATCTTGTAATGGATAAGAGCAACAAAGGACTACAAATGGTGCTTAGTATGGGCTATGACAGAAACAAGAAACTCAGGCAGAATGACAACTTGTTTGAACCCCTTGTCACTGAGAAGCGAAAAAGAAATATTGGCCTCAGATGTACCCCTTCGAAGGTGACCATACTTGGAAAAGTAGCCCCAGTTAAGAAGGTCAAAACTCCCCCTCAGCAATCAAAATCCACCCTTATATTACCAGTATCCACATGTCGAGTCATAGATAACTTTACCTTTGACATAATTGATGTATGTAGTAGTGATGAGGATCCCATAATAGACTTTCCCATGCTTTTTGAAGACTCCTCCTTGCTCATGATTAGTACCTTGTGTTTTGAGTTAGACCATCAAACCCATGAAATAAACTTAGTATATCCTCAACTCATCGATTACAACCAACGAGGACCACCGATTCTGGACACTTTTGAAAATGATGAGGCGCTCTCATAATTCATGGGACTATGGGACACAATACCATATGGAGATCATAAGGCAGGATTTAACATCATACTGGACACACACACCTATTACAAAGAAATTATTGAATCCTTCAGTCGCAAAAGTGACAATTTGAGAATAATCTCTAGGTCTTTGAGTGAAAACCACACTATGGTGCTCTCTGACTCGAAAACATTAAAAATAAAGGATGCATCCAATGGTGAAAACCTCTCTGAGGCATCAGAGGATGAAGGATTCAATCTTTCTATTAGTGAAATTCATCGGGAGAAGTCAGTGGTCTTAGAAGAGACATGCAATCCAGTCAACCTGGGAATAGAGGAGGTGCCACACACAACATTCTATACAAAATCCCTTCTCACAGAAGAGCAAGAGGTCTTAGCTGCATTCCTAAAAGAAAGAAAGATAAACTTTGCATGGACCTAGCTGACATGCTTGGGCTTGATCCAGAGGTTGTGGTTCATCACTTAGTTGTATATCCCAAAGTAAAGCCAGTGAGATAAGCTAAGAAAAATGCATTCCTAGATAGCATTGTTAGTTAAAATGGAATTGCAAAAGCTCGTAGATGCAAGGTTCATATGGTTGATAGATTATCCAGAGTGGGTCTCCAATCTTGTACCTATTTCAAAGCCCATTGGGGTCATCCACATCTGCACAGACTTTAGAGATCTAAAGAAAGCTTGTCCCAAGGATGACTTTCCACTTCCAAACATTAACATGATTGTGGATATGATAGTAGGACATGAGATGCTATCATTGATGAATAGATTCTTAGGTTACAACCAGATCATGATAGAAAAAGATGACCAACATAAAACAAACTTCACTTGCCCATGGGGGACATATTGCTGGAATATGATGTCGTTTAGGTTGAAAAATGCAGGAGCAACCTATCAGAGGGCCATGACACTAATATTTCATGACATGATCCATAAAACTGTGGAAGATTGTGTGGATGATATATTGGCTAAATCCAAGAAAAGATGAGATCACATAGCTGCATTGGGCTCCATCTTTGATAGGTTAGAGGAATACAAAATCAAACTCAATCCAAAGAAGTGTGTCTTCAGAGTACAATCAAGAAAGCTCCTTGGGTATACCGTATCTATGAGAGGGATTGAAATAGATCTTGTTAAGGTTAAGGAAATTCTTGAAATGGAGGCACCCAAAACATTGAAACAACTAAGAGGCTTACAAGGAAGACTCCAATCCATCTACTAATTCATAACACAACTAGCAGATAAGACAGTCCCATATTCTCACCTACTCCACAAGGTGGTAGCATACAAGTGGGATGAGAAATGTGATTAAGCCTTCAACAAGATCAAGGAGTACTTAATCACACCGCCAGTCCTCATGATGCGAATTCCAGGCAAACCTTTGATCTTATACATATTGGGAACAATGAAAACTCTCGACGCTCTCTTAGCACAACATGACGAAAATGGAAAAGAGAGAGCTATCTATTATATTTGTAGAACTATGATGGGACATGAGCTGAACTACACCTCCATTGAAAAAGCTTGTCTGGTAGTCATGTTTGCAGTACAAAAATTCAAACATTACATGCTATCCCATAAGATAAATCTCATCACAAAGATAGACCCCCTTAAGTACTTGTTTTCCAAAGTAATGCTTATAGGGCAGACAACTAAGTGGGTCATGAGTTTTACAGAGCATGACATTGAGTATGTGCAATGCAAGGGAATCAAAGGAAAAGCAATTATAGACCAACTGGCAGAGGCACTAATATACTTAGAGAATCCATTTGTCTTAGAATTCCCCGACAAATCAATTTCTTCAATATAAGTGTAGTGGATCATTGGAAAATGTACTTTGATGGATCCTACACACAACACTGGTCAGGAGCTGGAATCTTCTTTGTCACTCCATAAGGGGATTGCATACCAAAATCATATAAGTTGTCATTCCCTTGCACAAATAACATTACAGAATATGAGGCTCTTGTCATAGTGCTAAGATGTGTAGTGCAATGGCAGATCATGGCACTTAAGGTCTACGGGGACTCACAACTCGTAATCAACCAGGAAAATGATGAGTATCAAACAAAGGATGACAAGTTGACTCCCTATAGGAAACTGGTGGGAAGCCTTAAGAAGTTCTTCATTGATATCACATTTGAGGAGCTACCAAGATCAAATAACAGAGTGACAGATGTAATGGCTACAATTGGATCACTATTGGAAATCCCACGCAACGTCCCAAAGCAAGAATTCGTCATAGAGTAGCTTCTCGTGCCCACATTCGAGGTACCAGAGTCTAAATTTGTGTGCAAAATCGTTGGTCTTGGTGATCCCTGGTACCATGATATATACACTTACTTGAGAATAGGAGTCCTCCCTACCAACATAACCTCAAACCTCAAAAGAGCCTTTGTCAAAAATTGGTTGCATTTCGTCATTCTAGGAGATACCTTATACCGTAGAAGCATTGAAGGAACCCTTTTACGTTGCGTAAATGTTGAGGAAGCTTTGAACACTTTAACCGAGGTACATAACAAAATTTGTGGTTCACATTTGAGCAGTATGACCTTCGCTAAGAAATTGCTGAGGACATGGTACTATTGCCCTACAATGGAAAGAGAAGCACATGATTATGTTAGAAGGTGTTTGCAGTGTCAGCAAGATGGGGATCTCATCCATGCACTAGCTTAGGAGCTTCACCCAATTGTTACACCTTTTCCCTTTTTGCAATGGGGGCTCAATCTTGTTGGAAAAATTACCCCTACCTCATCCAATGGACACAAGTTCATCATCACTGCCATTGAGTACTTCACCAAGTGGGTGGAAGCCATCCCCATGACCTATATCATAGGAAAGCAAATATCTAAGTTCATCCTGAACTACCTAATTTTTCGCTACGGTGTCCCTCAAGCCATTATCTCAGATAATGGGACACCATTCAAGAATTAGGATGTTCGCGACCTATGCCACAAGTTTAATATCCAACATTTCTTTTCCAATCCATACTACCCCCAAGGAAATGGCCAAATTGAGGCTACAAATAAGACCATCCTAAAAATCCTCAAGAAAACAATCAATGATGCTAGTTGTGACTAGCATTTGCAACTAAATCATGCCTTATGGGATTACTAAACAAGTATCTGCACAACAATAGGTGCCACCCCATTCTCCCTAGTCTACGGATTAGAAGCCATACTCCCCATCAAGATCGATCTCCCATCCCTGAGAATATCATTGCAAAATCTCATCATGGATGAGGAATATTTAGTATCAAGATTAAATGTGCTAGAACTGCTGGATGAGTGGTGCATGGATGCATTAAACCATTTGCAAGTATACTAGAACCATCTCAAGTGGACTTATAACAAGAGGATTAGGAGTCAGACTTTCCAAATCGGAGAACTGGTGCTGAAAGAAAATCAAAAGAGCATTCCAAATCTAGACAACAAGGGCAAGTTTGAACCCAATTGGTTGGGGCTCTTCATCATCACAATGAGTTACAAGTTAGGGGCATATCAGTTATCAACGTTCGAAGGAGAACCCCTGTAGGAGCCCATGAATAGCTCCCATTTCAAAAAAAATTATGCCTAATCTTTCAAAAAATCTAAAAAGAAAAAAATCTAAAAAAAAAAAGAAAAAAGGATTAAAAACAATAAAGAGAAAAATCTCCCTATAGTGAAAACCACTTCGGTGGTGCTTTGGGCAAGTACCTTGGTGAAAACCTAAAAAAAGCGCCTTGTGTAAATAAGCACTCTCCATCCACTGGGATCTCCACGACTTGTTCTGCATCATCCATCCATTATGCTTCCATCATCCATCACATTCCATATCTCCATCCGTCACCCATCCATGTCCGCATCATAGCTTGATCCTGTGTTCATGTCATGATCCCTCCTAAGTACTACTCGACCCATTCCCAAGGTCAATTTGTCTTGCCTATATCGAAGTAGTCTATTACATCATGCTGGGGGAAAATTCATATAGGATTGGATTCATGTATATTCTTGAAGTCCCTAAAACAAAAAAATGCAAAAACATTCATAAAATCAGAAAATCCTAAAACATTCAAAACATATCAAAATCCCAAAACAAGTCAAAAAGTTAGCTAAAAAGTCAAAAACAAGGTCATCTTGTCGAACTATAGGTATCTGAGCTCTAAACGTAGGCAAGGTGGATCTTTGATTAGCCCCCGAGACACTTAGGTCAATCCTTTAGGAGTCCATCATAATAAATTGGTAATCTATTTGTTCATATCTCATCAATAATTGAGTCTGTGTGAATCAAACTACGTGGTCTCTATGTGTATTTAATGTACGCAAGTCTAATCTATTGATCAGCCCCCGAGGCCCCTAGGATAGGTCTTTAGGTTAGTCTCTTGGTCAAAATCTCAAAAAACCCCAAAACAGTGGAAAATTTGAAAATCAAAAAATTTGTAAAACATCTCGAAAATACAAAAAATAGCCTCAAAATATTTCAAAAACATAAAAAACATCCAAATATTTGAAAAAATACATCCATCTCATATTGCTTTCACCCAAAATAACATGCAATCATAATAAAAAATCGTCATTCTCATCCTTTGGTAAAACAGTCAGAAACAAGTCTAGCAGATTAGAAGTGAAAACTCAAATGTCAGGGTCTCAAGTCTAGGTTAGTAGGTAAACAAGTTGGTCAGCTTTTCGTATCAATAGCCCATCATCCAATTTATCCCAAATCATTTGATAACATCATGTCCTAGGATGCATCCTTCCTATAGTGGACATCAACATTAGGCATCACCGTAGTTTAGTCTTGGCTTGCAGTATTGAAGAACATTAGCTTGTTTATTTACTTGATCTTTTTCTTGTTGATTTTTCTTATTGTGCTCATTTTGATGACCTCTTGATGATGTCCAAACAAAGGATTTAGAGAGAAAGGAATGGGGCAAAGATCATTATCTTTTATCTATTGTGCTTGTTGGATATTCTTGTGATATAACCTGAGTCATACGTGCTTTGTTTGGGTGTAGGGAGGGTGTTTTAGGTGTCTTGTTGACCACATAGGAAGACTTTCCTTTCTATGGTTTGGTATGAGATGTTTGGAATATCTAAACTGCATTTTGAATAAGGTTTTATATGTTAGGTGTGAATAGGAGTACTCCTATCTGATTGTCAAGTCAAAGTCCATCATACTAGGTACAACGCCATCCTGGTTCTTTATACCTTGATGTATCGTGCCTATGTGTGTTATCAAACATAAGGTAAGTATCCCGTTTAAAGTCTCCATTCTTGATAAGGAAATCATCATCATTATCATCATCATCATCATCTCTAATAAAGTCCCATGGATCATGGACTTGTTGGATCCTCTTGTCATCATCTCATTTCTTCTTTCTTCTCTTTGCGCTAACATGGTACCATGACAATTAATCATCATCACCAATGCATCCATCCCACATCCACAAACCATCAACATGTTGCATATCATTCACATGCATTACATTTTTATCATTGCATAATATAGATCTGTTAGTCTAAGAATCTCATAAACCATACATTTACATAAAAAATCCATTTCATAATCATATAGGCATCATCACATCATCCATCTCAAATGTAGTGCATCATCATTTTAAGTTGTTTAGGATAATATAGATTGGTTATTCTAAGCATCTTAAAAACATCTCATTTGCATCATCATCATAACCATCCATACACCCATCTTAAACCTCTTTGTCGCGAGATCGACCCTCCAATTGAACTTTTCACTCGATCTCTCGAGGGGGCAGTGTACTAGTATACTTCTTTCTGCTGGGGCATCTGAAAAAATAAGATTTTTTTTGAAATTTGACCGCGGAAAGATTATTCTTTGAACCAATGCAACATGTACATTGCTTCAAAGAGGGGAAAAATATAGACACGTAAAATCTACATGCATATGATATAGATTCACTAATTTCAATTCATCCTTAATCATCCCTCTACTAACCTTTTTAATCGAATAATCTTTATCTGATTAAAATTCATCGAATTCCTCTTTTAATTTAATAAACCAATCTTTATTTAATTAAATCATCGTATTCTCCCCTTTAATTAAATAAATCAATTTTATTTAATTAATCAACCTAAAGTCATCTCTTTAATTAAATAAATCAATTTTATTTAATTAATCTCCTAAAGTTATCTCTTTAATTAAAAAAATCAATTTTATTTAATTAATCTCCTAAAGTCATCTCTTTAATTAAATAAATCAATTAAGCTTCTAAAGTTCTCCATTTAATTGAATAGATTAGGTTTATTTAATTAAATCACTATTTCTTCTCATTTTAATTTATTTAAATTGTAAAATCTAAGTCAAAAGTAAAAATCAACTAACCTCCATTAAAATTAATCAAATACAGATTAATGCTAATCCTAATCACTCAAATCCTCTAGCTTTTGCAACTTGCTCATGAAAATCATTTTAATTAATCTATAAATTTTCAATTTTTATTCAAAAAGGCATCCAAAAGGGA
Source organism: Sequoia sempervirens (assembly GCA_007258455.2). Taxonomy (NCBI): domain Eukaryota; kingdom Viridiplantae; phylum Streptophyta; class Pinopsida; order Cupressales; family Cupressaceae; genus Sequoia; species Sequoia sempervirens. Next base: position 198,966,120 of record VDFB02000008.1, read on the forward strand.
ATATTCTCCAAGTTTGAAAAATCCCTCCAAAAGGGTTTGTACATCAAACAAGACATTTAAACCTCTTACATGTCCTTTTCCTTGAGCCAAGTGGCATTAACTTCATTTTCTTTCTTCTCCCTTCAACATGTCATTTCATCAATTTTGAAATTCCACCTAATTGCATTTAATTGCACAATGACCAAAATGTGCTCCACCTTTGTCCACTCACATGTGGACAAGTGGCATTGTGTCATTGGTTGATCCTTAGTTCCACATTCATCTATTTTGCCTCATTCTCCATCATTCTCATCTATAAATAAGAGGATCTCATTTGGATTTTGGATCCACAATCTTATGTACAAGTTCATTATTGTCATTTGAATTCATAGAATTTTCAAGGCATTCTCATCATTTAGCTTATCAAGGGTTGGGAAAGGGCTACTTTTCATATCAAAGTAGCACCAATCCACTGAGATGAAACCACAATTTCTCCTTTATGTCCGCCATTCGATCAAGGGCCCACCACAATTTCTGCTAGACATGAAGACTGTGGCACCCACACCACACATACACCACATAGCAAAAACCCACTAACCCCGCAACTTTACTTTAATGAGTATTTTATTCTCGCAGGGTGTGTGGGAATGACTTAGATCAAATTTCTAGATCCAACGGCTAGCAAATCTGCACATGCGTAAAAATTAATCATAAAAAGGGAACCTGACTAGGTCAATGGGAACAAGACCCTTGGGATAAAAAGACTTAAGGACTTAAGTCATATAATGAAATTTACCTTGCTCGACATAGGAAAAAGGGTCAAATAATTAAAAGGGGCCATGCCTAGGCAAATGAAAAGCGATGACACACAAGTCATGACTTAAATGGGGCAAGGCTAACCAAGCGCAAAAATTTCAACGTGAAAATAGACTCGAACTAGGGTTTAAGGATGGTTTTGATAAATGATAAAGGCTTGATGATCCAGAGGATTTTTGTCAAATTTTGAAGTTCCTCATTTTTCTCTAGAAACATCTTCATCAGAAATTAGTTAGAATTCTAACTCCAACGCAACTCGAACGGAGTTAATTTGAGCTATGGTGCTCGAGATACACTCAGTCAAACCTTCAGTTGACTCAAAGACCTAGGTCAGAAAAAAAGGTCAAAAATCAAAGTTGTCAAAAGTGGTCAAGACTGGTGTCAATGCGAAGAGCTCATCGTAAGCTTTTCGATGACGCTCGTTTCATCAAAATTGGAGTTCATTTGCTCGAGTTACGAGTAGTCAAAGTCGGCCAATCATGTGTGGACACGTGATAGTCCAGTCAATGCCACATCATTAGTCTAGTCAGCAGACACATCACTCCAAAGTCTTTGACCAGAAAATGAAATTTTGATATGGCATCATCTCACCCCTCCATGTGGCAAGCCATTATTGGCAAAAGGTGGCATATTATTTTTATAAAAAAATATAATAATACAAAATAATAAAATATATAAAACAAATAAAAAATAATTAAAAAATGCCACATTCTTTTAAAAAACATGGGCTCTCCTATATTAAAGGATCTCCACCTATCTTAAAGCCCATATTAAATCCACCCTATATTAAAGCCATGAGTTTTGTTTTAAAAACTTTCTATGTTATTTTTAAAAGCCTATTTTCAAGGAATCCCTATTTTAAGGGATTTTAAACCCTTTTTTTAATTATTATTACCCCTATTCAAAAGGAATAAACTCCTATAAGATAGCAATGGGATTATTTTCAAGGGGATAAAATTTAAAAGATCTCCTTAAAAATATATACGTAATCTCGTAAGAGTTATCAAAACAAAATTATAGGGATTATTATTTTCCTTTGTAAGCCCAAAAGTATAAGGGCCCTTCATTATTTATCTTGAAGAGATTTTATTATGTAACGGGGGGATTTCTTTTGGATTTACATGTAAATTTGGGGAGATTGTAAATCAAGTTGTTATACACCAAATTGGGTAAAATTGGTGTATAAAAAGGGGTAAATGAGTGAGAGTTTGGAAGTGTGTTTTAGCTAATTATTTATGTAAGGAATTTTGGAGGTGATTTTTGTAAGTGGAGAGTTAGGATTTTTCTTTCTTGGAGAAATCTTATTGTAATTTCGTGCTTTTGGAGAAGCTTGTTCCCACACACTTTGGAAGTGCATTTTCAGATTTCTTTGTAATCTAAGGGGAGGCTATGTCAAAGATTGTAACCAAGTTTCTGGAGGAATAATTGGATCAGTCTACTCTTTGGAGAGGGATCTAGAGACGTAGCCATTATTTTTGGCGAACTCTGTTATCAAACCTCTGTTTGCACTTTCTCTCTTCTCTCTCATTCTGGTTTTATCACCTTGATTTTAAGCATAATTTCAATAATGTACACTTGTTTTTGAGTTTCCATTAAATTGTTTAAGTTAAGCATTCAATTATGCAATTAGTCTAGATCCTAAATCAAATCACTTGAGCAGTTTTAAGCCCCAAGACAAAACCCTAATGAATTAAAAGTGCACCCTATCCCTTAGGAGACTCAAAATTTTGGTAAAAAGGAAAAGGATTTTATAGGCTCCACCAATGGGTCCAGTTGGGGATGTCTGCTTGATAAAGTAGAGTGAGAATTCAGATCTCTAGAGAAGGAGACCAAGCCAACCATTGGGCTATAGAGTCAACCCAATATAGAACACCCCATTTGATCTAGGCTACCAAATGAAAAAGGGGAATTAACATTTACCCTTGTCAAACACTAATCTATTAAAGGATATGATCTCCTTCAACCAATAATTTTTTTTGTCACACCATAGCAGCACAAGTAGCCTCCTTCCTACAAAAAAAATATGTTATTACCCTTGAACAAGTGAGAACTTGCTCCATGTTTTTCTTTTCTATTACATGGTAACCACATCGTATAGGCCACCTCACTACTGGCCATTACATTTTTTGATTTTGTACTTGGTGAAAAAAAATGAGAACACTAATCAACACCATAAACAACCTCTATCTCTTCACACCTGTTGATCACTTCACATGAATCAAGGCCAAAAGAAAAAGCCTCAAACTCACATGGAATAGAAAAATATACCATCTCATCATGCTGACATGCAGAGGGAAACTCATCCTCAGACAAGTCAAATTGAAAACTTTGAAGCTTAGGAACGAAAGGGACATGAGCAACCAAACAACTATTACCCTATTGTTGCTCATCAGAATTGCAAGCAACATGCTTGCAGTCCTCAATGTTAATGCATAGCTCATCAACACATCCATTCAGGTCATGAGGCACTTCATGTAAAGAGCTATACTCTTCAAATTTCCTCCATTTTTCATCCCTTTTGCAATCTGTTGAGGAAAATGTGTCACAAAAATATGAACTATGAAACACATAAAGGGAACTTTCCTAAGCAACATTTCTCCACCATGAAAAACTTGAAGTCCACTGATCATGAGGAATACTATGAGCTGCACTCCCTAAAAAAAAATCCTCATATGCATCCATATGATCCATACAATCATACTCAGGTGTAGACTCATCATAAATAGCATCATTAGCTATAGCAACATTTACTTCTTGCTTTTCTTCTTCACATATAGTTGCATCTATGCTATCCTCATGCAAAAACTTAGTGGCAACTTCAAAACCAAAACTAGGAACAAAAGAATGTGGAAAATCAAACAAGGGAACATCCTCTTGTTCATTTCCCACAATAGACATATCTTCTTCCTTGTTGCTACACAAACTAGCAGAATCATATCCCATAATATCAAACTAGAAATCACCATTAGACTCATCATTGCTCCTCTCTTCCAGTTGAAAGTCACCACACAAATTGTAACACTCATTTGAAATAGAGGGAAAACTCTCTTTCTCCATTGTTTCATCATCAACAAGAGGTACCTCTGCACAAAATTCTTCTATGGGCTGCTCAAAAGTAGAATCTTCACCACTACAAGATTCATCATTGTTCTTTTCTATACCATTTTTGTCACATTGTACTCATTCCTAACACAAGTCTTTCACAAAATAAATCAACACATGTTGATTCATCTGGCCTTTCTGATTCTAGTATAATAAACCAACACTCCATGAACTTGTCATGAAAATCAGATGGGGATTCATCCCCACATCTCTCTATATTCCATAATGCATCTAAAGGTGAGAAATTTTCAACCTTAGATTCATATTCTTCTTCACCTTTCTGACTACACAGAGAACCACCATCAGATAGATGACTACCATTTACTTCACCAAACTCTTCAATGAATATTTTTTTAAAATCACACCATGAACAAATAGAATGAAAAGGAAGATTAAAAAACCAATCCTTAGCATCATCTTCTAAAGTTCTTACAAATAATTTCATGAAAACGTCCTCTTCCTCTACCTAACTTTCCACCAACAAATCAGTGAAATCTTGCCAATGTCTTGATACCGATTCTTCTAAACTACCCCTAAACTTAGGAAAATACTCTTTTATCTCTCTTGGAACAAAATTTGGCTAACCATGGATTTTACTAAAACCCAAAGGGTTATATATTTCCAAAGAAAAAGGTTTTCTAAGTTGAGGATATGACCGCGGTCCACACATGAAAGAATAGCTAGTAGAGGGGGAATCCATTTGATGATATATTTTAAATATTACCCTCTACAACTAGCTATAGAATATCCAACTTCTCTTTTCCCTTTTGAACTAGTACCTTAAAGCACTGAATAAGGGACATTATTTACTAGAACTTTGTTGTAGATCTTCATACAAAATATTGCAATAGAAAAATACCTGAAAAATGCTACAACCAAATCTTTTGATGATATGGAATATTTTGTAGAGTCGCTGCCTCTTTGAAAGAGGAAACAAAATTCAAGCAGTAGAGAGCTCCTTCCAAGATCAATGTATTTTTGAGTTCTCTCCACCATTAGAGCAGCAAACTTCAAGAACACACTAGAAAAGTTACAGCAACCTCCCTCTTCAAGTATGCAGGTCCCTTTGCAAATCTCTATCTTCCTTAATAAGGCATAGCATATTTGTAGTTTCTCACCCAGATATTCATGCACTTATCTTTATCTTCCTTAGAGCACGTGGTTCACAAAGAGGTAGAGCATATATTATTTTTCTCACCCAAAGATTTCTTCTTTTTCTTCAAATTTGGATGACTCCTTTGATAAGGCCATTTGCAACCAAAATACTAAGTTCATCCCCAGTGGAGTCACCAATCTGTTGGTGTTTCTAGCTAATGGTCTAGCATCTCCTAAAGGGTAGCTACTCCTTATACTTAGAGACTCTAGGTTAGTGGCCAATGAATAGGAGATAATTGATTGGAAAGCCTCTCCTTTGCACTTTAGGCGTTGTAGGACTAAGGTGGGTATCCCTATACATTAATGCAGATCACCACACTACAATGGTGGAAGGACTTCAATGGGTTAAATCATCTACACAACCCTCACTACTAGCAATGGCCTGTGGTAGTGTGGAAAGGGCAACATGAAAGAAAATCTAAACTAAGAAAGCAAGAAATGTTTTTGAATTGAAATTTTTGATTCTGCTAGGTAACTTCATACTTTGTGAATCTCCTTGAACAATGCCTAATCCACATGGAGTTAGGAATGAAATAAAATCCTACAACAAACCAACCATAGCTTCTCATAACCCTACTACCTTGTAGTAGGAAACCATCAAAAGGAAAATCAACATGTTACTTAGTTATCTACACTGCACTACAATACCCTCGTTATCTCTATGCAAGCAATTAAACCATTCCTTGAATGATAGGAAAACATAAATATAACTCAAACATCAAGTATTTTTGAAGCATCAATACAACCCTTGATTATATTGATTCAAAAGATAATGCATACAATATTTGGAGAACACACAGATTGACATATATAATGAACCAAAATAAAAATGTTGTATGGCAGTCATCTGTTGTTATTATAGAGAATAGCTCATTACATTCCCTATCTATGTCCAAAGGACTTACCCTATTCAACTTGACTCAAAGCAGAGAATTACAAAAAGCATAAAAAAAAATCTGGTAGGGAAACACTATACCTGACCATTCAAGTTGGAGAGTAGAAGTATGAACCCCAAATAAAACAAAAAAACTTGCCTTTATAGTGTAGGCATAACTCAGATTTAAAATTAAAACCCTAACCCTAACTCAATCTGAGTTATAGAAAGGATAAAATCTGATCAGATTACAAACATGAAGAATTCCCCCCAAAAACAAAGCAACAACCAGCCATAAAGGCTCCTAACACCTCGAGCACACTCCAACATTGATGGTGTTCTAAAAATAGGCATGGAACCCCTAGGAAATCCATGATCACATTTAGGAAGAACACACCTTGGAACTGATCAAAACCACTGCGACACATCAAGACATCAATGGCGCTGCTTAGCAATACATTATTCTTAGGAGAAGAAAAAATCTGATCTGTATTTGTACTGGTCAATCCTGGTAGCTGAGGAGAAGATATACCATTACTGCGCATTGAACACTTGTGAATAGGAGCAACTAACCATTGGGAAAAACACATTTTGAATTGTGGCCATTGATTTATCCTAATCGTGCCAAGATCCAATGCCTATGGCTCACTGCCCATCACTTTAAAACATGACCGTAAGATTTAAAACCTTTAAATTTGGGATGCTCATTCAACCATAAAACTATTGCAACACCACATGACTCACAACAATGATGTGAGTCATCCAATCACACAATCAGGTAGTGCCACCTATCGGCCTTCGTCATCATCCACCATCATGACCACCTGTCAAGCCCCACCACTTCATCAATGGTCACAAGGAATCCATGTGGAAGAATCTCAACTACTTTTTGTTGACCATATGAGACTTAACCAAAATAAACCAAAAGCCTTAGCAGAAAGAACAAGCACTATTTAATCATTTAAACCACCACCATTGATCTCTGCCAACCGCCACAATGACATCACATCGCACTAACTCATCTGCTGCCACCACCGGTCCCACCAGGGAGATGCCTCACCAACTCGCTAACCCCACAAGAGTTTGGGAAATATTATTTTAATTGCATGGGGTGCACGAGGAATAGTTGAGATGAAACCACAATTTCTCCTTTATGTCTATTGTTCAATCAAGAGCCCACCATAATTTCTGATAGACATGAAGACTGCAAGACCCACACCATGCATATGCCACATGGCAGTAACCTGCTAACCCCATGGCTTTAATGAGTATTTTATTCCTGTAGGGTGCACGAGAATAACTAAGATCAAATATCCTGATCCAACGACTAGCAAATCTGCACATGCAGAAAAATTAATCATAAAAGGGGACTCGACTAGGTCGACAGGAACAAGACCCTTGGGATAAAAAGACTTAAGGACTTAAGTCATAAAATGAAATTTATTTCACCCGACATAGGAAAAGGGTTAAATAATTAAAAGGGGTCACACCTAGGCAAACATAAGTGATGACACATAGGTCATGACTTAAATAGGGCAAGGCTAACCGGGCACAAAAAGATCAACGTGAAAATAGACTTGGACTAGGGTTTAAGGAGGGTTTTGATAAATGATAAAGGCTTCAGGGGTTTTAAGCCCTAAGATAGAACCCTAATGCATTAAAAGTGAACCCTAGCCCTCAAGAGACTCAAAATTTTGGCAAAAAGGAAAAGGATTTTACAGGCCCCACCAAAAGCAAAGTCAAGAGACAATTTTATTTGGCCCTTATGAGGTTGAACTTCAATTAATCCAATCATAGTGTCTATATCATATCCATTATCCCTCTTATTATCATCAGTTATATCTTGTATGTTATCAACATTCATCACATCATTCCTGGTATCACTAGCTTTTACAAATGAGATGTTATGGTTTTGAACATATGGAAATAGGGTTCCACCTTTTGAGAGGTGTAACTAGGGGTTTAGGGCCTATTTCACTCTAGTTCATTAAAGGAAACCAAGATCCCTCAACCAATTAACTTGATTGAGGAATGGACTAGGGTTAGGATGGTTTCCTTGGGTGCGATTAAAGACAAAAGGTTGTTCACCACTAAGGAAAGGCTTAGAAAGAAAGAAATGTAAATGAATATGGAAATCTAGCTATGCAACCTAGGAAATCAAACTCAAAACTAGAATAATGAACCATGAATGAACAAAGGTGCACCTAGAAAATTGAAGATGCTTGAAACAAGGTCTACAATCCTAAAATTTTGAATTTTGAAGCATACTAGGAATCATACACTAGTTGGGGTGATTTAGTCCCAATTTAGGGTTTTGGGCCAAAACCGAAATCTGCAACTGGTAAACTAGGATCTATAGAAAAAGTCTAAAAACTAGTATACTGGGACTCATACACTAGTTGGGGTGATTTACTCCCAATATTAGGATTGATCTAAAACTTTGATATCCTCTAGTGATCTTCTGTAGCTTCTCTCTTCTCAGATCTCTGAGTCTAAAACTTTGAATTACAACCTGTAGGTGACTTTCCATAATCTTGCAAGAAAGATGAAAACTTTGAATTTTTTCCAACTTTGACAAATTTCTCGAATCTTTCTCTTCAATGGATCTTCAACCTATATCTGCAAATCTCACATCAAAGAGAGGGGAATTTTTTGTTTTGTTAGTGGATAGGGGTTTTCCTTGGTCAAACCCCATTTTGGTAATCAAACCTTGAAATGGAATCAAATAGAATGAAGGAATGATGAACAAAAAAATATGCTATGTTGCAACTCACCAAACCCTTGAAATAAAGGCTGCAATATTGTATGAAATGGCTAGCATGAATATAGATCTTGACTCTTGATTGTATGCTATGGATCTTGACTTGAATGCTTGCTTGAATCATAAGAACCTACATCACAAATTTTAGCTCAAAGACAAACATGATGCATGATGACTTTGACATGATGCTTGAATCTTGAATATAGCTCCACAATGCTTGATAATCAACTCTTGAATGCTCTTGAAAGTTCTCTTGATCATAAAATTTCTATAGGAATGGTCATAAATGTTGCTAGATGACTTGTAAAATTGATAGGACAAAATATGTGAAATAACCTTGTATTTATACTTGTTTATGCCAAATTTCTTGAAATTACAACACTACAAGATGACATTAGATCTAGGAGAATAAAATCTCACCAAGAATTTGAATTGAAAATAGGTCCAAGCTAAGCGAGACTCATATTCCATTTGGGGCATATGAGTCCCAGTAGGCTAGGCTTGGGACACAAATTTTAAGAAATGCTAAGTTCTATGCCAAATTCAGGATCAAGCCCCAAAACTAAGGTGGGACCCATATGCCCAAGGTGGTGTATGAGTCCTAGATCACTAAATCTGGGACACAACCCAAAATCATTAAAATATGATTGGTTATTAGATATGTTTCGAGATTATCCTCAAAAAGATGCATTAAATAAGGCTTGTGGATGCAAAATAGGACTAAATAAGGCATAAAGAAGCCCAATTTTAGTAGGGAGGACCCAAAAAAGTGTGAAAATGTAAAGGGATACATTTTCCTACACTACAAGTTTGGTATTGGGTTGGTAAATATCTGCAAATTTTGGTTAGGTGAGGTGATAGACTTATTTCCTTGATCACCACCCAACTAGATGTAAAATTAGAATCAATGAGGTATTGCACTATATGTTTAAGATGTCTACATCATTTTGTATCATGTTCAACTTGTCACTGATATTAACAAAAAGGCACTAGGATTATGGCTTAGAGGTAAAATCTTAGTGGTATCAAGAGCTCTAATTGGAGGTAAGGTGATTAGGTTCTTACTCAAGAGTTGCAACATAACCGAATAGAGGGTATTGGGTAACAGGGTAAATTGCCTATTCTTTTCTTGATATTGGTATGGAGTTTTTTATGATAGCCACTTGAGACTCCACATGCTAATTTGTTTGAGGTGGATTTATTTGTATAAAGCTCTTATTTTATTTCTTTAATTTTTTGAAATTATTATGAGGCACAAATTCATATTTTTAGGACAGTTGGAAGAAGGTTTCGCTTCATGATGACTAACCAAATTTTGATAGTCATAGAGAGCCATACACAAGTGGGTGAAGGAGGGGAATTTCATCATCCCAAGATTAAATCTTTAATATTTTTTTGTAAATTCTCAATGAACATTATTTGAAGATTGACATCTATATCTTAATGTTGATCTGTGAGTAAAGCAATTGATAATGTGCTATGAAATCAATGTCCTTTTCATCATCCTTTTGTTTACATTGCATTAAATCAAGGAAGGCCATATTGGGACCATGTGTACTTGGAAATGGTTAAGGCATAAAAAATCTCATTGAATGAACAAATTGAGTTATTTGGTAAAGAGAAAAACCATTCCAAGATTGTCTTTCAAGGACCAAGGAAAAAGCTTAGCTAAGAGATTGTCTTAAAAAATGAAGTCACTACATAAGGCTATGTATGTTGTAACATGGTTACTAGGATCTCCTTCACTGTCATATTTCTCAAATCTAGGAATCTCTATCCTTTACCACCATATTTCTCAAATCTAGGAATCTTTATGCCTTGTGGAATTTGTGATCTTGATATATCCAACGATAATGGGTTTTGTTTAACATATTGTGAATGTTGGCCATTTTGATTTTGGTTCAAAGTTGCTATTTTTTGTTGGAGGGATGAAACTTCTTACAAAAGTTGGTTGAGGAAATAATTATTGGTTTTGTTTTGGGAAGGAGACGAACATGGTGGAGGTTTATGTGTGTTGGGAGGACAAGTGAATTTCAAGTTTGTGAGAGGTGAAGGGTTAGGAGATATGATATTTGAATACACAAAGCTAAGTGGATTCCTTGTGGAAATACCTAAAGTTGGATTGATGTTGCTGATTGGTTGCATAGTTGTAGTAATAGTTGAATTAGTGTATGTAGGAATAGAGGTTATGGTTACATAGGGGGGGAATTTGAATTCCCCCTTTAATTTGAGTGTATCCAAAATATTTAGCACAACTATTCAATGTAGGAACATGATTATCAATGATGTGAGCTAGGCTACACACAATTTATATTCCTTGTTCATTATCAAACATTTTACTCATGTTATCTATGATAGGAATCACAGTACCAACAACATATTTAGCACTTACAAAGTCTTGTAATATTTCTAAGGTTTCATCCATTTATTTTGTCTTCTCTTGAGGGACATCAAAAACAATGGTTCCAACATCAGTAGGATTGTAAGTCATAGGACATGTGGTTTCAAGGATTGATTCCAACATGGGTTAACTAGTGTCAATAGTAGAAGTGAAAGAGTTGGAAAACCTAAGATTCTCAAAATACGTCTCATTAAAGTATTGGATATAGGACACTAGGTTGTAATACTCATACAAGTTTTACAAAACCAAAAGTGTACCCAAAGATAAAATACACAATAAAAGATGTTACAATTTTTTAGATCTAGCATATGAGATCTACTGATTTTAGCATATGAAAACTTAAAAAATGATATCTTTTGAATGCTTTTTCTTTTGAACAATGCACTTGTTTTGATTAATTGAATTAAATGCAAACAACTACAAAAATTTATAACTCTTGAAATTGAAACCGAGATATGAAAATAATAGGAAATAAAGTAGATAGAAAAAAATATGTTCAAAACTCTAAAAATTACCTATATACAAGGATACGTTCCCCAAAGGGTGAATGGGTCTTTGTATAGGGATTTGAAAAATTAAAAATTGAGTTTCTAAGTTAATGTTTAAGTTCTCTATTTCAGGTTGCAAATAGATTCTTTCAGTTATAGATTTACAGAATTTGATGATTAAATTCACATGCAATTTTATGGAAAAAAGAAAACAAAATGACAACTTTTGATATACAATTTTGACTGAATTTTCTGATGTAAATGACCAAAAGAAACCCTTATGTAGAGTAATATGTGAAGTATATGCAAGATGTTTGCAATATTTTTGAATTTTTGTGAATTTAAATGATGTAAAATGCAAATTTGAAACCCTAAATGAGATGTTTTAAACAAACTATACAAAACCTAGATGTAGGGTTTTAGAGACATCCAAATCAGAGTTTATGATGTACAATTTTAGGTTCACCAAAATGAAACAAGATGAAAAGGGGGAGAATCAATTCAATCAATGTGGGATGATGAAATGGCCTAGGATTCAAACACCCCTCTCCTTCAATTTCATTAGAAAGAGAGAAGATCACAAAGGGATGGGATTGGATTTCAACCTTGAGGTGAGTCAACCCTATTTTGGATCTTTGGATGTTTGCTTTCTTATGACTAAAATGACTGATTTACAATTTTTTGGAATGATTTAAAGTGCAATAACTAAATGAATTGTATGACCTAACACTTGAAATACAAAATTATAAGATAACAAAAATTGAAATGACAATTTGTAGGCAAATCTGAGAAGGGAAGGATGGTGTGCGTTTATGATAAAAAGTGGGTTTTAGGGCCTATAGTAGGACCGGTTTTCCCTAGGGAAAAAAGGGTCCTATTGCATGGGTCCAAAATAAGTTTATGCAATCCTCTGATCTTGGATCCAATTTTTTTGAGTTTTGTAGGTTTGACTATCAGAAAGTCAGAAATAAAATCTACAAGTGAGTTCTCGTAGCTTGACAACAAAGATGAAAACTTACACAACTTTGCAAAGTTACTTCTATAGAGTAGAAAATTGTACTACCTTCTTGGAGATGGTACAATTTCAAACTTAATTAGGACCTATTTTAGTGTCCTTGCATTGATGACCCTTTAAATTATCATTAATAGGCCCCTAAGACCCTTTATTTTGGATCCCAAGGCTTATTTCAATTGAAATCCTGACAAAATCAACAAATGCATTCATTTTTCTAGCACCCCGACATTTGCTCACCCTAAAAATCTAGGGTGGGACTCATACACCTTGGGCATATGAGTCACCCCTAGGTGGGATCCATATGCCACCTTGGGCATATGAGTCCCATGTGGCCCCTTTTTAGGGTTTGAGTGGGAAATTAAGGTTTCTAATTACAATTTTTGGTTAATGTCAACATTTGAAATCTAATAAATAGTAAATTATATGAGATGCCTATAAAAATGAGGTTTCAAATCATTATTTCACCTAGTTATTCAAGAGCTAAGCAATCTTAGAGTTTTCAAGAAAGAGTCTTCAAGAGAGATTTTCAAGTATTCAAGATCAATGAGCAAATAAAGTTGAATTCTTGTAGCAACATTATAGTGTTTTTGTAGGTCTTCAATCTCACTTTTAATTCAAGATCTAGCATTATCAAGGATTGATGATGGTTGCCTATGGAGAATCATGATGGATTGTAGGTTGGGGAGATGCAACTAGCCATAAAACCAAGCCTTATGACTTATTTCCTAAGTGATTCCATCCTCCATTATCATTCTAATTTCCACCTAAAGGAAGGTACATGCATTGTTGTGGCTTATTATGGTGATTAGAGATCTCCCAAAGTGAGTCATCATCTTCATGTTTCATTTATGTATTCTATTCTAGCACATTAGAATAGGGATTCATTGCACTTTAGATTTCTTAATCTTAGATGCACTTAAGATTAGGACTTTCACACACATTTTCTTTCAAGATCTATTCTTTCTATTAAGGTTTAATTACCAAACTAGGGGTTTGACCAAGGAAAACCCCCCATAAGAAAATAAACAAAATATTTTGTTTTGTAGGTTTTGATGAGCCTAGTTTTTGGCTAAATCCGGGGTAGAATTTATCGTCCATTTTTTGACATTGTCATGAACTTTAGTTGTCGAATGTTAATATTTTGTATAATGTTTCCCTCAACCATTGATATTGGGTTTATCCTATCCTTGTGAAGTTTTAATGACATTAACATATTATGCAAATTATCTATACTAGTTTTGCGTGTGATTGATGAATGTTCTCTAAGGTGATTTTAGATGTGCAATTATTATGCGCACTGACATTGCCATGCATGACACAATCTGTGGATGCTAAGTTGGGAAAGGAAACCAATAGATGATCATGCAGGGGAATCATTAAAAGGAGACAATTGAAGGACGATGACAACTGATTCCCCATGACAGTCAATTGTAACCACCTTGTATTTATGGCATTGATCAATCATGGGCGTTACTGCAACATTGAGTCCACATTTGGGCATGCATGTATGATTGGATTCCCTGCAGACGTAACCGCTCTGCCACTCTTTTCCTTGCTTTCCCTAAATGGCGTCCTCCTAGTTAGTGGGAGTTGAATGCCCTGTTTAGCTGGTAGAATAAATATGTATTTGAATCTCCTTCTAAGAGGCCTTTGATTCTTGATTGTTGGGAAATGACATTGATAATGTATTGAGCATACTCTACTTTTCAATACAGCCATGCTGATTACTCTATTTATATAATTTTAAATGAATGAGATGATAGTTTGAATTTGAGTATTTGAGTTTGTATTAGTTTTAGTGGATACTCATCCAAGGGGGCCCACTTGGTGAGTAATCCTTTCTTTAGAATAATTAGCTTAGTCGTCATTTCCTGTTCTGTACTTAGTTCAAAATCTAGCAATGACTGCTCCTGCAACCATTAGAAGTCCATTCTGTGGCTGTTCCTGCAACCATTTAGCAGACATAGTAGTTTTCTATATATTCACCCAAATCTTTATTCTTGTTATTCATTTTAGTTTAGCTTAGTTTCTTGTTAATGTTTTCCATTTTTCTTTATTTCCTTCCTGAAATTTACTTTCCGTACTATGTGTTCCTTAGTTGTAGATTAGGGATGGCTACTTAAGAATTCCTAGTGCACATACAACACTGACCCATTTCAAGTCTACGTCCCTAGGTTGAAAAGTTAAATGCACCTCCATGATGACTAATTAGCTATTCAGGTTAGATGTCCAGTCTCTGAATCATGGTCGTAAAAGCCCAATTATGAGATCATTATAGGAGCTCGACATTTTTGGTGCCATTGCTAGGGATGGGGTCAAGCTAGGAGGTTCTTTAGAGTCATTGATAATTTCTCTGTTATAGCATTTCTTCTGAGTTGTTCTTAGAATACCCCCTTTGTTTAGATGAGTAATGATCTGCTATTATTTTGCTCATTCTTTGTGAGAGCTAGTTGATGCTAAGTTGATACCACAACTAGTTGAGATTCCAAATCTGCCCAGAAACAAAGAAGAAGAACCATTTACCTTCTTGCTGATGCAATCCTGAACTAACTAGTTTTGAAGCTTCCACTCAAGATCAAAATAAGATTGATAGCCTTTTTCCTTGAGAATCCATCAAGAAAACATGGGTGATACCTTCTTGTTTGAATATGACCTACTTTTCTAGGATTGTGACTACACCACTGATGCTCCTAGGCTTGAGCTATTTCCTACCACTTTAAAAGAAGCTGCACTAGGATGGTTTATGATTCTAGGCAAAAATACCATGTGGAATTGGGAGGACATGAAGACAAAGTTATTTGAAAAATGCAAGGAATATTGCTGGTGCAGTGATACAAAAAGAAGTGATGCCTTTAGGATGCAACAAAAGGAAGATGAGAGCTTGGAAGATTACATTTTGAGGTTTTTGTCCTGCATGCAAGAATCTCCACACCATAAACTCAATGAAGAATCTTAGAAGCTGGTTTTCTTGTTAGGAATCAACGAGAGTTACATTCAACGAGAGTTACATTGATGCTTTGGACCTGATGGCAGGAGGAGATATCACTCAAGTCTCTTGGGAAGATATCAAGGATATATTTCAGGACTATTCTAGAGCAGCTTCAAGAGAAGAAAGAACTTACCAATCTTCTACCAGTGGAGTTCCAAGGATGGAGATTATTGATTTGTTGACAAACTTCAAGTAGGATGTTACAAACAATCTAGCTACTTGGCTAGGTACACTTCAAGCCAAAGACAAACATAAGGAGGTAGAGGCAACATTGGAAAAATACTACCATCATTATTGACAAAAGAAGGATTGCAAATGAAAGATGGAAACTAACATTGACAAAAAGATTCCACCCGAGTTCAAACCAATTCAGATTGAGGAAGATCAAGGCCACCTTGATGCACAGAGGAAGTCCTAGGTTCCAAAACAAGGTATGTTACCACCTCCATTATATTTTTCTAGGACAAACCAGGTAGTTAGTTCCATGCAACCACCTTATCAACCCCAACAACCTACCATAAATGCACACAAACTTACTCAGCTACCAACTCAGCCCACACCCTACCTCAATAATACACCATAGCTGCAATCAATATACTTTACTGATTCAAATCAACTCCCTGCATATGCTGTGAGTGTAAGTAATATTTACTTGTGTTTAATAAATACTGTGTCAATTCCTTCCACACCCATCATCGTTGAGCTACCCATGGAAGAGGAACAAGAACCTCTAAATGATCCTATTCAGCCAACAATACCTAAACATCCTGAACAAGAGCCACCATTCCCCCAGGAATTGGAAGTTTCTAAGTATAAGGAAGACAAGGAAGATACAAATTTTGACATCATGGATCAGCTAAAGCATATATGTTCTTAGATATCCCTATTTCAGGTCATAAAAGATATTCCTATATATGGAAAAGCTATTGGGGAAGCTTATCTCATGAAGCCAGAAAAAAAGAAGAAATGCTTGATTACAGTCCATGTGATGAGACAACTCGCTGACATCATGCTTGGAAAAGTGACCCTTCCCAAGTACAGTGATCCAGATAAACCTATAGTAGTAGTTGTTATCCACGAGATTCAAGTAAAGAATTCCCTGAGTGATTTAGGGGCAACAATCAATGCGATGATTAAGCACATCCTACAATAGCTAAATGTTGCATGTATGAGGCCTCCTCCTACTGTCTTGTAGCTTGTTAATAGTTTCACTTTGGATCCTAATGATATAGACCTTCTAGACTCTTGGGAGCATCCAATAGACCTCATGATTTTCTCTTTATGGCCACATGTCAATGAGGAAGTCGGGGAAGTTAACTCGGTGGTGCAACTCATGATACTAGGTAGAAGTCTTTTCTTGTAGTTTCAAGACGAAGATGAAGTGTTATCTAGCATAATCCAAAACCATGATGAACAGGGACATACATCATCTTCTACTCTTGTCTAGACACTTCCCCTCGATCTTCTTGCAGTCACTCTTCCTGCAACCACTCTTCCTATAGCCACTCTGTCTATAGGGAAACTTCCTGTAGCAACTGGCATATTCCATACCATGTTGCCATATGGACTCAAACAATTGCATAAGTCTCATCAACATGCATTGGCATGGGACTACCATGATATGAAGGGACTAGATCTTAAGTTCTATGTTCGATGGAACTACATCAGAGTAGATTTTCAACTAGTAGGGCAACCTCAACAAAGAATCAACCTTGTATTAAGAGAAGCTATTAAAATAAAGCTACAAAAATTGATAGCTGCTGGATCTATGTATCTTATTTCAAATAGCCAGTGGATGTCTTTATTAGTAACTGTTCCAAAGAAGGGAGCGAAGTGGTGAGTTTTTGTTGATTATAGAAAACTTAATGTTGCCACTATGAAAGACCATTTTCCCTTGCCATTGTACACACTCCTAACACAAGATGTTGAACTCCAATGGATAGAAGATTGTTATAGAGCATTTTCTAAGGTAGCCTTGACCTACATTCCTAATTTCATCATATAGCCAAATGTTTTGAATGAAATGAGAAGGTTACCCTTGCACCACACTGAAGTAGTGCAAAATCAGAGGATGAGATGGCATGATTTGGAAAATGAGTTTTAGACAGGTGACTAGGTATTTTTATATGACCTGAAGCATCAAGGCAATGCAGGAAAGTTATGGACAAGGTGGTTAGGACCATTCGAAATTTCTGAGGTCTTTCCTAATGGAGCTGTTCAATCCACTATCATTGACCCTAACAGATTCAAGTTACTTGAGCTAGCCTCGAAGGAAGGACCCCTACAACAATTCATCCAGCATTCAGTACAAAAGCTTCCTGCAGCCAAAATTGGTGGACCTAGCATGCCAATTTTTGGCTAAATTAGGGTACGTATTTTTCATAATAAAGATTTCCACCTTAGTGGAAATCCACTTCTTCACCTATCTGCCCATTCGTCCATTCATACCACCTTTCTCTCTCTCTCTTCCATCATTTCATTTCACCTCACTTCACTTCGCTTCACTCTTAATTAATTGCTCAATCATTTCAAAAAAAGGAAAATTGATACTTTCTCTCCACAATCTTTGCAATGCATCCTTCACACGTTCAGGTATGCATAATTCTCATATTTTAATTACCTTATAAGAGCATTTATTTAATCATCGCACATTATTATAGGTGATTGCATAATATGTCATTATTTCCTATCAAGCCACCACTCCCTTCCCACATGTGTTAAAACATGTACAAAATTAAGCTTGGGGGAATAAAAAATGCAAATAAATTGCCCGTATGTCAAATCATAATCTAGCTATGTCAAGAAATTTAAACAAGTTGATTTGAAAATCTAGCTCGCATGTATGAAGTATTGTTAATTGAGCCGCTAATTATTTCCATTATCACTCTCATTTATCATGCCTTTCCTCGCTTTAATTGCCTTGTCATAATCTTAAGTACAAGAAGCAAATGGTAAAAAGCGGAGACAAAGAAGGAAATTCAGTTGACATTGGTAGTAAAAATTTAGCAGAAAGGTGGTGGTTTTGAAAGTGCGAGAGGAAGGGAAATTTTTCTTGAGTGATAATTTTAGGACAATGGGGGGTGGCTTAATTTGGAATGAGCCCTCAATTCATGATGCTTTGCTACAAGATGCACAATGTCTGGTAGAATTTCAACATTGTGGATGGTTTGATTATTTCATGAAGCTAGATGGCTTTGATGAGGGAATTGCACTTGAATTCACCCAAAAATTCTCAGAAGGAAAAGCCACAGTAAAAGGGTTAGAAGTGGTGGTGACCGAGGAGAGAATTGAAAATTTTAGGGTTACCTGTTGATGGTGAGCATTACCTTGCCTCTAGGGATGCCAAATCGGCCATATCAGAATTCACAATACATGGCAACCCACCAATTAGCATTGGTAAAGTAGGGTGCAAAAGAATGTCTCTACGAACCATGGAGTAGGCAAGCCATTCAGGTGTAAGGTAAGAGAATTGTATGATTGGCATGTAATTGTCATAGTAGACAAACAATATTTTCTTAACAGATAGGACTATAAGCATGTACAGCTATTCACATTAAAAGAAACGATGTCCAAGTCTATTAAGAATTGGGCACCTTTTATGTCATGTGCATAATGCGGCATTAAAACCCAACAAGGTATATCTGATCAAACATGCACTTCAGCTCTCTAGGGTACAAGTTGGAATATATTTAATGAATCTGGTTACATGAGCTGTCAAGAGGAATTTGTGAAGAGTGTTACAGTAATTCAATAGCCGGCATAACTAAATACCAACTAGGTAGTGTCATATTCAAATTTTAAACAAAGCATTATTTCAAACAAGGTAATTTCTAATCTTAGACATGCCCTTGTTAAAAAAATAATCAAGTTAGATAGAAAACATGAATTTAAAGATGGTTTTCTCCTCTCTCAATGAAATGTAAAAAATATTGACAGAAAAATAATTAAAAACCGAAAAAAATGAATCACAAATATGTCAATCCTATAACTATCAAGCTATTTCTTTCATAATCAACAACATTTATTATAATATTCAAACATTCACAATTACTAAATTTAAACATATATATTTTTTATAAAATTCAAAAAACCAAAATAAATATTACAATCTCTTTAAAACAAAAGAAACAGCCGCAGCAATTAGCTACCGAATAAATCTTTGTTTCTGGTTATAGAAAATCCATTGGATGCTTTGTGAATCTACGAGGGATCTTCAAGATCACTAGCAAAGACAAATGCTATTCCTTCATGCTTTTGGAAAGAAAAAGCAGATCTTCCGCAAAGCTATGCCATCAATGGACAGAAAATACAGATGGGCAGGTATGCACAAGATGTTCACATTGAAATTATGGGAAAAACATTCATTACAGATTTCATTGAGTACAATGATCTAGAGGATGATGTATTATTAGGATTCTTATTCTTTACAAAATATGAGCCTCTCCAATTTTGGAAACATAAAATCTCTTTAAAACATGAAGATGGGCAAATAGAGATTCCCACTCTGAAAATTGTAAATCATAGATTTGACCAACAAAAAAAGAGAAAGAGGCAAGAATCTAGTAAAGAAAATAAAGAAGAAGCAACAAATCCTTTTGATAAAATCACAAGATTATTTGAGGAAGATTGTTGCAGTCCTAATCCTCTACAATTCTGGTCCCAAGAACATGAAGAATGTGAGATTCAAATAAAACCAGAATGTAAGTCTGTAATTCCATATGAACCAGCATACTTGATGAGCCCTACAGAAACCAAAGAAATAGATGACCAACTGCAAGAACTATTAGAAGGCAATTTTATCAGGGAAAGTAAAAGTCCATTTTCTTGTCCAGCCTTCTTAGTAAACAAGAAAGCAGAACAGTTAAGAGGAAAGAAAAGGCTATGCATAAATTACAGACCATTAAATGAGATAATTCTTCCATTTAATTATCCATTTCGCCAGTTGGATCAATCCGGGGCGCAAAATAAAATATTTTAAAGGATTTGATTTAAATCGAGGCCAGCGATAAAGTAAAGTCCGTCGAAGTAAAGGAGATGTCGGCGTAAAGGGCGTAAAGATATGTATAGAGGGATAGGTGGGTATAGAGAAGTAAAGGGGGAAGGGGGAGAGATATGACAGTTAAACATATAGAGGTAGGTAGAGAGATGTTTCTCTCTCTCTCTCCCACATCTATCTCCCTCCTTAACTCTCCCTCCATACCTCCTTCCCTCTCTAAGTCTCTCTCTTCCTTCCTCCCACCCACATTCCCTCTCTACTTATATATATCTAACCTATAAGCGTAGGCCAGGGCCAGGACCATGCGAACGAAAGACAGGGTCACGGACCTTGAACATAGAATGCAGTCTTTTGAGAATGCATATTTGACTCACCGGGTGGATGCGTTGGAAGTTGAGGTCAGGGACCTTCACGATGAGATGGCTCAACGGGATGCCGAAATGAAGAGGCTCAGTGATGAGCTCCAGTTTATGAAAGGTGTCATTGCTCAGGGAATGGGGCGGCCGCAGTATAAGGCCAAACCACCGATTTGCTATGAGGGGCAACGTGATGACAAGCTGCTGGAAAATTTCTTCTGGGATATGGGCCAATATCTCGACACGCTGACCGGTTACTCAGATGATTCAAAATTGAGAACGGCTGCTACCTACTTGTCCGGAGATGCCAAGGTTTGGTGGAGGACTAGAGCCGAGGATCTAAAGGCCGGCAAGATGGTGGTTCAAGTTGATAACTGGGAAGAGTTACAACAAGCTCTGAGAGACCAGTTCCGACCGGGGAACTCAGCCTGGCAGGCCAGGTTGCAACTTCTTAACTTGAAGCAAAGCGGACGGATAAGAGACTATATCAAGTCCTTCCAGACTCTGATGTTGGAAATCAAGGACATGTCCGAGGCGGATAGGCTGTTTCAGTTTATGAAGGGTCTCGCGGGTTGGGCTCAGACGGAGCTCAGGCGAGCTAACGTTCAAACCGTGGCGGAGGCCATTGCAGCTGCGGATCGGCTGTTAGATTTCAAGAATGACTTGCTAAAGGAGTCAGCCGGATCCAGTTCTCAGAAAAGGGATAAGAAACCCCCTAATGCGGACAAGGGTAAGTCCAAAGATAAAGAGAAGTCCTCGGGGAAGACTTCGAATAATCCAGGCAAACAATCAGGAAGTGGGTCTCAGAAGACTCAAAATTATAAGGGTTCTAAGAAGGGCACGGCTGGACCCAAGGATCAGGAATCGAAAGCTTCCAAGAAAAGCAGCGGATGCTTCATTTGTGGGAGTTCGAATCATTGGGCGAGAGAATGTCCGGAAAGACAGAGGTTGTCTTCGACAGCCCATACTCAGGGTGCGGAGCCAGATAGCGCGGCTTCGGCAATGGGAGTGATCCAAGGATTGGGTGCACTGGGTGCACATGAACAGCCTAGGGCCACGGCGGCTCAGCCCGAGAACAAAAATAGGTTGTGTTATGTGGAGGTTACCTTGAACGGAAAAGCGACCATGGGCATGGTGGACTCAGGTGCCACACACAACTATTTGTCTGCTAGGAGAGCAGTAGAGCTTGGACTCAAGGTGCAGCCTGGAAATAGCACCTTCAAGACCGTCAACGCACCAGCTAAGAGGGTAGTTGGTTTAGTGAAAAGCATTCTGATGCGAGTTGGCGGATGGTCGGGTAATATGGATCTCACGGTTATTGACATGGATGATTTTGAGCTCATCCTTGGGCAGGAGTTTCTCCGAGTGGGCCGTGTTGCGATGATTCCACATTTGGAGTCGATGATTTTCTTGGACCCAAGTCAGACTTGTATGGTCAAGACTTCAGACAAGCGACAGCCGGGTAAGACTCAGGTAGTGTCCGCCATGAGTATGAAGAAAGCAGCGAAGGGAAAGCAAAAAGAGCTGATGTTCTTAGCTGCCTTACTTGGTGGGTGGGACGAGCTGGATGGAGTGACTGAGACTCCCGTTCCCCCAGAGGTGGAAGAGATTACCTTAGAGTTTGAGGATGTGATGCCTTTGAAGCTGCCTGCTCAGTTACCGCCGAGGCGGGCCGTGGACCATAGAATCGAGCTGGAACCGGGGGCAAGGCCTCCAGCCCAGGCACCGTATAGGCTGTCTGGACCCGAGATGGTTGAGCTGAAGAAACAGTTAGAGGAGCTGTTGGAGGCGGGCTACATTCAGCCGTCGCGATCTCCGTATGGGGCGCCAGTGTTATTTCAGAAGAAAAAAGATGGAACTCTAAGACTGTGTGTCGACTTTCGGGCCCTGAATAAGCTAACCATCAAGAACAAATATCCCCTACCCCTTATTGCGGACTGCTTCGATCAATTGTCAGGAGCTCGAGTGTTTAGCAAGCTGGATCTGAAGCAGGGGTATTATCAGGTGAGGATTGCACCTGGGGATGAGGAAAAGGTTGCGTGTGTGACTCGGTATGGGTCATACGAGTTCATGGTGATGCCCTTTGGGCTCTGCAATGCACCCGCGACATTTTGCACACTGATGAACGATGTGTTCAGGCCGTTTTTAGACAAGTTTGTGGTGGTATACTTGGATGATATCCTTGTGTACAGCAAAAACATGGAAGAGCACAAGCAACATTTGGCAGAGGTCTTTGAGGTGCTCCGGGAGCACAAGCTCTTTGTCAAGAAGGAAAAATGTGTTTTCGCTCAGGAAGAGGTGCACTTCCTTGGGCATATCATTGGGCATGGAAAGATCAGACCGGATCCAGAGAAGCTGAGGGCAATCAGGGATTGGGAACCCTTGCAAAATGTACACGAGGTGAGACAGTTTCTGGGTTTGGCAAACTATTACAGGAGGTTTGTTGAGGGGTATTCCAAGTGCGCGGCGCCTCTCACTGATCTGCTCAAAAAGGATAGAAAGTGGAAATGGTCGGAAAAATGCCAGGTTGCCTTTGACACTTTGAAGAAGCGACTCACATCGAGTCCAGTGTTGGCGTTGCCCGACTTTACTAGGCCTTTTGAGGTCCAGAGTGATGCTTCTGACTTTGCTGTTGGCGGAGTACTTATGCAGGATGGGCATCCGGTTGCATACGAGTCGAGGAAGTTGCAGGATCGGGAGAGGAACTATCCCGCCCATGAGAAGGAAATGACAGGAATTGTGCATTGCATCCGAACATGGAGGCATTATCTCTTGGGAACTCAGTTCGTAGTGAAGACGGACAATGTATCCTCTACATACTTCAAGACTCAAGCTAAGTTGACTCCGAAGCAAGCCAGGTGGCAGGAATTTTTGGCTGAGTTTGATTTCGAGATCATCTACAACCCTGGGAAAATGAATGTTGTAGCTGATGCTCTAAGCCGGAAGGCTCAGTTGGCTGCGTTGGATGGAGTGATGCCAGAAGCGAATGAGAGCCGAGTTGCATTGTCCGACGAGCTGGTTGAAAGCATAAAAGAGGGCTATGAGATGGATCCTCAGGCAGCTGAGCTCTTCAAACAAGCGAAAGAGGGGAGAACTCGGAAGTTCAGTATCAAGGATGGGATGCTGTTCTTCACCCAGGATCGAGTTTACATCCCAAAATGGAAGAGTCTAAGGAGGGAGCTTTTGCATGAGTGTCATGACAGTCAGTGGGCTGGGCACCCAGGGCAGAAGAGAACTCTCGCATTGCTAGAAAGGGGCTTTTACTGGCCGAGAATGAGGCGAGATGTCGATGAATATGTGAAGACATGTCTCACATGCCAGCAGGATAAAGTGGTGACTAAGCCTCCAGGAGGTTTGTTGCAACCCCTTCCCGTTCCGGTGAGGCCGTGGGCCAGTGTTAGCATGGACTTTATAACCGGGTTACCTGAGGTGGACGGGTTTAGCAGTGTAATGGTGGTGGTCGACCGATTCTCAAAGTATGCAATTTTTGTGCCATGCAAGGCACCATGCCGAGCTGAGGATGCGGCCGACTACTTTTTCAGGAATGTTGTGAAGCACTGGGGAGTCCCACTCAGCATCATAAGTGATAGGGATGCAAGATTCACCAGTGTCTTTTGGAAAGAGTTGTTCAAACTGATAGGAACGAAGCTGTTGATGTCTACCAGTCATCATCCCGAAACAGACGGGCAGACTGAAAGGACAAATGCGATCTTAGAGGATTATCTGAGGCACTTCGTTTGGTCGGACCAATCCAACTGGTCGGGCTTGTTGGATTCTGCTCAGTTTTGCTACAACATGCAGAGGAGTGCATCGAGTCAGTTTTCGCCGTTTGAGTTGGCTACGGGCCAGCAGCCGCTGACTCCTCATACTGTTTTGAGTGGGTACATGAGTGAGTGCCCAGATGCAGCGCAAAGATTGAAAAATTGGCAGGACCGGGTTGATTTGGCGAGGCATAACTTGGTCAAGGCTGCTGAAAGGATGAAAAGATATGCAGACTCCGGGAGGATGGATATCGAGTTCAAAGTTGGTGACAGGGTTTTCTTGAGGATGGACCCGATTCAGTTTAGACCACCCAAGGGGTTGAGTCCGGCGTTGGCAAGACGGTTTGATGGGCCTTTTGAAGTGACCCAGAGAATTGGCAAGGTTGCCTATAAGCTGAAGTTGCCAGAGTATATGCGTGTGCATGATGTTTTCCATGTCAGTCAGCTCCGCCCATATCATGCAGATGGTGTGGATAGCAGCAGGAATGTGCCGACAAGGGGCCCAGCTAATGTGTTGGATAGGCCAGGTTTGGAGGTGCATGAGGTGATTGCTGTAAGGAACAGGGGATTTGGAAACAGAGTGTACAAGGAGTTCTTGGTTCATTGGCAGGGCCAGGCTCGAGATGAGGCATCTTGGGAGCGAGCTGAGAGCTTGTGGAAATTTGAGGACAAGGTGCTGGAGTTCTTGGAGAAGGACTCCATCACTCCATTCTGAATGCAGAGGCAGGAAGGTGGAACCTCCGCAGCAGTGTCAGGGACAGTGTTTCCGGCGTCGAGGGCGTCGCCTGAATAAGGTGGGGGAGGATGTAAAGAGGTCTTGGTTTCCCTCTTAGGAGTTCTTTGGGACTCCTTGGTACGTTGTCGACCTCAAAAAGAAATTACTACGCTCCAACCTAAAAGAAGTCTCTAGTAGCATTGAAGAGAGGTCCAGTTGACAATATCGATGGAGTCTAGAAAAGTGAGGAGAGGAGCCGCCATGTATATTGCAGATTTCGGCCAGGGGAATACTTTAATATTACCCTCTCTTCCAAAAGAAATTGTTGTAACTCTATTAGAAACATATTTCTTGAATAAGTGGCTTCTTGAAATAAGACAAAAAATTGAATATCAATTTCATCATGTAATCTTAGATCCAGATGAGGAAGACGAATTCACAAAAGAGGTCGGGATGGAATTTGCTCCAATCAAATATTGGTGTGGAAGACAGATGATACACATCAGATTCAAAGGACTTTTTGGTATGCAATGGTCTAAGAAAAGTAAAATGAAGTTGTTAAAACTAATCAAATTTGGTTTTGTGACCAGGATAAGCATAGACCAAGACACCTTTGAAGATTATGCAGATTTAATTGGTGGCAGATTTAACCCAGATATGGAAGAATTTCTTAATCTTTTATATCATGGTCTCTCATGGACAATCTGTGATGGTCTTACAGATTATCTTGAAACTTATTCTTCACCTGCCCAAGGGGTCCAAGTGCGCCCAAGAGCCCGGACTACGCCTTAACCAAAAACCAACCCGAGCTCAAAACCTGCAAACACCTTGCATCCAAAATGGCAACTTCGCACAGCGGAAATATGCTAACAATGCAACAATATATACAAGCAATGCAAGCATGCCAATATTTACACCAATGGATCACATAACACAGAAGTAGGGTAACAGATAGCTTTATTGATTAGAAAATGGCCCCTGGCCCGGTCTACATCAACTTGCACAAGATGTGCTCACTACCCTGAACTCGCCCAAGAGCTCACTTACAATTCCCACCCCTGAGTATGCCTCAGTTCTCAAAGCCGCGACCTCAACACTGAGATCTCTCTGCCTCGGATGTAGCTTCTCACACTGAATCCAAACTCTGTGATCACCTCTGACTCGTCTGAACCAACTGACCACTTCGGAACTGCCTGGTGGTTCCTCCTCTGATTCACCACACCAAGACCCAGGTCCCCCAACTCGGGAACACCAAGTCCAACTCGTTGCACTGGCTGCCAACACTCAGCTCAACACAACTCAACCTGTCTCAATGCACAGCTCGCTTCGCTCAACCACTGAACTCAGATCGCTTTGCCTGCCCGGGGATCGCCGTCAGGACTTCGCACAGAGAACAACAACAATAGCTTGGTACCGAAGTACTTGTGTGAGACGTCAAATTGACATATGCCTCACATAGTAGCTATTTGTACGAATCCCAGACCACGGTAGGAAGCAACCGAACATCCGTCGGATTCCCCACTTTATGCCTTCCGGATTCTTTTTGGCCTTGAGAACACTGTGCCCAGGTTCCCAACTCAGCTTGGCCTTAGGAAATCGTCTAAGTGTCATGTGCAAGGGAAAACCCAACTTTCCCACACTTAGCCCGAAGCCCTTCTTTACTCAGCTCGCTGCACACCCAGCTCGCCTACCTTGCGTCCGCACCGGAACGATATTTGGGCCCGCCATCCTGGCTCGCCCGCATCCGCACTGAATCGATAACTTGAGCTCGTCATCCTGACTCGCTCTGCAACTCGGAGATGTGCCTTAGCACTAACATAGAATGCGTGATGGTGAAATTTGAATGACCCGACGCCAGGTGCATCTCCACCATTTTTCTTCATCGAGGAAGATTTGCTAATCTTCCGCCAAGCTGTGCTATGGCGGAAACTGATCCCAAATAGTACACCGAGTTTGAGATTTGAAAGAGTCTTAGAAGAGTCTAGGATATCAGACTTATGCTCTCTCCTGCGCTTAGTGCGATCTGGATGATCAGAATCTGATTATATTGTAATGAGTTTTGATAGTGGAACAAGTTTTGAATGCAAAATCTGTTTATTCTTATTCTTCCTCTT
>VDFB02000008.1:198993741-199021162 GCA_007258455.2 Sequoia sempervirens
TGCAGGTCTTCCATACCACAACTCATAAGTTGTCTTAGTGATGTTTCATCTCAACAATCATCTATTTTGAACATATATTGAAGCTTGAACTACTTCTCTCCAATATACATCAAGTATATTTTCTTCCATAAACATGGTCCTTGCCATCTCTTGAAAATTACTATTCTTTTTTTCAACTACCCCATTCTGTTGAGGAGTTCTAGCAACAGACACATGCCTCTTTATTCTATGCTTTTCACAAACATCACTAAACTCATTTGATGTGAACTCATCTCCTCTATCATACCTCAAATGTTTGATCTTAGCATTCATTTCATTCTCAACCATTGATTTGAAAATCTTGAATCTACTAAAATCATCAAACTTATCTTTCAAGAAAGTAACCCATGTCATCCTAGAGAAATCATCAATAAAAATCATGAAATAGATTTATCCTTTCAAAAAAAATATTTTGGTAGGTCCACTCAAATCAGTATATACCAACTCGAAAGTTCTACAAGAGGAATATTCTTTAGACAAGTGAAACTTATCCTTGTCTTCTTACCAAACTGACATTCTTTGCACATTGTTCTTACATGCTTGACTATCTTAGGCATGTCTCTTACCGCATGCGATGAGTTGATACTCACAAGATTTCCAAAGTTAATGTGTCCCATTCTCCTATGCCACAACCAACATTCACTTCCTTGTCCTAGAAGAAAATTTCTTCCATTGACATCCCTTAGGTTGTATATATCACCACTTGTCCTAGATCCTTCAACAACCAATTTTCTAGACCTTTATTTTTTGATTTCACAACCACTTTTGTTGAATAAGAGATTGTAGCCAGTTTTGCACATTTGAATCACACTAAGAAGATTGTGTCAGAGACCTTTGACATAAATAAAATCTTTTATTCTAATCTTTCCATCAATACTAATAGAACCTTCTCCACATATTTGTATGGATGTATCATCTCCAAGCTTGACTATGCCACCATTCCACTTCACAAGTTTGATAAACTTGATCTTATCTCATGTCAAATGGTTAGAAAAACTATTTTCAATCACCCATGATTTTTCCTCATATTTTGCATGAAAATAAGTACACACAATACTTGGATCTTTAGCTTTATCTCCAGTCTTCTTGGCAACCAAGAACAAGATCTCATCTTCATTACTCGGACCACTAGAATCATCATCTTTTGCAAAGTAGAAATCTTCCATGGAGTATAGACTCTTCTTAACCTTATTCCTTCTAGGCTCTTTCCTTCTCTTACCAAAATATTTCAAGGAACATTTTGAAGCAAAATGAGAAACCCCTCCACACTTGAAACATTTGAAAGGTAGCTTACCTTTGTACTTGCAATACCTCTCATCAACTTCCTTACAAAATTTGCTTCTTCCTCATCAGTGTCACTCTCCAAATCAGATTCTTCATATTTTTCTTTCTTACTTTGAGTGTAGCTTCCTTCTTCAAACCTTCTTTATCAAACTCTCTCAATTCAAAAGAAATAAAGGCACCATACAACTAATCCATTGAAAGTTTATCCATATTTCTAGCTTCCTCAATAGAAGGTACTTTAAACTATAAGATTTAGGAAGAGATCTCAGTATCTTTTTGACAACCACAAATTCTTCAAGATCTTCACCAAGTCCTTTGATTACATTGGCCACTTCATCTACCTGGAGCACATATCCTACAATATCTTCATCCTCTAATACTTTCAAGTTCTCAAACTTTCCTTTGTAGATCTACAACTTGATTTGCTTCACTTTGATATCTCCTTTATAAATGCCACCAAGCTTATCCCAAACTTCCTTTACTAACTTGCAATGCACCTTTACTAGGTAAGAATTTTATAGCCCACTCAAGTTAGCATTATTTTCCTTTCCACTGCTATCATAAGCTCTGATCCTAGTCAGATCAATTGAAGTAGCAAGAACAGTATATCCATCTTTGACAAATTTCCATTTACACTATACCCCAAAGAGGACAAATGGGTTTTGATCTGGTATCTCTAGAAATTGAAATTTGTTCCATCAAACCTAAGAACTTTGTGAGATCCTTCTTGTACCATCCTAGATCTTCCTCAAGCTATTAGAATTCTTCTAAGGAACCAGGCTCTTATACCAATTATTGAACACACATCGAAATACCAAGAGGGGGGGTGAATCAGTATTCTAAAAAATCTCAAACCCTCCAAAGAAAATTGAAACTTAAACTTTATAGCACAAAAAAAGCATGAAATATGAACACATTGTAAAACACCACACACCACCAAATGTACTTGGAAAACCCCATACAGAAAAAGCAACAGTGAGAAAAGTTGCTAGGAGCTACTATCCTAATCTAGCCTCACAAATGAATAATAGTTGCAACTTGTTTTAGGGCTACAACCCAAGGAACCTAATACTCCTTGTAGAAAGGTTTTATGGTCACTCCCAAGGAAGCTACAACTCCCTACAGACTTTCATTTAGGGCTTCAACCTAAGGAGGCAACTAATCCTTGAACTGAAAACAAAATAAGAAAATATTACAACATGACAATCCTTCTACAGTTTGAATCTAACAATGAAACTCAATCCTTTTGGTTATTTTAATTTTTCTTTTCTCCCTTCTCTTTTGGTGATTGCAATTCTGATTTGACAATTCTTCTAAAACTTATTCAAATGTCTACTCTACAGCTTATTGGCTCACTACTTTCAGCCTTCAAGAACTTTTTCTTTTGGTTCACTACCTCCAACAATCAGTTAGGAACACTCTTCACTTCCCTTATATCACAAAAATTTCTTAAAGATGAATTCAGACATGATATATCACTTTTTCTCTTTCTCTTTCAGTCACACATCATAATGCATTACACATCCTTATTCGATTTCTCATCCCACCACCTAGATCAACTAGGTTTGCAATATATACATGATATTACATTGATTACATTATAGACCATCCAAAAACAACAAGAATATTATAATTAAAGTCGATCAAAGATAAAACAACATGAAACATGTAGAGGGAAAAGCCTAAAATAACTACATACAATAGTAGGAAGAAGAACACACCTTCCAAATTCCAACACATACTTAACCTAGTCCTAAACACTCTTCACATCATCGGCCTTCAATGAACAACATCTACATGTTTCACAAATTCAAATTAGATTGGCTAGCCTAAAGAAAGAAAACATGACACTTTTAGTATTTCGGCCATTATAATATCGGTGGTACTCATGAAAGATTAAACATTAATTTTTCTTATCCTAGATGAGTTGGAATGACCCATGCAACATCTTCAAACACTCCATAGACTCCATGCAAACAAGAACATGTGGAACACTCCTTCAACATTTCTCATTCGGCCAAGCAAAAGCATAACCCAACAACACCTTCATTTTGGACCACAACCTGTTCCATAGAAAATAGAAAACATCTTGTGGAGAAACAAGATACATCTCATGATCTTTGGGAACACTCTCCACTATCCAATTCACCACTTAATACAACAAGTCGGTGCAAGAAGAACAGACATTGAAACTAGCCACCAGACAATATAGTCCTACACTCTATCATTTACAACTTTCTCTATGGAAGGACTAATGACATGAAACTTTAGATATAGCACCTTCACAACACATTGTTCACATTACTTTTGAACTACATGACCATATCTAAAAATTTGGAGGAATGCAAAGCCAAACTTTGCACCTCTATGAGCTTACTCATAGAAACAACACTGTCTTCAAACTTTCATTTGTAAAGCACCTTTCCTGCAATCCAAACAACATGAAACTTGGATCATACATGCCCTAACAACATACAAAGCTAACTTCCAAACCGTAGGAGCACAACATCACCAATGAAGAAATACAAAGCATTTCTTAGAGACTCTTGCATTAACCAATTAGGAAAACTCCAACACTGACAACCAAACTGAAACAAACTCCAACATAATTCTAACATCAATGACAACCAATACTCACACTTTTGACATCAATGACAATTAGACTACGAAAATTTAAAGGGAACTTCACATCATGTTTTAAAATTTAGAGTAAAAGAGGCTCAGCTACAAGGTTTTGTTGATTTTGATATGGCTAGTGACTTGGAAAAAAGGTGATCTACCATTGCTTATGTGTTCACATTTGCAGGGGCAGCAATTAGTTGGGTTTCTATATTACAAAAAATCATAGAAGTCTCTACTACCAAAGTGAAATAAATTGCACTCACCAAAGGAGCTAAGGAAATGTTATGGTTGCAACATTTATAGGGTGAATACAACAAGTCTTCACCTTGTATAGTGACAAAAATCTAGTGTTATACATTTAGCAAAAAATGTTGCCTTTCACTATAGAAAAAAGCACATAGAGTTGAGATATCATTTCATCCATAGTATTCTTGAAGAGGGAGAGTTGAAGTTGGGAAAGATGCATACTAGAGTGTAAATCATGTTGATGCACTTACAAAGTTAGTCACAAAGGAGAAGCTCGAGTTCTATGGAGCTTCATGATCTATTTTGAAGGAGTAGAGGGTCTCATGAAGCAAAAATTAAATATGCTATAAGATTCATTAAAAAAAATCCTGAATAATAGCAGCCCTTAATTTTTAGTTTGAAGATTTTGATGGGTGCATTTGAGGTGGGGTAAGAAATTTCCCCACAAGCGTAGTTATTTTTTTCCACTTGTCAATCATCCTGAATTTTTAAATTCCCACCAATTATTTTTTAATAATATTATATTTATTTACTTTGTTGAATTGAATATGTAAAATAATAAAATAATTTTTAGATTACAACAAGTGGTAGCACTCTCTACTACCGAAGCATAATATATTACACTCACCAAAGAAGCTAATAAAATGTTATGGTTGTAGTATTTTGGGTGAATTGGGTTGTAAACAAGTCTTCACCTTGTATAGTGACAACAATAGTGGTATACATCTGGCCAAAAATGTTTCTTTTCATATAAGAACAAAACACATAGAGTTGAGATATCATTTCATCTGGAATGCTCTTGAAGAGGACAAGTTGAAGTTGGGAAAAGTACATACTAGTGTGAATTTTAGTGATGCAATTATGAAGATAGTCACATAGGATAAGCTTGAGTACTATAGAGCTTCTCTTGGTCTCGTCAAGATGTGACACAAAATTTGGATAAGGGATATCTCTGAGTGTGTTTCCTTGTAGTAGCATTTTGGACTTCAAGTGGGAGATTGTTTAATGTGAAGTCCAATAGTCAACAAACTATTTCTCTTCCCATGCCTCTTCATTTTCCTATTGTCTCTACATATTTGGAGACCAAAAAAATTTGTAATAAATTATTATGGAAACTCTATATCTTATGCAACAAAGACATAATAGAGATTTCCATACTTTTCCCGTGGATGTAGCCATACATTGGTGAACCACATAATTCAATTTGTTTTTTGTTTACTTTTGTTTGTGTATTGTTATTTTGATGATTGTTGTTATCTTTTTGTTGTTATTTTAATTGTTCAACGATTTTCCCCTAGACACTCTTACAAAGGTGTGCTTACTTCACATGGGTGTCAATGAGGTGCATGACTCTTGGAGTATTTATAACTAGACTACCAATATAGAATCTTTGTCAACCTAGTTTATAATGGAAGCATCTACCACTCATTAAAATTGAGACCAAGATTTGTTGACTACAAAGTTAACACATACTTGATCACATGCATAGGCACAACCATGTTCAAGACACAAAATTTAGGAATTCACTAGACATATAGTGTAAGATGATAGGAATACAACCTCACCCATAAGCCCAAGCTCACACGACCAATGGATAGAAAATTTCAAGATACAGCAAGACCCAAATTTCAATTTTGATGTAGGGAAAGATTAGAAGAATTAAATAAATAAGTTTATCTAATTCAAAATGGTAGTTGGAGAAATAAATAAATAATTTTAAGGTTTGTTAATGATTTTTTTTTTTCGTAGTTCTTTTAATAAAAAGAGGGGTAAATTTTTTATGAGAAAATCAAGGACAAGTACAAAACCAACCAAAAGAAAGCACAGGCTCCCCGAAGGAGCCCCAAAAGAAAACAACTATATATTCTTCTCTTCTAGAATCACCCATTCCAAATTCTTCACATACTTAGGTGGTAGGAGACACCAATCCTCCACCTCCCACCTGCTCTCCTATTCAGAAGCCCATTTTTCCAAGGAATCTATCACTTTGTTGCACTCCCTAGGGATATGATAGAAGGTGGTATGCCCCAAGGAGCTGTGCATCCACAAAATTTGTTGGATCACCAAAGCTAGTTGCCAACCAACTCCATCCAACCTCCTATCATTCAACATATCCACAACAATCTGAGTCAAACTCACAAATAATCCTCCTCCAGTTGAGGGAATACCCTCTCTCCACAGTATGGAGAATAGCCAAGGCCTCCATAAGGTTGGTAATCTACTACCTCTTGTAAACAAAGAAAATAAACACACTCTCCCTCACACTATTGCACCTAATGCCCCCAATCCCAGCATGACCTTGGTTCCCCCGAGAAGATCCATCAGTATTCACCTTATGAAAACCAAGAGGAGGAGGGGTCCACCTACCATCACATTGGACTTTCTGCTTAGAACATCGTTGTCTCCTGCTACCCCAGGAGCTAGCATCACCAACAACTAGGTTCAAATTTCCCACGAAAACCTCCTCGCCAAGCACCACATTCTCATACAAGTCACACTTCACAGAGATAGTTTCATGAGTCCTATAGAGTATCTTATGCCACAACTGTGCCACCATCATTTGCACACCCTAAAAAATTCTCCTATTTCTTTCCAACCATAGTTACCAAATATTAAGGGAAGGACCAAGGGCCCAAGAAAACTTGAGGAAAGATGTTTGAGCAAGAGGTCTACCCATGATATTCCAAAACTCCACCAAAGAAGTGGCATGAACACAAACATGCTTCCAAACTCCCCACCAAAAGTGCCAAATTTCCTAAGCAAAAGGGCACAAGAAAAGGAGGTGAGAGGAATTTTATTCACTACTATTACAAAGAACACAAAAAGAGGGACCATGAAAACCTTGCTTTTGTAAATTATCCCAAGTAAGGAATCTATTCTGCACAACTAGCCATAAGAATAAATTGTATTTAGGCCAAGAAAATTTACTCTGAACTTGCTTCCACCAAGGAACTTCAATATTCCCAAACACTTGTCTATCCAGCTCCAAGTAGCCCAAAGCCACAATAAATTTACCCTTTGGAGAAGGGCCCCAAACAAGAATATCCCTCCCAGATAGGGAACTACAAAATCTATCATCTAGAATCCTTGAAAGCTCTAGATGAGCCTCCTCAGAACCCCCCGACGGCCATTCCTGTGGTGTCTTCCAATGCACCACCTCCAGCTGACCTAGAGCCTGCGCATGCTTGAAGTCTTTCACTTTGCTCCAACCTACCTCCAAAAAAATATTACAAAGAGGCAACAAATGTGGGTACTTAGTCATAATGGGCGGGTGTCCATCCCAAGAATCGTGCCAAAACAAAGCCTCTAATCCACTATTGCAAATCCAAAAGAGACCCTGCTTAATGAGCTTCACACCTCTTTTCAGAGTTTCCCAAGTCATTGACACCTTCCCAAGAAGGAAACTCCTAGGCACAACCTCAGCAGCCACCCCCGAAAGATACTTGGCAGTGAGGATGCAAGCCCAATCCTAGTCCTAGCTAGTGCACCAATGCCAGCAAAGATTAGCAGCAAAGACCCATCCCAACAATCTAATAGACTTGAGACCAAGAGCCCCCCCTATTTAGGCCTATAAACATAATCCCATCTAACCAGGTTCCATCTAGAAGAAGATAAGTTACTAGCCCACAAGAACTAACGAGCTAAAGCATCAAAGTCCTTAACAAAGCACAAAGTGGCAACCTAAACAAAACATCTATAAATAGGAAGAGCCCGCACCATAGACTTCAGGAGAGTCAACTGACCGGTCTTTGAGAGCCACCTACAAGTTCAATGACTCACACGCCTTCAAAAAATTTTAAGCACATCCTGCCAAAGATCCCTAAGTTGGGGACCCATCGAGATGGGAATCCCTAGGTAGGAGAAAGGAAGAGATCCAATCTGAAACCTGAGAATCCAAGCAATCTTCTTCTGAATAAGCTAGGGAGTATTAAAGAAAAAAATTAAGACTTGTCCTCGTTAATCTTTTTTCTTGAAGACCCCAAATAAATATCCATGTTTTTCCTTAAATTCATGGCCTCCTAAATTCTGGCCATACCCATCAAAGTTGTATCATCCACAAACTACAAGTGAGAATAAGGATGAACCTTGCCACCCCAAATCCAACCTTGAATCAAACCATGGTCAATACAAGACTTATTGAATCTTCCCAACCCCTCCACCATGATAGTAAATAGATAAGGAGAAAGAGAATCACCTTGCTGAAGATCCCTAGAAGTACTAAATAGCTCCAAAGGCTCCCCATTAATGAGGACAGAAAAGGAAGAAGAAGTGACACAAATCATAACCCAAGCAATCCACTCCCTATCCAAACCAAAAGCCAGTAAGATATTTTGTAAGAAATCCCATCTAACCCTATCATTTAAGCCTTAGCCATATACAACTTGATGAACATAGCTTTTTCCTTCAAATTCGCCATAGAATGAATGGCCTTCAAGGAAATCATGATACCATCCAATATTTTCCTACCAACAACAAATCCCCCATGTTCAACAAAAATCAAAGCATTGATCCAAGGCTTCAATCTTTCCGCAATCAATTTAGTGATAATTTTATAAACAACATTGTAGAGAGAAATGGGTCTGAATTGATACAAACAATTAGCTCCCTCCATTTTAGGAATAAGAGCCAGGAAAGTAGAATTCATAGCCCAAAGCATCTGTTTACTACACTATGACTCTTGAACCACCTCAAGGAGATCCAATTTAATGATTTCCCAAAACCTGGAAAAACTCAGAGGGGAGTCCATCTGGACCTAGAGCCTTGCCTTTTTTCATTTGGAACACAACCTCTTCCAGTCTTGACAACACAATAGGATGCATGAGAGCCTCATTCATCTCATAAGAAGCCAAAGAGGGGATACAATCAAGAATATCCTTCTCACAATCATCAGGAAGAGAATCCTCAAAGAACATAATAGACAAGAATCGAACAACCTCCCTGGAAATCTCAACCATGGAAGAAAGATGAACCCCCTCCTATGGTACTAGAGAGGGAATAAGATTCCCCATCCTATGAGCTTTCACAGAATTTTCAAAAAAAATCATATTACGATCCCCTTCCTGAAGCCAGTTCACCTGAGACTTTTACTTCCAAAAGATCTACTCACGCAATTCCTATTCCTCAAGCTCCTTCACCACAACTGATTCTTCCCTAATCAAATCCTCAAAAAGTCCTTGGTCACAAATCCTATAGGTGATGGCAGCAAGACTAGCTTTAGCCAACATTTTATTTCTATGAAGGTTTCCAAAGCACTGCATGTTCCAATGCTTAAGCTTAAGCTTAACAAACTGCAATCTTTTGGAAAAAGAATACATAGCCCTGTCGTGATCAGGCTTTCCCTGTTGCCACCACATAGCAATAAGATCATGAAGAGAAGATTCACGTAACCACATAAGTTGAAACTTAAAGGACAGGTTCTTAGGAACTCTAGAAGGAGAAGCAACAAGCTTAATTTGCCAATGATTAGACCCTCTCCAATCCAAAATTTTTGAGCAAGTAGATAATCTGACCCCAATCCATAAGCAGGACACCAAGAAATGATCCAACCTCTCAAAAATAGCATTCTCCCCACATCTCTTGTTATTCCACGTAAAGAGACCATTGTTGGGTTTAACATCAACCAAGTTCAAAGATTCAATATTCTCCCTAAGAAGACAAGCTGATTGGTCCAGCCTAGAAATCCCACCTCATTTCTCCTCAAGACAAGAAACAACATTAAAAACCCCAGCCACAATCCACAAAAGTAAAGGAGCAAGAGTTCTAATATATCTAACATGAGTGACCCACAAGTGACCTTTACCAAGAAGGTCGGTAGGAGCATATAAACATTGGTGAAAAGATAAGTCTCACCCAACTCCACACAAGCAACAATCATTGACATCGATGAGCGACCTGAACACCACCAAAGAGGAACAATTTTCCCAGGGTCCCAAAGATAGGCCAACCCCCCAAAATTTCTGAAAGCCCCAACACACTAACACAAGTGATGAGGCTAAATGTTAGAAGCCCTATTCATCATACCATTCACCAATAACTTAGTTTCGCGAAGAAAAATCAAATCATGACAACGAGTCCCAATCATCTCACGAATAGCCTTCTATCTAGGGATACTATTCATACCCCTCACATTCTATGAGATAACAATCATTTCTAAGATGGGGAGAAGTGGGAGTCAATAGTTTTCACTAACCCCGAATCAACCAAATTCTCACCCAGAAGCTTGAATTTCTCCAAATCCTTCTTGCAACCCACCTTGGAAGATTTCTCCTGAGACCATTACTTCAAGAGATTTTGGTGAAATCCCAAGGAATTCACTGTTGGATGTTGTGGCTATGTTGCTGATATGTGGTTATCATTGATGTCAACACTATTAGCATTATTGTACTGAAGGCTGTATATGTTGAGGATATTGAGAAAATTGTTAAAAGAAGAGTTGCAGGTTGCTAGTGGAACGGTGAAGGTCATGAAGGTATTTTGTTCTAAATGTTGTAGATCAGTTGTTGTGGACTAAAGGGTTTATTGTTGAGAGTATCTAGTTCATCTACCAGAAGTTTCAGAGGTCCGTGTGAATAATTGGTCGTGTTGTGTTCTGACAATGTTTTTGTGGTCTATGTCACTGTTCCTAATTAAAGTTTGTATAATTCTAGTAATCTCAGTTGTTGTGAATGCCTCTCTATTAGTTCCTGATATTTGTGGGTGTTTCTAGATCATTCTCTGCCATTCTTGTACGTCCACGGCAATCGATGTACTCGTAGTAAAAAAAAATTCCTATGCATGTTCAATTTTTCATGTTCCTGGCCGACATGTTGGTGGTAACGTGTTGCGGATCCTTGGAGATTGAAATTTGAATGTTTGGCATGCTCGTGGATATCGTTTTAGGTCGCATCATTGTATTGGCCAACGGTGTTTGATCCACATTGAAAATTTAATTGTTAAATTAGATCGACATTGTAATTGTATTTTATTTTTCTAGTCGACTAAAAGGTTGATGTAATTCCATGATACAGATGTATATGAGTGATTGGTTGAGCGAAGTAGTGTGTGTGTGTGTGTGAAGTGAGAAAAGCCAGAGATTGTGCAAGTGTGTGAATATTGATCTATTCATTCGATTGTAGAGTAGAGTGAGAGTGAAGAGTGAAGGAGTTTTTTTGTGCTTAACTGGAACTGTAATCAGGCTTGTGTAGAAGCTATTTTTTCAGTTCATACCCTCTAGATTTTATCATATTTTGTATTGTTGGGCAGTGAGCTTCTTTTGTATTTGAGCAGTGAGCTCTAGGCGGTGTGCCTAAATGCATGTGCATTCCCCTTATTATCTTCATTATACTTTTAATAGGGTATAATATTGTGAACTAACATCCACCGTGGTTTTTCCCCTAACAGGGTTTCCACGTAAAAAATCTTGGTGTTCTTTGTGTTTCTGATGTGTTGATTTTTTATGGTTTTCTGCTCATTCATCAGATCTAAGATTAAGTAAAGTTTGAAAATTTTAATATTCTGCGACAACTAATTCACCCCCCCTCTCAGTTGTCTATCCTTGTTTTGCCAACATTCACAACCCCACTACTTTTTCCAAAGTCGAAAGCCTCCTTTGGCTGAGAAGATATATGATCTTTCGTATCCCCCACCCCAACCAAAGCCACTTGTCCACTCTAATCTATACCAACTGGAATCTGAGAAGTTGCATCCATAACCATTTGGTCCACCTAAACTTTTTCCAAAGGTAAAATCTGAGAATCTTTCCCATTGTCACCAAATAAAGCTGCTCTCAAGGACTCCCCACCAAAAAGAGGCACCACAGGACACTCCTCCTCCAGGACCAAGTCCTCCAAAACCTCAAATTGATTGAAAGTCCCCTCATCTTGTCTATCCTTCAAAGATCTCTTCTACACACGACCTTTATTACAAGGCCTAACTAGAGTAAAACCTTCTTTGTCTACTACCCCATCAGCCATAGGGGCCTTTCCTTTATCATTCTTAGGAGTTGGGGTGGAGTTAGAATTTGCTGCCTCATTAAATTGAGGGCATTTCCTCTATAAATGCTCATACTCATGACACAATCGGCATCTGAAGGGAAGGGTTTCATAATCTAATTGTTGAATCCAAGAAACTGAACCAATAGACATAGCCACCGAATAGGGCAAAGGATTATTTAAATCAATTTCCACACATATGCGAGCATAAGCAATTACCTTTTGGTCCAAGGTTTGTTGAGCCGGGCCAACTGACTTGCTAACAAGGAGAGTAATCATTTGCAGAATATCACTCCGCCAGCACTCCAATAGAAGACGCAGGAGGCGAACCCAAACAGGTACCCGCGTGGGAAGCTCCTCACCAACATTAAAACCCACACGCCAGGGTTGCATAAAAAGCCCGACTTGATTAAAAAAATAAGGCCCCCCTTCGAAGGCCTGATTCCTGTCAGTCATGCAAGAAAAAACAACTATAAAATAACTGTTTGCTGCGACCTTGATCTCCATATCTCCTCGAGGATTCCACACCTTCTGAGCCCAGGATTCCAAAACTGGCAGAGATAGCTGGATCGCCATAAATTTACAAACTAAGAGCATGTTTGCACTAGTATTCAACATCATCCGCTACAATTCTGTTTGAATCATCAAAACCGGGCGATCTTGACTTCATTCAAGACATCCATTTACTTTTCGGAGCCTGGCAAAACTCCTCTGCACGGACGAACCTTCATCATTTGAACAATTTTTAAGGCCCTCCATTACATTGGCATGCAGAGCACCGCAAGGATTTACCCTTTCCTTAAACTCCAACAGACACCGTTGAGCAAAAACCCACGCAGCCAAAGAAAAGCGATCTGCAACAAAGAAAAAACCCACCCCCCGTAGTCCTCAAACGCCCCCACCACAGAACATCCCCCAGCCGTCACCGATCTGCAAAGAAGTCTACGTATGCAAAAGGAAAAGCAGACATGCACGCAGCCTCACAGGCTGAGTGCAGTCTGTCCTGCGCCCAGGCTCATCGCCATCTTCCCTTTTTTCCATAGCTCTTATTAGTGTTTACCATTATCATTATAATTTATCGCCTTTGAGTTCTCAGGTTGGTTGGCTATAGTTTTTTGGGTTTTGAGGAAAGTTCAAAGACCATTCAGGTTATTATCCGAAGCTAGCTCTTTGTGATGTTAAAATAGCTCTAATCAGGTCACTATTATTGTCTTATCTTGTAAAAACTGTTGAGCTGAATAGACCACTATTAAAGCATACACTGAAATATTTCGAGGCCAAATGGTCTATGTTACTGCGTGCATTTTGTGGCAAGGCTATGAGGCCGAATAGTTTAGGTTTTTTTAGCATAAACTCTGTCAATACAATGGAAGTGTATAAAACCATAACCATACATTGTCTTTGTCTTGGCAAGTAAGTTATTGTGATAAAACTATTATAAATTTCGTTATGGGAATGATGTGGCAAAGCCGACAATGAACATATTGTTTAGGGATTTAACACTGATAATCGTATTGCTCTGTATTAAAGGCATGACATTGTCTAATAGAGTGTAAGATTGTATGTTCTGTTGGGTAATCATAATCTTACCTCCATGAAGATAATTCTACCAAACTATGTGAAGTCGACAAAATGAAATTCTACTATTCTAGTAATATATATTTTGGTGTATATATATAATATATAATATATAATATATAGATATATGTATATATGTATTTGCGTATGTATGTATGTATGTATTTGTGTATGTAGGTGTATGTATGTATTTGTGCATACATATATGTGTGTATGTATATGCATATATGGTTATAATGTTCAAACTATTTCTTATGTTAAGTTTGAGATTAATTTACATTTTGATAGTGGACCAAGTTTTCTTCATTGGAAATTATAATTTTAACCTTAATTACATTGAGTAAAAGAAAAAAACATTGAAAGGAATATACTATAGAACTATGAATTTATCCTTTAGCATCAATATTAATAGTTCTTTGTAAAGATTTAATGTCTTCTGATAACATCATCAATGATAAAATTTGATAATAATTTTGTGATTTTGAGAAGATAATATTCTATTTTTATTATATGGAATAATATCAGTTTTGAAAAGATGAATTTTTAGTAATGATAGAATGATTATGTACTATCTATTATTGATGCAGTAACTCAATGATGATTTGTAATTGATTTTTTGTACAACCATACATATGTAGCTATATATACACACACATACATAAGGGTGTAAATGTGTTTCCATCTGTTGAACGTAAGGTAATATGTATATGCTAAGTGATCTTGTAAACATGAGGCCTTCAATAAAGTGGAATGAAATACATTGTCAAATTGGAACTACCTATTAACTTTTTCCTTCTTTGGTATAAAAGTGAAAACCTATTATTGATAACCAGTTTGAGAAAGATGTGTGTGAACATACAACACATGTATTTAGTCATGAAACATGTTTATTTATCAAATAAAATATTTGGCCATAGTAATGTAAAATCACTACAAGTGCATTGTCAATTCACTATGACTAAAGTTGCAAATGTATCAAATGTATCATACTTAGCTAGAGGGTGTCTAGAGTTGTATGATAGATTATTTATATATTAGTACACAACACAAGTTCTCAGATGGCATGGTGATCTATGGAGTTCCTTGGATCCTCTACTCTCGTGAAGGGTAGGGCCACTTCAAGTAGGAAGGTGTGCAAGAGACCATTGGTTTGTGGTTGGAGGAAAAGTGCTCAAGTGATTTTCTTCCTCTTGGAGTTGAGATGTCAAAGACTTGGTTTATCAGAGACAAAACTATTGATTTCACTTGATCTTGAACTATTAATTCAAAATATTTCACTTCTTGTTTGTATGTGATGATTGATGTAGGTTAAAATATTTACTACGGTGATGAATTATTTGAAATGTAAAAATGTGCTTATATTCAAAAGAGATCTTGCATGATCTTATGTTTTCATAACAAGAAAAGTTGAATAAATTTTCTATCCTTGAAAGTTCTATGAATTCTATGATTAAGATTGTATTGTTTTTTTACCTTTTAAGTGCAAAAGATAAAAATTGTACAAGTGGTATTAATTATAAAAAGAATAGTAGTGTTTTGGATGAATGGGTCTATCAGTTTGTTACATTTAATCACATTAATTAGATTTTTACACTTTATGTTTATACTATTATTGTGTTTATTCACTAATTTTTCCAACACTATTAACGTTATAGTAGATTTATTCATTGGTTTCTTCAACACTACTAACATTATAGTAGGTTGATTGTTGATGAGCACTGAGTTTGTTTGCTTGCTCAATCTCTCCTCTCTTCTTATGTGGTTGAGAATTTTTTTAAAAAAGAAGTCCTATAAACTTCTAGAAAAATGTCTTTCTCATTAACTTAAATAGACTTACAAATTATACATTTTGAAATTACTTTATAAGACTTAAAAATCTTCATAACATGTAATGTAATAAATAAAAACCATTATAGAGTTTCAACTTCAAATGCCAGGTTATATTGTCTTGACATGTTTACAAGCTAATGCTTGGTCCTCATACTCAACCTATTTTTTCTTTATTGTTTTGTCTTCTTACTTTATAAAACTCAAATAGTCAAAAAAAAGTTTTTTATTTCGGGAGTCAAATCTCCAAACAAACAACCAATTCTCTCAGTATTTAGTCTTAGAGGCTCCTAC
This sequence comes from Sequoia sempervirens, assembly GCA_007258455.2. Lineage (NCBI taxonomy): Eukaryota > Viridiplantae > Streptophyta > Pinopsida > Cupressales > Cupressaceae > Sequoia > Sequoia sempervirens. The sequence goes on from VDFB02000008.1 coordinate 199,009,602, forward strand.
AAAAACATCATTCAATGTATTTTGTCAATCGTTCTTAAGCATCATCCACTTCAATAATTAAAAAAAAAGGACCAATAAAATAAGATTCTACTACTCACTTGACCATTAAAGTATGAAATATTTTGACTTGCAAGATGGATTGCATTGGGTACCACTTTGATTGAATCCGACTTGTTCAAAGAATTAGGTGGCGTAATCCAATGAAATTTTTGTGGACCACCCAACCTATGGAAATTCAATTGGGCATGTTGTGCGTCATACTTGGGAAATTCACTATTATAGCACCGACTTCTGTAGAAAATTTCCAACAATATCAATGCGAGAAAATACTGACTGGATTCTCTGGATTTTACAGGCTTAGAAAACCCAAAAACACAGCCGTAAGAAGGTGAACTTATGGCGGCGTCTACAATATGGTGTTTGTTTCTCAGAAAGTATCATGTGTAGAAATATTAAACTTATGTTAATCTCTACTAGTTGCTTATCCTCCAATTCAGAGCTTTGATGAGTCTCTGCCATAGATCTATCCACAATAGGCAGTGTGCAGATTTTATATATCCAGATCAGTTACTGTTTAAGAAAGAACAAGTTATGAAATTATTTATTCAAGTGAAGGATTTCTGGATTGAATTGCCTACAATTAATCATTTTTAAACGTTCATTAAAGATAAATCATTATATTATTTCAACTAAATTATCATATATAAATAGTAAAAAGATAATGGCATGTTCTTCATAAATTAATTTATACATATGTATCTATAATTTAATTTATGAAGAACAAGCCATTATCTTATTTGACTGAAATTAATTATTTAAATTGCATAAAGGTTATATTACATCTTACTTTTTTTGTTTTGGGTTTAAAAACATCTTAATATGTGAAGAACAAACCATTATCTTATTTGATTGAAACTAGTCATCTAAGTTGCATAGAGTCTAGAATACATCCCACTTTTTTCTTTTGGGTCTAAAATCATCTTGGAGATCAAGTGTATCACATTTAATTTGTATAAATTGTCTTTTATAAAATTTATAGGTAAAACAATTTTAAAGAAATAAATTTATCTCTATATGACAATAGTCCACCAAAAATTTAGAAAGCATGGGTACAAGCACACTATTTAACCAAAATAATTTTATTTTGGTGAAGTTAAATTGGTTAATGTTCGTAGACAAGTGAGAGCCTTTCTTGGGTGTGAATGTTTTCCAATATCTATATAAACATTCATTAAGATCAACTTCCAAAAATAAAACAAAAATTAGTAAAATTATCATTTTCTTCATTTTGCATTATATCACATATTTCACGTGAGCTTTTTCTCTTTCTTGAAATTAGAATTGGAATTCATCTTGTATTTGGAGATTTTATTAATGATTAAATAGGCCTACTGGTTGTGGTGGAGCTATTGCTTGGGATAGAGGGAAAAATTTCACACTTCCTTTTGGGTTTGAAAACCACATCTCCACTTCCTAGAACATAATTTTAATTTCAAGGCCAAGGTCGTCATCGTGAAATTAAAACCTTCTTATTCATAGACCGTGGAGGATTTAAATTTAACTCTACAAGAGTGGGTTTTCTCTCCTACTCTTCAAGATCAACTTAGACTTAGGATGGTGTTCCTAGAGGTTTGATAAATAAAATGGGTAACCAAAATGGTGATAGCTAAACCCTATATATTGTCTTGAATCCAAATATTGTCACTAAGACAAGAAAAACTAGTTATATTAACACCTCTATATAATTTATTTGGTTTTGCAAGCATGATTTACTTGAAATAAGTTCTTTTACGGCTCCCTTAAGATTGATTCCCTAGCTAAAATACAAGATCATGAATGCATAACACTTAGTTTATTTCTAAAATATTGAACAATAGTTTTTATTTTATTTTTAAAATGTGAAATTGGTCAAATGGATCCAAAACCGATGCCTATCCAATTGAGATACAAAGCCACAAATAGTAAGAAGGAAAATAATCAATAGAAATATTGAAAGACTAATCTAGGCATATATTGCATCACATTATAGATATTATACACAAAACATACTTAATAATCCAAAATCAAGCTACATAAATCTAAATGAAGAGAACAAATTATTATTACAATGTTTTTTATATTTTAAAATATTATGTATCACATTATCAACTACTCAATACAATCATGTCAATTAATTATGACAGAGAATTTTTTTGGAGAAGATAGTAAGTTAGAGAGGGAAAAGAGTAGAATAGTGGATAAGAACTACTCCCAAAGAAAGGGGGTTGATATTAATGAAATCTTATCTATTATTTTTCAATTATCTTCTATAATATTCTTACTTTTTATTGCTACTAATTATGATTTTCAAGTAGAGTAAATGGATACTAAAATTATTAAAAATAGACATGTTTTTCAAGTAAAAGGGAAATAAGTTTTATTTTGTAGGTTAAAATGATCAAATTGTATGGTTTGAAGTGATTGCTTGGAGTTGTTATCAAAAATTTTATGCTTTTGCATTGAATTTGAGCTTTTTTAGAAATGAAAAAGATCACTATGTTTATCTTAAATGTGTTGATTATTAGATTCTAATCATTATATATCTATATTGATGACACTTATTTATTGGTAACAAAAAAGTGATGATTAGGGAGATTAAAACTTGAATTATAGTATATTTGATATAAAGGATTTAAGAGTAACAAAAAATATTTTGGGAATGGAGATTAGTAAGGATCGTGTTCATGGAAAGATTTAGCTAAGTTAGAATAAGCATGTTGAAACTATTTTATAGTGGTTTATTGTGCAACATTGTAAACCAGTGAGTATTCCTTTATCTATAGGTAGTGTACTAAGTTTTCACTAGATATGTCTCCTAAGTTAGATGATGATTTTGAACATATGTATAGTGTGTCTTATGTTGTTATTTTTGGTAGCTTGATGTGTGTAATGGTTTGTATTGGACTAGTTATTACTTGAGCAATGGGAGTTCTTAGTACGTTTATGCCTAACCTCATTAAAGAGCATTAGACATGTGTTAAGATTGTATTTAGATATTTGTGAGAAACTTATTATTATTTCTTATATTATCATGGTTGTAATGATATAGGAAAAATGATAGACATAAAGAACTTTGTTGATATAGATCGGGTAGATAACTTGGATAGTAGAAGATCCACTAGTGGCTACATGTTTTATCTATTTTCAAGTATTGTTAGTTGGATGAGCAAAAAGGAAGTACATGGTTGATTTTTCTACTATTGAAGTAGAGTACGTGACTTATATACATGCTTGTAAAAAGGTGGTTTAGTTACAAAGATTGTGTTTACAAGTTGGTTTTGATAAGTTAGTTTAGATAGGATGTAACAATCAAAATGTTATTTGTTTGGCTAGGAATATCATGTACCATGTTCATACCAAGCACATTGATGTGTAGTATCATTGTCTTCATGAGATTATGTAGAGTGATAAGATCATGATACAAAAATTTGACAGCTTGGATAATGTTGCAAATTCACTTACAAAACCGATGAGCATTTAAATAAGTTATTTTTGTATATGGAGGTCATAATTTTTGTATCTTGAATTTGATTCATTTCAAGTTACCTATTTATTTTATGCAATGGATAATATCAAGTGGGATAATTTAGGATAGTGCAATAATTAAATGATAATTGTATTATACAATGTTGATTCTCCAACTTTCTAAAAATGGGTAACATGGACACCCATGAAGAGTTGAGGTATATTGTTTTATTATTATTCTTCCAATTATGTGAGATATTGTTGTAATGACATTGAATGTGGTTACAAAAGAAGGTCAAATATTTAGAGTTATGGAGAATCTTTCTCAATGTAGAATATGAAAATGCAATTATTGCACACATGGAGCACCACAAAATGGGAAAGTGGGCTTAATGACATCTTATGATGAAATATATGAGATGTCAATGTGTAAGAGGAGTTACATTTTATTCCAATAAGAGTCTCTTCATGGGTAGGGGCATTAGAATATTTACTTGGATTTGTTTATTTTGTAAACCACTTGTGGTTTCTTGTTTCTATTTTCTCTATATATTAGAGGGATGGGAAATCATGCTACTATAATATTGTTAGACTAAAGAAGATTCCATGAGTTGTATTGATGTACTTATTTCTACTTGATTAATAGAAAGCTTGACATCTCTTAAGTGGTGGATTTTTTCACAAAAGTGTTTCTCCATGTATATTTGGTATTATGTGAACTTTTTAATTTTTTGTTTTTGTTTTACATGCTTATTCATGCCCTATTTCATACTTATGGTTAATCACATATATATTTGTACTCACATTAATTAGATTTGTACACTTTATGTTTATACTATTATTGTGTTTATTCACTAAGTTTCTCAACACTACTAACATTATAGTAGATTGATTGTTGATGATCATTGAGTTTGTTTGCTTAGTCTCTTCTCTCTTCTTATGTAGTTGAGAAATAAATAAATCCTATAAACTTCTAGAAAATTTATCTCTTCAAGTTAAATACACTTAAAAATTATACATTTTGAAATTACTTACATGACTTAAAAATCTTCATAGCATGTAATGTGATAAATAAAAACCGTTATAGAGTTTCAACTTCAAATGTTGGTTTACTTTGCCTTGACATGATTACAAGCTAATGCGCGTTCCTCATACTCCACTTACTTTTGTTTTATTGTTTGGTTTTCTTACTCTATAAAACTTAAATAACCAATTAGAAGTTTGTTATTTTGGAAGTCAAATCTCCAAACAAACAAGCAATTTACTCACTATTTAGTCTTAAAGACTTCTCCTTAAATTGTCAATCATTCTTAAACATCATTCAATATATTTTGTCCATCAGTAAAAAAAAAATTTTAAAAATGGACCATTAAAATAAGATTCTACTTAGATGAAATATTAAATTCCTACCTACTTGACCATTAAATTAAAGGAAATATTTTGACTTGCAAGATGGATTGCCTTAGTTTGATTTTCTCTGACTCGATAATTTTTTTAAAAATTGCTTATATATGTCAGACTCCGACTTGTTCAAAGAATTAGGTAGCGTAATCCAATGAAATTTTTGTGGTCCACCCAACCTATGGAAATTCAATTGGGCTTACTGTGCGTCATACCTGGGAAATTCACTATTATAGCACCGACTTGTGTGACAAATTTCCAACAATATCAATGCGAAAAAAAAACTGACTGGATTCTCTGAATTTAACAGGCTAAGAAAATCCAAAAACACAGCCGTAAGAAGGTAAATTTATAGTGGCGTGGATTCTCAGAAAGTATCATTTGTAGACGTGGGATGTAAATTTGGATATTTATTATTAAGAATGTATTGTTCGTTTGATTGCACAAGCTGAGAGCTCCTTTTTCTCTGTAATATGAAGAAATATTAAACTTATATTTATCTCTACAAGTTGCTAATTCTGCAATTCACAGCTTTGATGAATCTCTGCTATAGATTGATCCTATTTTTCTGTTGGGTCTAAAATCGTCTTAATTTATGAACAAGCCATTATCTTATTTTATTGAAACTAAACATCTAAGTTGCCTTTTTCTTTTAGGTTTAACATCATCTTGAAGATCAAGTGTATCACGTATAATTTGTACAGATTGTCTTTAATAAAATTCACAGGTAAAACAACTTTGAGGAGATAAAAGTGTGGGTTCAAGCACACTGTTTAATCAAAAGAATTTTATTTTGGTGAGGTTAAATTGGTTAATGTCATGGACAAGTGAGATCCTTTCTTGGGGGTGAATCATTTTCCACTATCTATATAAACCTTCTTTAAGAGATCAATTTGTTACAAGAGATGGTGATGAGAATAGGGTTGGATTTAAACATCATACATGTTTGTGTTTAATAGTAATAACATATAGAGCTTCTTTTTGGTGTGAATTTAATTGATTTTACAAAATATATATATATATATATATATATATATATATAAATAATAAGATGTTATATATATTTGAAAAAATTCTTAATTTATATTAAAGTTCTAATGCTAATATTTAATACACTTTGTGCATTCTATTTTACTCTAATGCTAATATTTAATACACTTTATGAATTTTATTCTGTTTAATATTATTTTTTATTGGATAAGTAGGGAAGGACCCTGATCTTGCACAAAGCTTGCATCAAAGCTGAACAGCCCAACAAAACAGACTAGCAAAATGCAGCAACCAGTCAGAAACAACAGGACTAGAACAACAACAGCAACCCATCAAAAAACGGAGCCACTAGCAAAAGAAAAAACAAAAACTGAAAACCAGAGAGAAACAACTCAAGCTTCAAAGCTTGAACCCAACAACTTTGCCCCCAAGGGTTTGTCAAGAAAAATATAGACCTTAGTAGAACAGTTCTTCTTATGTTGCACAACTATCCAAGAAGAATTAGAAACCAGATTTGAAACATTTTGACCGAAAGGGGGAGAATCCCCTTCAGAGTAACTAACAAGTGGAACAATAGTAACTTCAGGTGAAGCAACCTTATCCAAGTCCGAAGCAACAGGATTCGTGGTTAAGACAACCTCTTCCAAAATGGGGGTAGCAGGGGCCTGAAGGGAGGCAACACGCACTATAGTAGGAACAACATTGTCCAAAATCAATGCAGCAAAAGCCACAGGAGAAGCAACACCATCAACAACAAGATTATTCATCTGAGTAGAAGGAGGACGCTTGGAAACCTTGCTATCAATTTAGAACAGTCTTCATCAAGGAATGCGTTTATATATTCCCGAAGAGCATTCTTCCAGCAAAATGGGGAAGAAACAGGACGAGAGCCACAAGGACAGTCATGAGCCAAGTGTCCATCAGCAGCAAAAAGGGATACCTTTGTAATCCACAAACTGAGACCAAGATCAACCATTAACCTAAAGCACCACCTCACCAAGTAATGTCTTAGACAAATCAACCTCCACCAAAATCCGAGCGAAGGAGGTGTGAGTAAAATTCTTAGAGGCATTGTCCACTTTCAAAGAACCTACCTAGAGCATTATCTATGCCCTCATAAGCAAAAGGGCACTAGAACTTTAAGGGAAGATACAACAGTCTCACCCAAAAAGGCATAACATCAATGGGTTCCTTCAAAGTATTAAAGGAATGAACGCAAGACCTCATAGACAGATGATGAGAATCTCATTCCCACACACCATGATCCAAAATAGTTTGTCTATCCTCATAGGAATTAAAGCAAATAATTAAAAAACCTCTAGCATAAGGGTAAATCTCAATCTTACCCTCCACAAAAAGTGTCCACTACTTTAAGATCCAAAGGTGCAAATCTAGAAGAGAAGGCCACAAGCGATAAAATCTGTAGATAAGACCCATCTTGAAGAAAAAATCAATGCAGTCAAAGACTTCCTATCCAAGAGAAATCACAGGAGCAACACATGCACGCAAAGAGGCTGCTCCAGGCTCACACCCTTTTCTAGACCACACAACCTTAGCAAAGGATATGGAAGCCTGAGCAGAACTAAGAGATCCCTCGGCAGGAGAGCCCTTCGAAGCACCAATAGCCAACAATAGAAAGGCAGCTCAGTACATTCAACCACAGAAGACGCATTCGTGCCCAGTGACTGAACATTCGTGCAATGAGATCAATGATCAAGTTACACTCAGGTGAAATAGGCGATTGAGCCGGGAGGGATTGGATTTCAAATTTGCAGGAGAGCGAGAAGGTCAAAAGGAGCGGTAAGCCATCAAGAGGAATTTTTACCATATTCATTCTCTATTTTATATTGTTAATTTTTATTTAATTCACTTAAACAAATATACTATTGTTCATACATAACCAAAACATATACAGAAACTATAAAAGTGGTGTTGAACATATTTTTAATTCTTATTGAACCTCAATCTTCTCATTTATAATGCTACATATCACATATCTATATAAAGATGATTACGTTTTCTAGTGTATTCTATAAGTTTTCATCTTGTATTATGTATGGTTTTTAATAACTGCAACTCCATTCTTCTAAAGAAGCCACTTAATATTTTCTTTTTTGGACACTATCAAGCTTAGGAGATTGTTTCCTTGAAGCCTTTCTAGATAATACAAAGGAGAAATACCATATTACAGCCCATGTCTTGACTTACCATACCCCATAACAATCATAAAGAAACTTATTTGGCCTTATATTGTGCAGATAATAGTAGGTATGCACATACAACAATTCGTATGAAATAAGTTGATGTCTTTTAATATGATTATTCTCAATTGGTTAATGTACATATGCAACAATAAATTACACCAAGATGATCTTTTAGAGATGTTTCAACTTGAATTCACTTAGAATATGGAAAAAGTATAATTTGTTGAATCGTACTCGACAATAGGATGTATCAACTAATCCTAAACCAAAATAAATTTGTTTAATTTATTTTTTAGTCCCTTTCCATTCATGGTTAGTGATTTATTAATTGAGAAATAGCATCAAGGTAATGAACCAATACAAACATTTGCGTAAAATTGAAATAAGAGCTAAATTGTATCTTTTTCATTTCAATATAACATATCAATTTAAGAATCATCACACATTTTATATCTACTTATAGATCCATAGTATTTTAAAAATATGCCCACTTGTATCAAGAAATAACCCATTGCAAAATGTTGCAATTAATTACAATTTTTCGACACTAACAAGTCCTCAAAAAAAGAAGCCACCAATTTTGATCCATGAGGATCCATGAGGCACACTCTCATGACTCCCTAAAATACTTGAGTCCAATAGGGAGAAACCTAAACTATGGAGAGCAAACTCAATTACTACAACTTCTCCAAGTTGACATACAAATGAATACATCCCCCAAAACCAAAAATTCAATGTTTGATTTTCTAAAATTAGCTTTTAAGCATTCCCTTGAACATGAAATAGCTAAGAGACAAACCTATTTTACAAATTATCATTAGGTATTTATATCATTCACCTCTATCCCACTCTTTAGCATATGATTGTAGATAAGCTTGGAATTTCATGTCAAATCAACAAAATTCTTATCTACTCAATGCTCTATGCTAGAAATTCATTTTTATAAAGGATGTGATCTATTACAATATCAAATTGAGAGTATATAGATAAGGGATAAGATATTTTAAAACAAACAAGTCATCATTTTTTGATAAAACATTGAGCTTGTATGGGTATTACTTTTCTTTCCAAGTCATGTAATAAATCTACCAAACTTGACCTAAGTTATAAGTTTAAACTATATGGGGGACTGTCCATTCCAATAAATAAATATATAATTATAAATAAAAGGATAATACATTGATAATGCAATAAACCAAATATATTATGCAAGGAGAGAAAAGGAAAATTCATGAGTGTAGTTATACTTGTCATATGTTGGAATATAATAAAATTTGTGCCCTACATGAACAAGGAAAGGCCAAAAATTATCCTTCTCAACTACCTTGTATCAGATAATATGTTTTTTAATACTTAAATAGCCAACAATACATTATCCTTGATGCATATCAAATATAGCCATAAAACAAGAACCAACATCAAAAAATTAAGTAAATATGTATCTCTTGTTGTTGCTCACATAAGTGTAAGGAAGAAACAATAAAATAGGGCATTTAGATTATTAATAAAAAATATTGGTGTGAATTATTATATATCCACACTACATATACATATGTGCTTGAAAGGCTAGAAATAGGGGACTGAGGTATGCCAAAATTATATTTTTAAAATCTAGTATGGTCGTTCTTCACTTTAAGAGTGTTATTATATCAATGACCATGGTAAGTTGTAGCCATATCATATATGAAACCACTTATATTGATATATGTAGAAAAAAAATATGGTAGGGCTATCAAAACCATCCAAAAATGCCTACATCCATAGACACATGATACCCCCTTACCTATTGAATAAAAAACCTAAACTAAGGTAGAAAATTCATTTAAAATTTGGCATATAAAATAAATTCCTTCATGATGTACCTAGCTTAGGTGAGCCCTCAATTTTAAAATGGGCATAAACCAATAAAAAAAATCACTTATATATCCGCATAACTATAAATCATTGATATGGTTTCCCTTGTGGACAACCACCTAATTCATGGACTATAAAATGACCAGGTTAAAAAGGAATATAGGAAATAACTAAGGCAATTTGACACAACACAAATACAACCAACAAATATTAATAACCTGGAAATAATCTAAATGCATATACAAAAAATAGAAAATTATTTGAGCTTGAGAAAACATAGATGGGGTTATGAAACTAATTGGTGGAAAAATGGAGATGGACAATGTTCCCCTTTCTCCAACTAATCACTCAAGAATTTCCTAGGAGTCCTAATTGGATTGATTATCAACCTCACAAGGTGAGTCAATTCTCAATGAGGATGACCTAGGAGGGGGTTCTTTAAGCTTTTAGGGGTTCACCACCAAACAAATGCTTGGAAAAGACAAATAAACATTCAACTTACAAAACCTAGTTATGCAAGCTAAATGAGAGATGTAAATGATGAAATTATGCATCAATAAGTTAGGATGTATATACCTAGGAAGTTTGGAAATGCGACACAGAATCCAAAAATGCAAAGAAGCTATCAAAATATGTTGTGGAGGAATAAGACGCCCTTACTATTGTCTTCATCCCATTGCTATTTTTCAGGGCAGATGTGGAATCTTTGGATGCCAGAACAAGATCTGAAAGAATCTCTAAAAAAATCCAGTGGGAGGACTAAGACGCCCTTACTACATTGTCTTAGTCCCGTTTGCAATTTCTAAAATCTCTTAATGTGATCCTGAGCTCCAAGGTCTACACTTGCTTCTTCTCAAATTTGAGGTCTTGAATCTTCCAAATCTAGCATGTAGGTGAGTTTTCGTGAAGATGACAACTTTGCAATGCAACTTTGCAACTTTGCACTTCAAATGATCTTCAAGTCTTCAACCTAAATCTGCAATCATAAACATGCAAGAGAGGAAAAACTTGTTGATTGTTAGTGAATGGGGGTTTTCCTTGGTCAAACCCCTTGTTGGTAATAAAATCTTGAAGGGTAAGTGCACCAAGATGGTCGCACTTTTGTGGCCAAACAAGAAAAAAACAAGCCATAACGCGTTCGCGTTATGTCTTTTTAAAAAAAAAGCGCGAATCCAGTTTTAAAATAACGCGTTCTCGTTATAACGCGAGCGCGTTATTTAATCCTAAACAGACATATCTCTACTTGTTAATAACGCGCTCGCGTTATGATAAATTTGGCATTTTTAAGCTTTAGATGGTAGATTTATAGGGTAGAGGATTAAGGGTACTAGGGAGAGAGCTAGAGGGATTGAGTGAGAGAGAGGGAGATACTTCAAAGAGAGAGGAAGGGAGTGAGAGAGAGAGATACCCTCTCTCACTCTCTCCAACCCTCTCCCACCCTCTCCCATCCTCTCCCGCTCTCTCCCACCTTATCGTAAAGTTTGCAACCCTCTCCAACCTTCCCTACTCTCTCCCACAATCTCCACCATATCCCACCCTCTCCTAACCTTTCTAACACCTTCTCCTACAATCTTCCACCCTCTCCCACTATATCCCACTCTCTAACAC
>VDFB02000008.1:199021262-199244495 GCA_007258455.2 Sequoia sempervirens
CGGGTCACACAAGAGTTGCTATGTTATGTTTTTCTGACAGAAACAATAGCAATTTGTGTGTGTCCCTCTTTTGAACCCCTTAATCTCAACCATTTTCAAAATAAATTAGTAGTTTAGAAAGTAGACTCGAAGCATTGTGGTCCTTGTTTTTGTTCCATCAAGAAATTTTGAGTGTAGCTATCCTCGATTTTATGTCCAAGGTCAGTATTTCCTGATTTCAGAAAAAAAGTGGCCACTTAAGCCCCTTTTTTGGGAACCATCTTGGTGCACTTACCCTGAAATGAAATAGAATAATGAAGGGAAATGATGAATGAACAACATACAATGCTACAACTCACAAAACCCTTGTTATAAAGTCTACAAACTTGTGTGAAATGGCTACAATGGATATGGATCTTGAATCAAATGGATATTTGATAGATATGGACTTGAATTTCTTGCTTGAATCAAAACCCTACATCACAAATGTTAGCACAACAACACACATGATGCAAGAAGATCTTTGATATGATGCTTGAATCTTGATGATGGCTCCAAATGCTTGATAGAATGCTCTGAAATGCTCTTCTGAACTCAATTTTCTATTAGGAATACTCTCACAAAAGACTTAGCTTGTTGGATTAGAATGAATGAATGAACCTTGTATTTATACTTATCTATGCTTAATATCCTGAAATTACATCATACCAAGATGACATATGAATTCATTAAATAAAGGAGGCTAAATCCCACCAAGATTTGAAATTGAATCCCAAAAATACCTTAAGGGGGACTAAGACACCCTAGGTGGCCTCTTAGTCCCAAGGCATGAAAATCAGGGCAAAGACACCAAAAAGAGGCCCAATTAAAATGCCTCAAAATCAAGAGCCCAAGACCTTTGTGAGACAAAGACACCCTAGGTGGTGTTTTAGTCCTGACCCAAAAATTAGGGATACTCATATAGAATCACCAAATTATCATTTATGCATTGGAGAATGTCAGGATTAGCCAGAAAAAAGATATAATTCATAGGGCTTTTAGATGCAAAATAGGACCAATTAAGACATAAATAGGGATAAATAAAGCAAGGCGTGCCTAAACAAGTGTGAAAATGCAAGGGTATGTATTTTACTACACTACATTTAGCCCTGACTTTAGTGAGAGGATGAACTTGTTTCAAACTCACACTAAAGTAGCCAACCACACAATCAAGAGGGATTCAAATGTACGAATTCTAGTAAGATAGGATGATAATGACCAAGAGGGTGGCCAAGCCCCCAAGATCAAGATCCTATGGTAGACCAACGTAGGCACAAAGGAACACACTTGCAAATGATATATGAAGCCATAACCAAGTCGCAAACATACACCATCAAAGACAGAAAAAGGAAAAAAGGAAAAAGAAAAATACAACAAATTAAGCTTTGACTAGTCGTCCAACATGACCTAGATCGGGTCTAGGCTATATGTCCAAAAAGGAAGTTTGCAAGTTTAACACGTTGTCCACTATGCAAACAAAACAAATGCTCACAAGGGCTAGTGAAGCTAGTTGTTCACTAGGTGATCCCTAGGAAGTCCATATCAATGTTATACCCCCACTATGATAAGGACAAAATAGAATGCATGCTCACAAGGGTTGGTGAAGCTAGTTGTTCACTAGGTGAGCCCTAAGGGACCATATCAAATCCATACCTCCATGACTTTAATAAGGCACAAAAATTCATGCTCAAAAGGGCTAGTGAAGCTAGTTGTTCACTAGGTGAGCCCTAGGGGACCATATCAAAGTCATACCTCCATGACTTTAATAAGGTATAAAAATGCATGCTCATAAGGGCTAGTGAAGCTATTTGTTCACTAGGTGAGCCCCAAGGAACCATATCAAAGACATACCTCCATAATAAGGTACAAAAAGAAAATGCAACAAGAAAGAGGGATGTTCAAATGGATTTTGCTTAGTTCATGTAAGGTCATGATCTTAGAGGTCATTGTGATTAACATATCCAAAAGAGGATAAATACAAGGTCCCATCTTGGGGAACATCATACCCAATGCTTCCAAGAGAGGACAAGTGCAAAAGTTCTCATCTTGTTTCCAAGAGAGGACAAGTGCAAAAGGTCTCATCTTAGGGAACATTGTACCTAATGTCTCCAAGAGAGGACAAGGAAATATCACGCTCTCAAAGGAAGTCAAACCCAATGACACCACCAAGAGAAGGATGCATCGCAAGAAGAAAGGAAATCACATAAGGAACATGCAAATAAATGAAATCATGCCAAAATAATGCTAAAGTATGCCCACACTTTAAAGAAATTGCTAACACCTTGTTGTGAGAAATTACTTTAAAGTAGTCAAAACATGAAAAGGAAAAGAGAGGGTTGCCCCCAGAAACACATAAGGGATCTATGGATTTGAGGTCAATATTAGTCTTTGTTGCAATGATATTAGAGAGATCCAAACTATCATCATTCCCAAAATACACATAGAACTAGAAGAATGACACAAAGAGAGTGAAAACAAAGAAAAACCTTTTGGGTCAACATGGAAGAGGCATAGGGTGTCTCGATGCCTTGTGTCATCCCCAAAAGGAAAACACAAGACAAAAAATGAAAAGAAAGCAAATATAATGAAAAATATTTTGGGTTAACATGGAAGAGACATAGGGTGTCTCGATGCCTTGCATCATTCCAAAAAGGAAAACACAAGACAAAAAAATGAAAAGAAAGCAAAGATAATGAAAAATATTTTGGGTTAACATGGAAGATACATAGGGTGTCTCGAAACCTTGCGTCATCCCCAAAAGGAAAACACAAGAAAAATAATGAAAATAAATTGAATTAAAGAGGAAAAAGGTTTACGAGATATAGAAGAATGAAGGTACAAATAGAGGAATGCACATAAAGAGAGAAAAACATCAAACAAAAAATTACAAGGGATCACATTACATGCATGTAATAAAAAGTAGAAAGAAAGAGAAAAGGAAAGCAAAAGGAAAAAAAAGATAAGATAAAAGACTCGTAAAGCACATGTGAGTCAACCATCCAGTAGGTCATTTGCATCCTAGTCTTGTTCAGTATATGTGGAACACAGATCACTAGCGAGAGGGACAACATCAAGTGTTGTACTAGGAGAATCACCAGATTCAACACATGGTGCAGAGGAAAATAACAAATTCAACTCATTATGCACTTTCTCATCAATTTTATCTATTTCTTCATTGTCATCCAAGTTAACCACAACAGGAGGACGAATGATAATATCCATAGAAGGTGTTGGTCCTTGATGTATAGGATCTATTTGTTCTAGTAATGGAGAAGGCTCATCATTTATTGCTTCTGTCAAGTTCGGATCTTGATTTTCATTTTTTTTTTTTCATTCATCTTTCAAGCAATAGCACAACATCTATTCCTACACCCTCTATCATTTCAGTTTCTTTTATTACGATTTTCAAGTTGTGTTTGTGTAGGAGCAAGTTTGTTAACCATAGGTTCCTTTTCTTCTTGTAAGGGAAGAATGGAAGAAACCATAGAAGGTGGTTCAACCACTTTCTCTTTGGATTTATAAATTTTCTTAGGAGGTGGATTAGGACTTGTTTGGTTTTCTCTAGGAATTTTATAGGAAATAGGCAAGGGATTTTTCATTGATGGGTCTTGGTTTGTTAGAAGGGCTTTAGGCTCAACATTGTTTTCTTTAGGTAGCAAAGGTTCGATCATAGGTGGAGGAAAGTTTTCAAGGGATAGCTTGGCTATGCATTTTTATTTGAATCTTTGGTAGGATACAAAAAGGAAGTCCTCACAGGGTCTTATAGGTTCCATGGCACAGGCCAAAGATAATCTAAGGAGAAATTTCCACTGGAGGATAGAGGTCTAAAGCCACTATGGTTTATCATGAATATTTCATTGTCGAATGGAAACTTTAAGCACCTATGGACAATGGATGGGACCGCATTCATGGAGTGAAGCCATTTGTAGCCTAACTTCACACTAAATTGGTCTGAATTAGAAATGATAGAGAATGATACATTTAATTTCTACGTTCCTACTTGTAAAGGGAGTGTGATCGAGCCCATCATAGCACAAGCAAAACCATCATGTGTTTTAATCCATTCTTTCAATTTATCATATCTATCTTGAGTAAGTTCATGCACATATAAGAGTTCTTTTGTGATCACATTCTCTACACATATGGGATTAATTAAAATGCTAGGAGTGGGTTTGTTATTGAGTATGCCAACTATGTAAAGAGGACCATCAAGTGCATGTTTGATTGTTTCTTCTGAAGAGAAAGTAATGTCAATGGTTTTTGGTTTACGAGGCTTGATGTCAATCACTCCTATCATTGTATTAATAGGAATTTGTTCATTAATATCCATTGGAATTTGTTCATCATCATCCATAGGATTTTGTTCATTATTGCTCATATTCTCATCATTCGTGTCAGCATTCATCACATCAGGCTTAGTTTCACTAGCCTTAACAAATGAAATATTATGGTTGGGCATGGGATTGGTAAAGATTTGCAATTTTTGGTTGGGAGGAGCTACATAATTATTACCTTTTTCATTCAAACATCCAATTAGGATATGATTAGAATCAATGAGGTCTTGTACAAGATGTTTAAGACGCTTGCAATGTTTTGTATCATGTCCATTTTGTTGGTGATAAGCACAATAGGCATTGTGTCTAAAGCTTGGAGGTAATGGCTTGCTATGGTCAAGGGGTTGGGTGGGAGGTAAGGTGAGCATGTTTTTTGTTTAATAGCTGGGTCATGATGTTGTGAAGTGTGTCAGGTAAGGGTGTAAATTGCCTTTGTGGATCCCCTAAGATATAAGGATTACTCTTTTTTATAGAAGCCACTTAGGTATCAATTGGTTGGGTCTAGGTTGAGAGGTTGAATTTAGTGGAAGAAAACTTTTATTTTGTCTTCTGAAAGGTTGGTAAGTGTTTTGGTTTGAAGCTTCAGAATTTTCAAAACAGGTAGATGTGGTTTTCAATTCACTACTACCTAAAAAATTCAGATAGTCTCGAAGGGTAGAGCATAAATGCATGAAGGAAGGGAATTTCACCATGGTGAGCTTGCATCTTATATTGCTTTGTAAATTTTCTACAAACATCTTTTGAAGGCGGGAATTGGGAATCTTTACATTAATTTGGGAATAAAGCAATTGGTAGCATGAAATAAAGTTAGTGACTTTTTGCCCTCATTTTTCTTGCATCTCATCAAATCAACTAATGTCATTTCAGGAACCATATGCACTTGGAAATGGTTAATAAAGGCCTCAACAAGTTCATTAAATGAAAAAATTGAGTTATTTGGTAATGAAGAAAACTAACCCAAGGTAATGTCTTTCAAGGATTAGGGAAAAAGTTAGCCAAAGGTTTCTCTTCAAGGATAAAGTCACTACATAAAGCGGTAAAGGCATTAACATGATTACCAGGATCTCCCGTTCCTCCATATTTCTCAAATCTAGGGATCTCTATGCCTTGTGGCACCGGAGTTCTCAATATCTCCAAGGATAATGGACTACTTTTTACATAGTATGAAGGTGGACCATTTTGATTTTGATTTATAGTGGAAACTTGGTGTTGAATGGATGAAAGGCTTTGTAAAAGGCGGTTAATGATAGGATCATTGCTTGTGGTGTGTGATGGAGGTGAATACGGTGGTGATGTGTATGTGTTGGAAGGACCAATGAATGGATTGGTTACAGGAGGAGATATAAGATTAGATGCCACATAGGTATAAGGAGCACTAGTGGAAATGTTTGACGTAGGAAGGATGCTACTAGTTGGTTGCATTGGCATGGTCACTTGAGGATTGGTATAGGTTGGAATTGAGGTTATGGTTGAAGAGGGAGGAGTTTGATTTCCTCCTTGGCTTTGCACATTGTTTGAAGCTTGAGCACCATTAGTGGTTGAAGGAAGATTTTTTCCAAAGATTTGAGCTATGTTACACATAGCTTCCAGTCCTTCATCACTTTCCATCATGTGATGAATACTATCTATGGAAGGTATAACAGTGTTTGAAATGTTTTCAATACTCACACTATCTTATAAATGAGCTAGGTCTTCATGCATTTTCCTTATGTTTTCTTGAGGGATATGATCAACCATTGTTTGAACACTTGGCATAGCACTTGTAGGTAAGGTGGGCATAGCAAAAGAGGTATCAAAGGTATGGTCCATAACTAGTGAACTAATACCAACACCAAAAGTAAGAGAGCTTGATAACCCAAGATCCACAAGAAGTATTTTATCGTGAGATGTCATGATTCTCTCACTTCATCTAACCACTGTATTAGTAGTAGGACACCAAGTACTATAGATCATACAAGGGATAAACCAAAGAAAGTGCAATGAACAAAATATTCTATGTTTGTAATTACACTTGAAATGAAATAAATTGAGATAACAACTCTATAAACTGAAACAAAAAATTGAAGGCAGCCAATACAAGCACAAAAAAGCAATTTTAGATCCTAAAAATTGGTAAGTCAAATTCAATAGGGACTAAGATTCCAGTAAGGGTGTCTTGGTCCTACTGGTGAGATTTTGAAGTTCCAAGGACTGAAATAGAAGCAAATAGTAGAGAGATGATTTTGGATCAAAAACCATTGAAGTGCCTTTTAGTCCTAACAAAGGTTTTTCTTATAAAAACAACAAATTTTGGATTGTCTATAGTATTTACAGATTGCCTATTCAGGATGTTGATGTTTAGAAATAGAAAATTATGCTAATGCATGCAAGGAAAAGTAATTTGTAACAAGCAAATGAATGTAATGTTGAATGCAATTTTTTCAATTTTGAATACAATAAGAATGTTTCTAAATGCAATTAAGATGATGAACAATGCACTTTTTTCATTTATTGGATTAAATGAAATGATGCAAGAGAGCAAAAATGCAACCTATATGCACTTTCACTAATGCAAATATAAGAAACCTTAGATGCAATTTCACTAAATATAAGAAACCTTAAATGCAATTTCACTAATGTAAGATGCAATGTGAGAATGAATGCAATATAGATATAAGACTTTAATGGACTCCAAATCATAAAATGAATGCTCAACAAGGTCGGGTTCACCTAAATGATTGGTGGAGAAATGGAGATGCACAATGTTCCCCTTTCTCCAACTAATCACTAAAGAATGTCCTAGCAGTCCTAATTGGATTGACTATTAACCTCACAAGGTGAGTAAATTCTCAATGAGGAGGACCTAGGAGGGGGTTCTTTAAGCTTTTAGGTGTTCACCACTAAGAAAATGCTTGGAAAAGACAAATAAACATTCAACTTACAAAGCGTAGTTATGCAAGCTCAATGAGAGATGTAAATGATGAAATTATGCAATAGGAAGTTAGGATTATGTACTTGGGAAATTTGGAAATGCAACTGTAAGGATTCCAAAAATGTAACATAGAATTTGTCAAAATATGCTATGGAGGACTAAAATGCACTTACTTTTTTCTTAGTCTCGTTGTTTTTCGAGGTAGATGCAGAATCTTTAGATGTCAAAACAAGATCCAAAAGAATCTCTGCAAAAATCCACTGGGAGGACTAAGACGCCCTTATTTTTGTCTTAGTCCTATTTGGAATTTATGAAATCTATGAATGTGATCCTGTGCTCCAATGTCTGCACTTGCTTCTTCTCAGATTTAAGGTCCCGAATCTTCCAGATCTGGCTTGTAGGTGAGATTTTGTGAAGATGACAACTTTGCAATGCAACTTTGCAACTTTTCACTTCAAATGATCTTCAAGTCTTCAACCTAAATCTGTAATCATAAGCATGCAAGAGAGGAAAAACTTGTTGATTGTTAGTGAATGGGGGTTTTCCTTGGTCAAACCCCTTGTTGGTAATTAAACCTTGAAATGAAATAGAATAATGAAGAGAAATGGTGAATGAACAACATACAATGCTACAAATCACCAAACCCTTTTTATAAAGTCTACAAGCTTGTGTGAAATGGTTGCAATGGATATGGATCTTGAATCAAAGGGATACTTGATAGATATGGACTTGAATTGCTTGCTTGAATCAAAACCCTACATCACAAATGTTAGCACAACACTAATGATGCAAGAAGATATTTGATATGATGCTTGAATCTTGATGATGGCTCCAAATGCTTGATAAAATGCTCTGGAATGCTCTAGTGAACTCAATTTGATATTAGGAATGCTCTCACAAAACACTTAGCTTCTTGGATTAGAATGAATGAATGAACCTTGTATTTATACTTATCTATGCTTAATATCCCAAAATTATATCACACCAAGTTGACATATGAATTCATTAAATAAAGGAGGCTAAATCCCACCAAGATTTGAAATTGAATCCCAAAAATACCTTAAAGGGGACTAATACGCCGTAGGTGGAATCTTAGTCCCGAGGCATGAAACTCAAGGCATAGACACCAAAAAGGGGCCTAATTAAGATTCCTCAAAATCAGGGTCCCAAGACCTTTTGGGGGAAAAAGATGCCCTAGGTGGTGTTTTAGTCCTGACCCAAAAATCAAGACACACATATAGAATCATCAAATTATCATTTATGCATTGGATAATGTCGGGATTAGCTAGAAAAAGATATAATTCATAGGGTTTGTAGATGCAAAATAGGACCAATTAAGACATAAATAGGGATAAATAAAGCAAGGCGGCCCCAAACAAGTATGAAAATGAAATGGTATGCATTTTACTACACTACATAAAGTACATGTTCACAACAAATTTAGAGTCATATAATGACAATGGGAAACATCGTTTTGATCAAGAAATGAAGATAAAATCATGGTAAATCCAACATATTCAATTTTAACAATTTCAATGGCTTCTATCTCAAGGTATTCTAGACTATTCATATTTTTAAAAGATCGTGTATAGATTAGCCATAATCATTATGATTTATACTTTTTCCAAAAATAGTCTAGGTAGAGCTACCACTCAAGCAATCTTTGGAAAGGGTGGATCAATATTGATTCCACCCCACTCTATTAATATTTACTTTCCAAATCAATTATGCTCAAATTATCTCTCAATTTGTCAAAATAATTTACTTGCAAAAAATTTATACAAAAATATTTGTGCATTTCTATTCTTACATGCAAAACTTGAAATTAATTTCTAAACTTACAACTTTGATAAAATGATATTTGATATCAATTTTCTTGGGTCATCCATGCTATGCAAGATTTTTAGATAATTATTTGAAACAATTATTCTTGCAATAAAAATTATTTCTCCATTTCCTTATAATTTAAGTCTAATGATACTTCTCTCATCCAAATTTATTAGCATGCTATTGAACTTACAACCATATTATTGACCTAAACTATAGACATAAATACAATGGGTTGTTTTAGAATCTCATGACACTACTCTTGAACCAAAATTAAAAATTCATTTATAAATGTTCTTCCTATTATCAATGCTACTTTCTCAATATTATTTTTCTTTCTTTCAAGTAAATGTATTTTAGTTTTCCCATGTATAGTTTAGGGATTAAAATTGTACTATATAAATTATATTAGGTCGTGTAGATATCAAATACATATATGTAAAGCTAATATTTTATATAATTTTGAGCCTACTTTGTTGTCAAAATCATATTTTCCTAAGATTTACTATGTTTAAACTAGAGCACATGAGTTGATCTACTATTCAAAATTTTGAATATCATAAAGTTATAAAAATTCCCACCATTAATTTGGTTACCTTCGATAACAAGAACATGTTCCACCAACCCTAAATCTATCATCTTAAATTCTTTCTACAATAATAATCTAATTTTTTTAATAAATAAACTTCTATTTCTCATAAAAATGAAATCATCTACATACATCAAAACTATTATAGAATTTCAACTTGTTTTTTTACCTTGATGGAGAGTTTTGGGTTCAATACTACTCTTGTTAAAACTATTTCTTCAAAATGCATATCTATGTAGCTATACCAAGCCCCAGCTATTTGTTTGAGCCCACATAAATATTTTTATAGCTTATATATTTTATTTTCTTGAACCAAAATATCATAATCAATTGGCTACTCAACATAAAACTCTTCTTCTAAAACACCATTAAAAACATGGATTTTATATACATTTGATACACTTACCAATTGTGTTGAGCTACTATTGCTAAAATTTCTCCAATTGTGTCCAATATTTTCACAAGTGAAAATTTTAATTTTAATCAATTCTAGGCTATTGAAAATACTCTTTTCTATCCAAACTTTCCTTACACCTTTTCATTTCATCATTTTCAATGTATCTAGTTTTATAAACCAATTTAATACCAATGACTTCTTTTCATGTACTCGAAGATCCACTAATTCCCTTTATTTTTATTTTTTATCAATCCTACAATATCCTTGTAGATAACACTAAAAAAAAAATTGTTATTTATGACTACAAGTTTTAGATCAACTTCCAAAAATAAAACAAAAAATACTAAAAATATGGTTTTCTTCTTCATTTTGTGTTGTCTTGCATATTTCTCATGAGATTCTTGTCTTCCTTGGAATTGTTATTGGCATAAATCTTATATTTGGAGATATTATTAATTGCCAAATAGGGATACTAGTTATGGTGGAGCTATTTCTTGGTATAGAGGGCAAAAAATCCACACTTCTTGTTGGGTTTGAAAATCACAACCCCACTTCCTAGAACATAATTAACTTTCAAGGCCAAGGTTTTCATCATGAAATTAAAACCTTCTCATCCCTTAACCATTGAGGGTTGAAGGTCAAATCTATGAGTGTTTTGTCTCTCTCCTACTCTCCAAGACCAACTTAGACTCAAGTGGGAGATCCTAGAGGTTTGATAATAAAATGGGTAACCAAAATGATGATAGATAAACCTACTCTATTGTTTTGAATCTAAATATTGTCACTAAGCCAAGAAAAATATCTATATTAATACCTTTATATATATATATATATATATATATTGTGCAAGAATGCCCCACCTAAAATAGATTCTTTAAGGCTCCCTTAAGATTGAATCTCTAGCTAAAATACAAGATCATGAATGTATAGTGCTCACTCATTTTATTCCTAATATATTGATTAATGGTTTTGATTTGTTTTGAAGATGTGAAATTGCTCAAATGGATTTGAATTGTTTCCAATCCAATTGGGCTACATAGTCACATATAGTAGGAAGGAAAATATTCAATGCAAAAATTGAAGGATCGATCTAGGCATATATTCCATCACATTACAAAAATTTAACACAAAGCATACTTTATAATCCAAAACTAAACTACATAAATTTAGATGAAGAGAATAAATTATTATTACAATGTTTTCAATATTTTAATTTTTTGCCACATTATCAATTTCTCAATACATTCATATATCAAAAATTATGACAAGAGAGAACCTTAATAGGAAGTTAACATCCAAATCCTAAAGATACGCAAATAGAATTAGAGATATTATATGCATAAAACCCAATACGATTTCTCCTTTAATGTTCCAAAGCCTCCCCCTCTTTTTGTCGTTAGATGTAGCATAATTTTAGCCCTAGAAAATCATTGTAGGACCATTATAGAAGAACCAAACTCCCTTTAAAAATGATCAAAAATTTCTCTTTAATAGAACTTTATAAGGTGTCAACCTTAATCATTACATTGTAGTAATTTGAAATCAATAGCCCAGATACATTATGATGAATTAATATATGTAGCTAAGGAAAGGATTTGCAATAATGGTGAGTAATCAGAGGTGGGTGAAGGAGAAATGTGACATTTCATTTGGTGCTCAATATTAAAATAGTTTAAATAGATTTTACCTTATATTTGGCTTCTATCGCAAATTATTATTCTTGCACTTTAAAATTTGTTTTACTATGATTATATTGTTGCATCCTTTGTTTTGATCAAACTCCTTACAAATATTGAGCTTCAAGAAGTATGTATGCAATACCATAGGTATCCACAACATAGGCTAGTTTTATTTATTTTTTGAGTTACCAAACATGAGAAAGACTCTTCATCAGGCCTTTATGACCACATGTGCATCATTTCATCAATTGCCAACTAACACTAGTGCCTCTCTATTTCTCTATTGACCTCTCATCACTAATTTACACTTAGGATAGAGCCATGCACATCCCAAACACCTCAATAAATAATAGTATGTAATGACCTTCAAATATGTCAAGTCGAGAAGAGAGGGTCTACCACCTCATCAATCTAACAAGAATAGTGTAATTCTTTGCACATCAGACCTTTCTATCAGTCAATAGGTCATGGTAATGAGAGTATGGACTACCTAAAAATTTGAAACTAAGAAATTTTTAAACTTTGAAATAAACAAGACAAACACAAGTATTTCTAACATTCCTTAGCACTAATACTTGGTATAATAACAAGGACCACCCCAAAACTCTACATACACAAAGAAAACAAAAGTATGTTAGACTTGGAGATGAGAATGCATGAAAGAGGTAAATTGATCTATAGATATTTCAAAACAATACCAAAGGTGAACATGATAAAAATACATCCCAAACCCAACATAAAATAATTTCCCAATTTCAACCAAAGCACTAAATCTTCCATCAAAATATTCCATTTGAGTACCCTTTTTTTTAGTCACTAATCTAGTCCTATTATTATGATTCATCTTCACAAAAAAACATATTTGTTAATTATAGCTTCTTTGGTAATTGGATTGTATAACTTGCTTAGGAGATTCAACTCTAAATAAGTACCTTACATATGCATGCATATTGGGTTTTCTAAATAGATAAAGGATAACCTAATATATCACTTTTGTATAATGAAAAGGGGATCATCTAATTTAATTAATGTAATACAAGTATGTATTAGGGGTTAGAAATCATGTGTACAAGGTGGTGATATTTTTATAAGTGAGATTCTAAATCCTTTATAGATCACTTTGCATAGGTCAATTAGAGGAAATCATATTCACTATTCTCGTATGTCCAAGGTTGTGAAGCTACCTTTTTTTCTACACCAAATGTTCTTGTGTACATGAGTGTCTCATAATCCTAGGGTCCTTAATTCCAACTCTAATGTAATCAACCAAGGAAATTATGATCACACCAAGGACATGTAAATTTGATACAAACCCAACCAAGTTTCCTAAAACTAATTATTAGTCACCTCTTGGAATTGACGTTACCCTACCCAATAGAATTACCATTGATAGATTGGAGTGTAGAAAATTGTACACCTTTACAATTTCACACTATGTTTGCATCCCCTTAATTAATTGGACTTAATTAGGCCTCTAATTGACCAAATTATGCATTCCAAAAACTTATTATTCTCATTTTCCCGAAAGGGAAACCTATATTAAATAATTGCCAACAGTAATTAAATCACCTTAGAAATTAAGTGTCCTAGACTTGGGTCCCCTTTAAGTCCTAAGACAAAAAATTTAATATACATTTTTTGGAAATATTTTAATAATCATTCAAATTCAAGTTTCAAGTGTTGGATTTTGGAATCTATTTTTTGGGAAATTAGATAAAAACCTATAAATACAAGGTCTTTTTTATCAATTCAAATCTAAGCATGATCTAAAATTAAGGGGACTTTCACTAGAGAAAATATTATTGTCAAGAGCATTGAAGAGAAAGTTTATCATTCATCTATAGCAACAATCAAGATCATATCAGTATGTCAAATTTCATGTGTGTTCATGTCATGTTTTGGAGAGCTAACATTGTGATGTAGGTTTCAAGCATTCAAGCATCAAATCAATCAACCAATCAATCTAATTCATGCAAGATCCAAACCTTGGAGTGATGTGTTTGATTCCATTCCTTTAAGGACATCCATTAAGGTTTTAGTGAGTTGTAACAATATTTTTCATTCATCAATTCCTTCATTTTATCATTATTTCATTAACAAGTTTTAATTACCAAGCATGGGGTTTGACTAAGGAAAACCCCCATTCACCCAAAAAAAAACATTTTTTCTTCTTTCTTTATATGTGTAGGTGAAGGACTGAAATTCGATCAAAGAAGCTAAACACAAGGAAATAGGGTGCTCCACCTTTTAGGAGATGGAACACAAGCAAGGGGGCGTATCTCACTCTAGTTCATTAAAGGAAACCAAGATCCCTCAACCAATTGACTTGATTGAAGAATGGGCTAGGGTTAGGATGGTTTCCTTGGGTGTGATTAAATACAAAAGGGGGGATTCACCACTAAGAAAAGGCTTAGAAAGAAAAAAATGTAAATGATATACAAATATAGCTATGAAACCTAGGAAATGAAACTTAAAATCTAAATAATAAACTGAGAATGAACATAGGTGCACCTGGAAAAGTGAAGATACTTGAAACAAGATTTGTAATCCTAAAATTATGATTTTTGAAGCATACAGGGACTCATACACCAGTTGGGGTCATTTAGTCCCAGTTTAGGGTTTTGGGGTAGAAACTAGAATTTCACAGTGACAAATTTGAATCCTCCAAAATTTGGAAAAAGTGTTATACCAATATGCATACACCACAAGGGGCAATTTAGTCTTGTTCTAATTTTTTGGAAAGTCGATATTTGGATAAGTTCTCCTATCTCTACACTTCCTTCCTATATTTTCCAAACTTCGCTTCTGAATCCAAACCTGTTAAAACCTGTAAAACAAAATATTGTGTTGATTTGCTTATGGGGGGTTTGCCTCGAGAAAACCCCTAGTTCAGTAATTATACCTTGAAAGAAAGAATAGATATTGAAAGAAAATGTGTGTGAAAGTCCTAATCTTAAGTGCATCTAAGATTAAGAGCTATAAAGTGTAATGAATCCCAATTCTAATGTGCTAGAATAGAATGCATAAATGAAGCATGAAGATGATGACTCACTTTGGGAGATCTCTAATCACCCTAATAAGCCACAACAATGCATGTACCTTCCTTTATGTAGAAAGTAGAATGATAATGGAGGATGGAATCACTTAGGAAACAATTCATAAGGCTTGGTTTGATAGCTAGTTACATCTCCCCAACCTAGAATCCATCATGATTATCCATAGGCAACCATCATCAATCCTTGAGAATTATAGATCTTGAATTGAAAGTGAGCTTGAAGACCTACAAAAACACTATAGTGTTTCTCCAAGACTTCAATTTTATTTGCTCCTTGCTCTTGAAGACTCTTGCTTGAAAACTCTAGGATTTCTTAGCTCCTGAATTACTAGGTGAAATAATGATTTGAAACATTAGTTTTATAGGCATCTCATCTAATTTACCATTTATTAGATCCCAAATGTCGATGTCATTAACCAAAATTTTGAATCAGAAACCTTAATTTCCCACTCAAACCCTAAAAAGGGGCCACACGGGACTTATACACCCAAGGTGGCGTATGGGTCCCACCTAGGGGGACTCATACACCCGAGGTGGCGAATGAGTCCCACCCTAGATTTTTGGGGTGAGCAAATGTCAAGGTGTTAGAAAATTGAATGCATTTGCTGATTTTGTTGGGATTTCAATTGAAATAAGCCTTGGGATCCAAAATAAAGGGTCTTAGGGGCCTATTTATGATGATTTATAGGGTCATGAATGCAAGGATACTAAAATAGGTCCAAATTAAGTGTGAAATTTTACCATATCCAAGAAGGAAGTACAATTTTCTACACTGCATTTAGCCCCCACTTTAGCACCCATTTGACTCTACGTGCATATGCAAGCTAAAGGAATTCAAATAGTAAAATTTATCTCATAAAAGGATACTCATATGGATCCATTCACAAACATGGGAGAATGAAGGGCTCCCCCATTGTAACTATCTGCAAAACCACAATGTTAGAAACTGCATCTTTCAAAACCAATTAGTTAGTCATTCAAAAATCATCTTATCTAACTTCTTCATGCAATCAAATTCGAGGGTAGATGTATGCCCCCTTGATTTCGCTTGCTTTATGGAACTGGAATCAAGGTAGTAGTCTAACCACATTGAATTGCATAAGTCCTATTATAGGGTATTTCCAAGTACCATACCACATAATGATATAAATTTGATGAGTACGGGAGTGGAACTACGAATCCAACACAACAAAGGCATCAAAAACGAAGTTCTCTAGCCTCCAATATGTTAAGTTGAATAAAAAAAATGACACTTTTTAACCCTAATATGTAAATGACCTAGAAATATATGAGTAAAAAGTGAAGTTGTTTATAATAATTTTTTATTTTAACTTCTTGTAGTTTGACTTTGGTGGAGAGAGAGAGTGACCATGTCACGTGTATAACCATATGTGCCTCCGAGACTCAAGACCCTATGCAAGGAGGTGGCGCAGGGTGATTTGCAACATCCGATGAGTGGATTCTTCTCTACCTTAGCTTTGTTTTTATGCATTTATTTTATGTTTTACGTATTTCTATATAGATTTAGGACCTTGGAAGAAAAATTCACAAAGCATCCCTTTTTTTCAAATGTCCCACTTTTTCATGAAATGTCCCATTTTTTCCTAGTGTCCCAAAAAAGGAATAAAGTGTCTAGGACCCTTAGGAAAGTACCCTAGAGCAACTTTAGCACACTTTTGACTATTAATGTATAGATTTAAGATTTTAGAATGCTTATAGGTGGTATTTTTACTATTTTATATTAGATTCCTCCTCGATCATGACAATGTCTCGATGGTAGACTCTTCTATCACCTACAAGACTTAGTCATAGCATTGTCAAAGGAGGAGAGGGATACACTATGGGATATAGGGATATACTAGGTGTATCTCATGCCTCCCATGAGATACCATGATGCCATGCAGATGGCATTAGCAGAGAGATGGGATGCAGATACCTACACCTTTCATCTACCTACTGGCGAGATGACTATCACTCTAGAGGATGTTCATCAAATTCTCCGAGTTCATGTTCAAGGTGAGACTATCCATTTTTCAAAGGACCATTCATATAGGGAGATGAGAGCAGATATCTAGTACTATTTTGGAGGATTGATTCATGAGGAGATCGTGGGGCCACATATTGAGTTACAATGGCGACTTTATGCATGATCACCACTTCTAAGGTGGATTATAATTTTTATCGTAGCATTAGTACTAGTCCCAGATGGCTGGTGAGCACACCTAGATGGAGGAATAGTGCACATGATATGGGAGATGGAGCATCACACGACCATTTATGCATGGGGTCACAGCATACTAGCACATCTCTGCTATGATTTAGGACGGTTTGTTTACCATGAGGTGGGTAGCATGGAACACATTGTACACTACTCTAGGTTTGGTGACTGGAGCATATCACATGCACTAGGTGAACTAGATTTCCTTCTATATTCTCCATGGGATACACACACACTTTTAATTATCCACTAATACGAGCATGGCAGTATGGAGACCTGCTATTCTGGAGAGTCACATTTGACCACCTAGATCAGGAGGAGACCTTACCAATCGATACCATAGTGGCTAGATGAGATTCACCAATTGAAAAGGATGCAGAGGGACAAGTTTTTACTAGGGATGCATGATTACATAGTGAGACCATTCTACTATGATCATGTCATGAGATAGTTTGGATAGGTATAGGTTCCACCAATAGCACGACCATTTTACAAGTGATCAGTGTGCAGTGCTCGAAGGCCAGGAGATACGAGATGACTCATAGTTGATGACTTTGTCTCCAGTGATTCAGATGATGAGGATCTCGACATGCCCCTTGTCTTTGACAATGATGATGTGTGTACTATAGATGCATATGAGGAGTGGTGGGCTGCAACACGACCAACTCCAGTATTTCCTATGGATCAACTTATAGGCTTTGTAGATCCTCTTCCAGATCATTAGGATGATGAGGAGATAGGTGAGGAGATAGGAGTTAGGGTTGTAGACCTATTTTAAAATGAGGTAGAGGAGGATTAGGATGAGGAGGTGGACTTAGACTATGAGGAAGAGGACGAGGACAAGGAGGATGAGGGCTAGTTGATGAGTGAGGATAGTGATATAGTAAATGAAGGTCTAGTTGCCCATGAGTGGATAGATTTAGTTCCCACCCAAGTTACCAGATCATAGTCAGTAGTTGTAACATGTGCCATCAAATATGAGCATGGAGAGGCTAGCACGCCTTCTATTCCTCCTATACAGGATGAGGCTTTTTTTACATATTCAGCTAGAGATCTAGGTGATAACACATTATTTATGATTATGCTTATGCTTTTTTAATTATGCTCATATTCATGATTTGATTTATATATACATCATGATGTGTACAAATTATCTTTATGATTTCTATCTTTTAGGGTCTGTGAGAGAGTTACAAGATCTCTACCGATGGGTGGCCACAAAGATAGTACCTCCTTTAGTCGTAGACGAGGCTATCAACATAGAATACATGCCTCCACCCATCATGGAGCAACATCCAAAGCTATTCAAGCCTTTTGTGAGGTTGAGAGGAGCATATGAGAGTGCTACCAGGCACAATGATCGAGCTGAGGGTGATCTATCAGCACTACAAGCTACATATGAGGAGCTTCGATCATCTCAAGATCTAGCAGAGGTCTAGAGACTTCCTAGGGAGATTACCAAACTGTAGGAGGATAGAGACTGCATAGAGAGAGAGTGCATGGAAGCCATCGTACGAGAGGCTACATCTATTAGATAGGCTTGGGGCTTACAGGAGGCACTGGATTCTATTGTTAGTTCACGATCGCATACTACATTCTCTATGGATGGATGTGATCACCAAGTCCTAAGGGATCTAGAAGCCACAAGCCACAGTAGCATTGTATATCATGTACTTAAAACTTTTTGATAATGTATATATATGAGCATCTATATTTGGTTGTTTATTTTTATGTGTTTAAGTTAGATGGAAATGTGATTTGTCAAATAATCTTTGTAAGACTATTTAATAAATGTCTCCATGATCTAACATTTTTTATGTGATCTAATTAAAACTATCCTAGTTTTCTTTTAGATGCAACATTATGATTGACTATATTATGCTAAATTAAATGCACCTATGATCAAATTATAGAACATTAAATGCATATAAGGATTTAATCTAACACCGCATACAAGATTAACTTTAATAGTATGAAACCTAAAGTAACCACCCAAAACTAATTTGAATAATTACTTTAGTATTCAAGACACACACATGATTGTTTTTCAAGAATGAAGCAATGCGAGAGAAATAACATACTATCTACTAACTCTAACATCATTACTTTATCATTCACACTATTCAAGAAGGTTAGAAATAGTATCAATGCAAATGCACAACATTAATAGGTTCTTTAAGATGTGTTCCATCCATTTCTGTTAATGTGTATGCTCTAGAAACATAACTTTCATCTATTATGTAAGGTCCTAACCAATTAGAGCTGAATTATCCTTTTTTAGTTGGGGTGGCATTGACATTACATTGATTTTAAAATAACACCAAATCACCATTAGTAGATAAACAATGGATGGAATTATCATTGTAACTACGTTGCATTTTTCTAGAGTAAGCTTGGAGATGCTCAAGAGCGTAAATGCATCATTCATCAAGCATTTCAAGCTTATGCAATTGTTGTTCTTTATAAGTATTGTCATCAATAAGTCCTTTAAGAATTATTCTTAATGAAGGAATCTCTAACTCCAAGGGAATTATCACCTTAGTACCATAGACAAGGTTATAAAGAGCATTTTTAGTTGATGTTCTAATAATAGTATGATAATCCCATAATGCATATGTCAACTACGTGTGAAAATACTTATTATGTTGGCTTACTATCTTCCTTAAGATTTTCTAAATGGTTTTATTAGTTGATTCAACTTGACCATTAGACTATGGGTAGTAGGGTTTTGAAAAATGATGTTGGATGGTAAATGTTTCTAATAAATTCTTCACGTCATTATTCTTAAATGGTGTCCCATTTTCTGAAACTAACACGGAAGGGATTCCAAAGTGAGCAATAAAGTGTTTCAGTATGAAACAGCATATTACATCAATCGTTGTTGAATGAAGGGGAATGGCTTCTACCCACTTCATGAAATAATCTGTTGTGGTAATTATAAATGTATGTCTAGTGGAAGAGGGTGCTGATATTTTTCCAATAAGATCTAGACCCCATACCAAGAAAGGCCAAATAGGAACTTGGGCACGAAGCTCAAAAGTAGGAGTGTGAATCAAACTGTTGTGCTCTTGACATTTGTGACACTTCTTAATGTATTCAAAGCAATCTTGTTCCAAATGTCTCCAATCGTATCCTATGTGGATTAGCTTTTGAACTAACAATCTCTTCCTCCAAAATGGCCTCCACAAGCACCTGCATGAGCTTCCGCAAGTGTTATGGGGATTTTGAATTGTTTAAGGAATCTAAGTAAAAGACCATCAAAGGACCTTCTATAGCATGTCGGCAAGGATTATATATCTAGACAAAAAATTTTGAAGGAAGGCTCAAATATTCTTAGTTGTCAGCTCAAGAAAGGTACCTTCTTTCAAATAATTAAATATCAATGTATACCATTCACTAGAGCTTTCCATGGTAGTTGATAACACTTCTTCAACCTTATATTATATTGATGGTTTTGTAATTGTATGGACAATGAATGTGAAATCTTTTGAAGGATCTCGAGGAGATATAATGGAAGCCGCACTCGCCATTGCATCTGCATGTCGATTATCTTTTTGTGGGATATTATCAATGGTATATCAATCAAAGTTGTTTAATAGAATCATTGTGAGACCTTTATATTTTTATAATTTTTCATGCTTTTCATGATACGATCTTTTTTTTTCTTAATAACTAATTGTGAATCATCGAATATCTTAATATTTTGAGCTCCCAGAGTTAAAGCAACGTGTAATTCAGCAATTAATGCTTCATACTCTACTGTGTTGTTTGTGCATAGGAAGTTTAAGTGGTAGGAAAATGGAATAGTCTTTACTCTAGGTGGAACTATTATAACCCCTATGTCAGAACTTGTTCTACACTTAGAGCCATCAAAATATAACTCCCATGTATTAGTTTCAATTGTCAACATATTATCGTCAGGGAATGAGTCATTATTA
The DNA here is from genome assembly GCA_007258455.2 of Sequoia sempervirens. Lineage (NCBI taxonomy): Eukaryota > Viridiplantae > Streptophyta > Pinopsida > Cupressales > Cupressaceae > Sequoia > Sequoia sempervirens. The sequence continues at coordinate 199,042,229 of VDFB02000008.1, forward strand.
GGTAATGCTAGGGGAGAGGGAGTGTCAATGAATTATTTAGTCAAGGATTGTCCTTTAATTTCCTTTTGCAGGACAAAATTAAGGTCAAACTCAGTTAACAACATAACCCACTTAGCTAGGCATCCTGATAAATCTATTTAGCAAAAAGGTGTTTTAAAGGATCAAATTTCATCATCACATGTATTTTAGCATTTAGTAAGTAATGTCTCAATTTACTAGTAGCGAATACAAGAGCCAAACATTATTTTTCTATTGCCATATATCATGTCTCATAATCAATTAGAGTTCAGCTAATGTAATAAATAGAATGTTCTTTACCATTTTCGTCTTGTTGAGCCAACAATGCTATGAGAGTATGGGTTGATGCTACTGTATAAAGGATGAATAGTTTTTCTTTCATAGTGGGTTGTAAAATAGGTGGAGTAGCAAGGTAATCCTTCAAATTCTCAAAAGCCTATTTACAATCCTTATTCCAATTAAATTGAGCCTCTTTCTTAAGGAGTTGTATAAAGGGTAATGTTTGGTCTACTAAGGATGCTACAAAATGATGGATAACCTGAATTCTTCCTTGTAAAGTGCGCAATTGAGAAATGTTTCTAGGAGGTGGTATGTTAATTATAGCATCAATTTTATTTTTGTCAACCTCAATTCCTTTGTGAAATACTATAAAACCTAAAAAAAATGCACTATCTACACCAAAGACACTTTTTTAGATTTAATCTCATGTTATATTTTTGCATTCGCTCAAAGATTTTTCAAAGGATATTCACATTGTCTTGTCAATTTAAAGATTTAGCTAGAATATCATCAACAAAATCTTCTGAAATCTTATGTATGTAATCATGAAATATCAATGTCATAGCTCATTGATATGTTGCGCCTACGTTCTTCAATCCAAAATGCTTGACTACCTAACAAAATGTTCCCCAAGTTGCAGTAAATGTTGTCTTGTATTGATCTTGAGGGTTAATAGATTATATTTGATTATATCTAGAAAATCCATCCATGAATGAAAACAAAGCATGTTTGATAGTGGAATCTACTATCATTTCAATATTAGGAAGGGGAAAATCATCTTTTAAATATGCCTTGTTTAGATCACAAAAATCCATACACATCCTAATACAATTATCAGGTTTCATGACTACAAAAATGTTTGAGATCCAAGGAGAATAATCAATAGGTCGTATAAAACCAACTTTGAGGAGTTTCTCAATCTCAGCCTTAACTAATAAGGCTATCTTAGGATTCATCTTTGTTATCTTTTGTCTAACTAGTTTAGCATCCTCTACAAGGACTATGTTGTGTGTCACTATCTTAGCATCAACTCCTAGCATATCTGAATAAATCTAGGAAAAAAGTTAAGGAAAGTCATGTAGTAAAGTTTCATGGTCTTCTTGTTCATCTTCATCAAGGAACTTTCCTATCTTAATCAATTTTTCCTCATTATTAATGTCCATCATATGTTGATTGTATCTCCCACAAGAAGTGTGGTTTGTTTTAGAATTTCAGGATAGTATTCTTTGTTGTCCTTAACATTCTCATTACTTTCATTTTCTCCATATTCTTGCTTAGCACTAATTATATCACATGTATCCCTTTTTTTTGGAGTAAATGGTTTATCATAAACTCCTAACATTTCTTTCAAGGCTTCATCATCTTCAAATTATTTCAATGATTCTTCACAAGTTGTATCAATCAATTTGGGATGCTTCAAGGTGAGATTTTTTTTAGAATTACACATGATGGTGTTGATGTTTAACGAGGGTATTTTCATTGCTTGGATTATCTTAGAAGGACAATACCCCAAACCACTTTTTGTTTCTTGTTTTTTAGGCTCTATAAGAACACGAATTCCTTGCTCTTTCCTTCCACATCCTCTTCCACTATAACAAAGTTGTTTCATATGCTCATAACCTTTTCATAAAGTTTCTCCATTTCTTTCAAGTTTGGTGGTTGTTGATAGTCTATCTCATCAAAGTTTTTTGTATAGCTTGTGTCTTCTTCCAGAGTAGATGAGGTAGATGCTTGTGAGTTTTCTTTTGAGTTCTACATTGACATTACCATTGGTTGCTTTTATTTTTCAATTTATTTGTTGTAATTTTGTATTCTCCCATAAATGTTGGTGTGAAGTCTAAAGAACCTTTATCATCTTCTAATAAATTTGACACTTTTTCCATCTCTTATTTCTCTTCTTTCATAGGTTTTATGTTCAAAGTTGGAATTAATGTGTTTAGAGGACTTGACATTCCTTTTTCAACTTGTAAGCAACTTTTAGGCCCAAGATCGATTTCAACTTGGTACACTTTATTGTTATAGACATACTTTATGATACGATGAAGGGTCAGAGGCACCACATGCATCTCATGAATCCAAGGTCTTCCTAAAAGAAGATTGTATGAAAGATCATGAGGCATAACATGAATAGGAGTTTGTAATGTAGCCTTTCCAACTATAATAGGAAAAGTAATCACACAAGTAGTTTCTTTCCTACATTATCAAATCCTTGAATCGATAAGGAATCAGGTTCAATTCTTGATTTATCCACACCAAGTCTATCCATAAGGGTGACACTACACACATTCAAGGTGGAACCATTGTCAACAAGGGTTCTTTTTATTCTTGTCCTATTGAAGATAGCTATTATCATGAATGCATCATTTTTCTTTCTCATCTCTAAGGGAGGTAGCTCATGTTGATGAAAAGTAATTTCTATGTCAACTGCATTCATTCCTTGAATTAGAGTTGCTACATCACTTGCATTTGTATTAAAGGGAACCAAAATTTTTTGCAAGGTTGTTTGAAGAATAGTATGATAAATAGGTGAATTTTGAATTAGGTCACATAAGGATATCATTGCAGGAGTATTCTTAAGTTGTTCAACAATATCATAGTCCTTCCCACTATGTGAAGGAAAACGAGGAGCCCTAGGTAAGATGGGTTGAGGCAAAGCTATGGATGTTGAAGTTGTTTGTCATTGTTGTGGATTGTTTCTAGTGTTATATGTATGAGCAATGGTATTATAACTTGATTGCTGCAAAACATTATTCTTAAGTGGTTCAAGGGTGAAAATGGGTTTGTTTTGAACTTGAGGTTTGTTTGAAGGTGGGTATAGGATGAGTTGAGGTTGAATCACATTAACTTCCCTTTGTTTTAGTTTATTGTAACAAGCTTTAGTGGATGAACCTTGTGAGATGAAGTCCTCAAGGGCTTCATCTAACATGTTAAATTAATCACTACTAAAAGGATTGAGGGTTAGGTTAACTTGGAAAAAGAGATTTGACATATTCAAATAACTATGCTTTCTCCAAGAGGTTCATTGGTTTATAGGCGTTTTGGTTTTGTTTTCTAATGAATACCAAATGTAATATAATTTTATCCAACTATGAATTAATGCTAGAAATGAAAATTACAGTAATCCACAATTGAAATGAAACTCAACTAAGCTAGATCTAATGAATTGCATGAAACAAAATTTGAGTAAATTGAAACAAAAATCTAACAACAGCAAACAAAAGCACAGAAATAAGGTTTTTAATGTTGTAAAATGCAACTTCAAGTCTGACATGAGACTAAATCACCTAGAGGGGCATATGGGTCCCAATTAGGGTTTTTGAAGGGTTCAAATGTTGAAAAACAATCAATAAAAAATTCCTAGAAATCAAGTAAAATAACCTATACCAAGACTAAATCGCCTAGAGGAGCGAATGAGTCCCAAATTAGGGTTTTGACACTAAATTCAACAAATTCTGAGAGAATTTTAAGGTTTCTAACTTGTATGTTGTCTAGACTATGTGTAATTATAGATTTCAAATGAGATTCAATGATACAAGATACAAAATTCAACATACATGCACTTTCACTAATGCAATATTTTGAAGCCCTAAATGCAAATTAGCTAATGCAAAGCTGACGAAAACTAGATCTAGGAATAGATGCACTCCAAATAAAAAATATGGTGTCCAAAGGCTAGGTTCACCAAAATGAACACAAGGAAATAGGGTGCTCCACCTTTTAGGAGATGGAACATAAGAAAGGGGACCTATTTCACTCTAGTTCATTAAAGTAAACCAAGATCCCTCAACCAATTGACTTGATTTAGGAATGGGATATGGCTAGGATGGTTTCCTTGGGTTTGATTAAAGACAAAAGGGGGGTTTCACCACTATCAAAAGGATTAGAAAGAAAGAAATGTAAATGATATGCAAATCTACCTATGAAACCTAGGAAATCAAACTCAAAATCTGAATAATAAAATGAGAATGAATAGAGGTGCACCTAGAAAATTGAAGATACTTGAAACAAGATTTGTAATCCTAAAATTATGAATTTTGAATCACACTGGGACTCATACACCATTTAGGTTGATTTAGTCCCAGTTTAGAGTTTCAGGGTAGAAACTAGAATTTCACAATGACATATGAATCCTCTGAAAACTAGAAAAAGTGCTAAACTAGGACTCATATGCCACAAGTGGTCATTTAGTCTTGTTCTTATTTTTTGAAATGTCAAGATCTGAATCTATTCTCCTATATCTACACTTCCTTCCTATGTTTTCCAAACTTTTCTTCCAAATCTAAACCTGCTAAAACCTATCAGCCTCCTACAATGATCTCATAACTGGGCTTTTATGGCCATGATTCAGAGACTGGACATCTAACCTAAATAACTAATCGGTCATCATGCAGGTGCATTTAACTTGTCAACCTAGCCCGGACGTAGACTTGAAATGGGTCAGCACTTTATGTGCACTGGGAATTTTCAAGTAGCCATCCCTAATCTACAACTAAGGAACACACAATACAGAAAGTAAATTATAAGAAGGAAATAAAGAAAAATGCTAAACATTAACCAACAACTAAGATAAACTAAAATGCATAACAAGAATAAAGATCTGGGTGAATAGATAGGAAACTACTCTATTTGCTTTGGCTACAGGAACAGACACAAAATGGACTTCTAGTGGCTACAAGAGCAGTCAATGCTAGATTTTGAACTAAGTATAGAACCGGAAATGACGACTAAGCTAATTATTCTAAAGAAAGGATTACTCACCAAGTCGGCCCCCTTGGATGAGTATCCACTAAAACTAATACAAACTCAAATACTCAAATTTAGGCTATCATCTCATTCATTGAAAATTATGTAAATAGAGTAATCAGCATGGCTATATTGAAAAGTAGAGTATGCTCAATACAATATCAATATCATTTCCCAACAATCAAGAATCAAGGGTCTCTCAGAAGGAGATTCAAATCCATATTTATTCTACCAGCTAAATAGGGTAGTCAACTCCCACTAACTAGGAGGATTCCATTTAGGGAAAGCAAGGAAAAGAGTGGTAGAGCAGTTACATCTGCAAGGAATCCAATCAGACATGCATGCCCAAATGTGGACTCAACATTGCAATAACACCCATGATTGCTCAATGCCATAAATACAAGGCAGTTACAATTAACTATCATGGGGAATCAGTTGTCATCGTCCTTCAGTTGTCTCCTTTGAATGATTCCCCTACATGATCATCTTTTGGTTTCCTTTCCCAACTTAGCATACATCAATTGTGTCCTGCATGGCAATGTCACTACGCATAATAATTCACATCTAAAATCACCTTAGAGAAAATTCATCAATCACATGCAAAACTAGTATAGATAATCTGCAAATATGTTAATGTCATTAAAACTTCACAAGGATAGGATAAACCCAATGTCAATGGTTGAGGGAAACATTATACAAAATATTAACATTTGACAACTAAAGTTCATGACAATGCCAATAAATGGACTATAAATTCTACCATGGATTTAACCAAAAACTAGGCTCATCATCCCCCCTAGCTTAATGTCTTGTTGGTCCTCCAGCAGTGGAAGGGTTGTTCTTTTGTTTGGTTAAGGCTCTGAAGTTTACAACTGCAAGTTGGCCAACATCTATTGCTACAGTACATGAGTTTGGATCCCAATAAAATCCTCTCAATCTATCAAATTTGTTCCACCTTTTCCTTTCTATATCAACATCGTACCGATAGAATTTTTAGTTTGGTACAGGCCACATGAGAATGGGTGGCTGGAAGGTTAGGGGAAGCCAAAATTTCCCCTTTTCTCTACCAAGTTGGATATATCTGTCAATTCTCTTCAATGTTGCAGCATAGTTGTGAATAGAATGGGGCTCGGCTTGTTTCAGCTCATTTGTTAAACTATTCCATCATTGAGCTAGATATCCTCTTATGAGCTCCTCTTTTGATGTTGTTTTAATCTCATACTTAGTATAGACTACTTCAATCCAGGGCATGATTTTTTTACCATAGCTTGGTCTGAGAAGCATCCTGAGCCATTCTCTGCGGATATCCCTTGGGTTACTCGACTTAGCCCTATTGGCTAAGGGGATATTAGATTCCATTCTCCAATAAGCATTGTTCTTCTCACCCCAATTAATTTCATTTTGTGTCCAGGACATAAATGCTCTCAACTGAACATCCCCAACATATAGCAGCGGGTTCCAATCATGATCTTGCGTGACAGCATAATTGTGTAAATAAAATTCACATAACAGATTTTTCATCTCAGGGGAAGCAATTCTATAGGCATTGAAGAATTTAGTAGGAGTTTCAATGGAGGGATTTAAATATAAACAAAAAATTGATAACTTGAAAGAGAGATATTTCTCTTTCAAGTGCAGGGCATAAACCCTTGCAAGAGCTCTACATTCAAGAATTTGTGGCACTAGGGTCACAATGCCATCTACTTTCTTCTTTAAAGTAGCAATCTCCTCATTTTTCTCCTCAATAATCTCATCCCTCTCTTGGATTTTGTTTTTCAGTTTCTTCTTCTCCTACTTCCATTCTCTCTCCCTCCTTTCTATTTCTTTCCATAGATTTAAGGTTGTTGCATGAATCATAAAATCAAGAGGGTTATGAATTCCTACCAATGTTTTTGTTGATGGTTGCTCCCCATATGGTATCATCTGCATGAACTCAAGTTGTTTAGTTGTATGTGGCTGTAGGGGTGCTATTTCTTTACCCTCTTCTTGTTGCAAGACCTCTTTCCCTTGTTCCTAGTCTTGTTATGTCTCTTGTTCTGCTTCTTGTTGTGGCTACAAGAACTCCTATTGTTGTTCTTTGCTTTGCTACAGGAACCCCTGCTCATCCTCAAACTCCTTTGTGATATACTAGCAAGGTCTACCAATGTCAGTTTTACTGCTTCCTCAAAGATATCTTCTTCCTTTTATTCAACCTACTCTCATTCTAGTGAAGCTTTAGTGTCCCAATGTGATGTCTCATCATGCCTAGGGTTTTCCTGTGAAGATGCCAAAAAAGTTGGTCCATCAGGTTTTGATTTCCTAGAGATGCTCTTACATTTTCCTTTGGCTGCAGGATGAATAGGGCCAACCTTTCTTTTCCTAGCACTTGGCACCTCTTCCTCTACAGGTTGGGGTTGTCCTTTTTCTTTTTCTTTTCTTTTTTTATCCTCTTTCTTATGTGCCCTAGTTCTTATTAGGGTTTGTAGGGGGATGTCATCATCAAACTTAGATGAAGAGCTTGCTTTTTCTGAATGTTCTGCTTCAGAGGAACTAATGTTTATGGATTCCTCTACTACTGTAGGAGGATTCATACTAGAACTAGCACCAGAATTTGAAGCACCAAGGGTGGCTTTAGTTGTGCTTAATCTTTTTCTAGACCTACGAGACTGAGGTATAGCCCTAGGTGGAAAATGGTCAACATTGACAAACCCTTCTTGACGATAATTTTGGTTAACTTGAACAAATTCTTCCCAAGCCATTCCAGATAAATCATGCAAAGATTTCTTAAATAGAAATTTTATTAAGAAATAGTGGGAGATAGAGTTGCCCCTACCTTTTTGTGTTTCGACAGCCATGATGGAGAGAAGATTGTATAAGATATTGGGCATGTCCATCCTCCTTCCATGCCTCATGTGGCTCAAGAGTTTAAAATGTATTGAATGTAGGTTTGATACTCATCCTTCAGGTGATATACCTTATAATTTGAATAGTTGCCTACTTCCATGGTTCGTAGAGACATTCTATTTTGAATCTTTTGACATCTGTAGGGAAAACAAATTTACATGGTCGTCTTTTTCAGAAAGGCTTGGTAAGGAAATTGTGAACTTGAATACAAACAATGATCAAAGGTGGACCAATAGATGGTAATTAAATTTAGGTCCATGAATGACAAAAAATCAACAGTAACAAAAGTACATTAAGAACAAATGACAGTAATAGGACGACAAAGAAGGGGTTTCTAAAGATGCCCTGGCCAAATCCTACTGTTTACTATGTCCAATCTTTCCCTTTTTTTTATATATTCATTATGCAATATAAGTTTGTTTATATAATTTTTGTGGAAATGAAACAGAAAAATCTGCACATAAGATGGATGTTTCTTAATAGATATATCCAAATCATATGGCTAGCATTCAACTCTTTGGTTAAAGATTCTTTCTAATTTGATGATACTCGTGTAATATGCACTGTTGCTCTTGGAGCTTCTAGCAAAAATTTTGAGACAATATGGGAAATGAACCAGGATATGAAGGAAACTTTTGAGATTTTTGGGACAAGAATTAAGTGGTATCAACTACAATCTCTAGAATCAAGTGAGTTTTCACTGCACACAAGTATTTTTTGTGAAGGCTCAAGTCCAGTATTACGCAAAGTATGGGTGCAGATGCAAGGGTGACAGGGGTCTCAAGTTTGTATGAGTTTAATAATGCTTGTCGGCTGCATAACCTAATCTAAAAGACACAAAGTTGAAAAAATAAACACAACAATCAAATGTGTGATTTTCAACATTCATACTATTTTGTAAAATTCCATGTTGCAAAACCGTACATGTTAAGAAGCAACCAACACACTATGAAAGAGATTCAAATAACTAAAAACCCAAATTGTGTTTTCCAAATTACAATTATTTTGTGCACTTTCTTTTTCAATCATGCAAAATTTAAACACAACAATGGAAAACAATAGTTCTTGCATACTCCATTGCTACTAAAAATATACATGTGTACAAATTGTAGGTAGAGTAGATGGGTCAATAGTCATGAGGATAGTTTTGTTAGTATGTTGCGCCAAGCATGGAATTTTATAGATCTTAATTTTTTAGAAATGTGAAATTGTCTCTTGTGTATCTATATAGCTAAATCTTTCAAATTGAATTATCATGCAACTCATCACATCAATATGCTTTGGTGAGAACTCACATTAAAATAAATTTCAAAGATTCAACCAAAACATAATCATGAAATCCCTAGTAGTTGAACAAAAAAAGCATTTGCTGTTAAAAACACTATCATATTCTTATTTAAAATATAGTTCTTATATGCAACCTAAATGGTTTCAATATCTCTTTGTTAAACTATAAATTTTATTATCTCCAATTTTACATCCAACACAAAATCTAATAGTTCAACACAAAAAATTATTGAACTATAAATCAACATATTATTATTTAAAATATAGCTTCTTTCAAATTTAAATGATCATAAAACCATTTGACAACCTTTTCACATGTTATGATAAAACATAAGGTATTTATTGCACTCACATTTTCTATTTATGATAGGACAAACATATGATATGAAATAATCTATACACATAAGAATAATATATTTCCACAAAACAATAATATTTGTTTATATGAACATGTTATTTTATAAATGATAGGTTTATATTGATAAATCCATGATGTTTTATACAAAGAAAAATATTTATTTCCACCAATAATAAATGTATTTATGATTTTTTATATAACTATAGATTTGAATTTGACACTCAAGATTTGTCCAAATTTGTCCCTTTCATCTAAACATCCCCCCATTCAAATTAATTAAGTAGTATTGTTATTATTTAATTGATATCTTTAAATTTCTCTAAATCCCTAAAGTATTCAATTAATAATTAAACGCCTTACCCCTTTACTCCCCTTTTCATCAAATGGATTAAATAAATATGACATTTATTTAATTCTTCACATGTCACTTCATTTTCTTAATCTTAATCAACCTCCTAATCCCATCATTAGGGATGTGTACATGCCCAATACATGATTAGAATGTGTCACATCCTCCAACTTTGCAAGTTGGCCTCTAATCTCTTAACCACTAACTGCCTTTCTAATCCTCATTAATTCAGCCAATTAATTCATGGAAGATACAAGATACAAGACAATCTTACAAGACAATCTTTTAGTATGTTCTTATCTGGTAAAATGGTAAATGCAAAATCCAATAACACATATGAAGCACAAGAGGAAGAATAAACATAAACAGATCTTACATTCAAAACTTGTTCCACTATCAAAACTCATTACAATATAATCAGATTCTGATCATCCAGATCGCACTAAGCGTAGGAGAGAGCATAAGTCTGATATCCTAGACTCTTCTAAGACTCTTTCAAATCTCAAACTCGGTGTACTATTTGGGATCAAGCTGTTATAGCACAGTTTAAAGGAAGATTAGTTAAATCTTCTGATGAAGAAAATGGTGGTGATGCTCTCATGTCAGTCCATCCAAATTTCACCATCAATGCGATTCCGATGTTGGGTGCTAAGGCACATCTCCGAGTTGCAGAGCGAGTCAGGATGACGAGCTCAAGTTATCGATTCAGTGCGGATGCGGGCGAGCCAGGATGGCGAGCCCAAATATCATTCCGGTGCGGACGCAAGGTAGGCGAGCTGGGTGTGCAGCGAGCTGAGTAAAGAAGGGCTTCGGGCTAAGTGTGGGAAAGTTGGGTTTTCCCTTGCACATGACACTTAGACGATTTCCTAAGGCCAAGCTGAGTTGGGAACCTGGGCACAGTGTTCTCAAGGCCAAAAAGAATCCGGAAGGCATAAAGTGGGGAATCCGGCGGATGTTCGGTTGCTTCCTACCGTGGTCTGGGATTCGTACAAATAGCTACTATGTGAGGCATATGTCAATTTGACGTCTCACACAAGTACTTCGGTACCAAGCTATTGTTGTTGTTCTCTGTGCGAAGTCCTGACGGCGATCCCCGGGCAGGCAAAGCGATCTGAGTTCAGTGGTTGAGCGAAGCGAGCTGTGCATTGAGACAGGTTGAGTTGTGTTGAGCTGAGTGTTGGCAGCCAGTGCAACGAGTTGGACTTGGTGTTCCCGAGTTGGGGGACCTGGGTCTTGGTGTGGTGAATCAGAGGAGGAACCACCAGGCAGTTCCGAAGTGGTCAGTTGGTTCAGACGAGTCAGAGGTGATCACAGAGTTTGGATTCAGTGTGAGAAGCTACATCCGAGGCAGAGAGATCTCAGTGTTGAGGTCGCGGCTTTGAGAACTGAGGCATACTCAGGGGTGGGAATTGTAAGTGAGCTCTTGGGCGAGTTCAGGGTAGTGAGCACATCTTGTGCAAGTTGATGTAGACCGGGCCAGGGGCCATTTTCTAATCAATAAAGCTATCTGTTACCCTACTTCTGTGTTATGTGATCCATTGGTGTAAATATTGGCATGCTTGCATTGCTTGTATATATTGTTGCATTGTTAGCATATTTCCGCTGTGCGAAGTTGGCATTTTGGATGCAAGGTGTTTGCAGGTTTTGAGCTCGGGTTGGTTTTTGGTTAAGGCGTAGTCCGGGCTCTTGGGCGCACTTGGACCCCTTGGGCAGGTGAAGAATAGGTTTGAAGATAATCTGTAAGACTATCACAAAGTGTCCATGATAAACCATGATATAAAAGGTTAAAGAATTCTTCCATATCAGGATTAAATCTGCCTTCGATTAAATCTGCATAATCTTCAAAGGTGTCCTGGTCTATGCTGATCCTGGTCACAAAACCAAATTTAATTAGTTTTAACAAATTCATTTTGCTTTTCTTGGACCAATTCATACCAAAAAGTCCTTTGAATCTGATGTGTATCATCTGTCTTCCACACCAGTATTTGATTGGAGCAAATTCCATTCCAATTTCCTTTGTGAAGTCATCTTCTTCATACGGATCTAATATGACATGGTGAAATTGATATTCAATTTTTTGCCTCATCTCTATAAGCCACTTATTTAAGAAATATGTTTCTAATAAAGTTATAATTATTTCTTTTGGAAGAGAGGGTAATAATAAAGTATTCCCCGGCCAAATCACATATACATGGCTGCCCTCCTCAGCTTTTCTAGACCTACCGATATTGTCAACCGACCTCTTCAATGCTACTAGAGACTTTTTAGGTTGAGCAGACTTTTTTGAGGTCGATCACCCAGCCTGAGTCCTGGAAGAACTCTAAGAGGAAACCGCATCCCCTTACATCCTCCCCCACCTTATTCAGGCGACGCCCTCGACGCCGGCAACACTGTCCCTGACACTGCTGCGGAGGTTCCACCTTCCTGCCTCTGCATTCAGAATGGAGTGATGGAGTCCTTCTCCAAGAACTCCAGCACCTTGTCCTCAAATTTCCACAAGCTCTCAGCTCGCTCCCAAGATGCCTCATCTCGAGCCTGGCCCTGCCAATGAACCAAGAACTCCTTGTACACTCTGTTTCCAAATCCCCTGTTCCTTACAGCAATCACCTCATGCACCTCCAAACCTGGCCTATCCAACACATTGGCTGGGCCCCTTGTCGGCACATTCCCGCTGCTATCCACACCATCTGCATGATATGGGCGGAGCTGACTGACATGGAAAACATCATGCACACGCATATACTCTGGCAACTTCAGCTTATAGGCAACCTTGCCAATTCTCTAGGTCACTTCAAAAGGCCCATCAAACCGTCTTGCCAACGCCGGACTCAACCCCTTGGGTGGTCTAAACTGAATCGGGTCCATCCTCAAGAAAACCCTGTCACCAACTTTGAACTCGATATCCATCCTCCCGGAGTCTGCATATCTTTTCATCCTTTCAGCAGCCTTGACCAAGTTGTGCCTCGCCAAATCAACCCGGTCCTGCCAATTTTTCAATCTTTGCGCTGCATCTGGGCACTCACTCATGTACCCACTCAAAACAGTATGAGGAGTCAGCGGCTGCTGGCCCGTAGCCAACTCAAACGGCGAAAACTGACTCGATGCACTCCTCTGCATGTTGTAGCAAAACTGAGCAGAATCCAACAAGCCCGACCAGTTGGATTGGTCCGACCAAACGAAGTGCCTCAGATAATCCTCTAAGATTGCATTTGTCCTTTCAGTCTGCCGTCTGTCTCGGGATGATGACTGGTAGACATCAACAGCTTCGTTCCTATCAGCTTGAACAACTCTTTCCAAAAGACACTGGTGAATCTTGCATCCCTGTCACTTATGATGCTGAGTGGGACTCCCCAGTGCTTCACAACATTCCTGAAAAAGTAGTCGGCCGCATCCTCAGCTCGGCATGGTGCCTTGCATGGCACAAAAATTGCATACTTTGAGAATCGGTCGACCACCACCATTACACTGCTAAACCCGTCCACCTCAGGTAACCCGGTTATAAAGTCCATGCTAACACTGGCCCACGGCCTCACCGGAACGGGAAGGGGTTGCAACAAACCTCCTGGAGGCTTAGTCACCACTTTATCCTGCTGGCATGTGAGACATGTCTTCACATATTCATCGACATCTCGCCTCATTCTCGGCCAGTAAAAGCCCCTTTCTAGCAATGCGAGAGTTCTCTTCTGCCCTGGGTGCCCAGCCCACTGACTGTCATGACACTCATGCAAAAGCTCCCTCCTTAGACTCTTCCATTTTGGGATGTAAACTCGATCCTGGGTGAAGAACAGCATCCCATCCTTGATACTGAACTTCCGAGTTCTCCCCTCTTTCGCTTGTTTGAAGAGCTCAGCTGCCTGAGGATCCATCTCATAGCCCTCTTTTATGCTTTCAACCAGCTCGTCGGACAATGCAACTCGGCTCTCATTCGCTTCTGGCATCACTCCATCCAACGCAGCCAACTGAGCCTTCCGGCTTAGAGCATCAGCTACAACATTCATTTTCCCAGGGTTGTAGATGATCTCGAAATCAAACTCAGCCAAAAATTCCTGCCACCTGGCTTGCTTCGGAGTCAACTTAGCTTGAGTCTTGAAGTATGTAGAGGATACATTGTCCGTCTTCACTACGAACTGAGTTCCCAAGAGATAATGCCTCCATGTTCGGATGCAATGCACAATTCCTGTCATTTCCTTCTCATGGGCGGGATAGTTCCTCTCCCGATCCTGCAACTTCCTCGACTCGTATGCAACCGGATGCCCATCCTGCATAAGTACTCCGCCAACAGCAAAGTCAGAAGCATCACTCTGGACCTCAAAAGGCCTAGTAAAGTCGGGCAACGCCAACACTGGACTCGATGTGAGTCGCTTCTTCAAAGTGTCAAAGGCAACCTGGCATTTTTCCGACCATTTCCACTTTCTATCCTTTTTGAGCAGATCAGTGAGAGGCGCCGCGCACTTGGAATACCCCTCAACAAACCTCCTGTAATAGTTTGCCAAACCCAGAAACTGTCTCACCTCGTGTACATTTTGCAAGGGTTCCCAATCCCTGATTGCCCTCAGCTTCTCTGGATCCGGTCTGATCTTTCCATGCCCAATGATATGCCCAAGGAAGTGCACCTCTTCCTGAGCGAAAACACATTTTTCCTTCTTGACAAAGAGCTTGTGCTCCCGGAGCACCTCAAAGACCTCTGCCAAATGTTGCTTGTGCTCTTCCATGTTTTTGCTGTACACAAGGATATCATCCAAGTATACCACCACAAACTTGTCTAAAAATGGCCTGAACACATCGTTCATCAGTGTGCAAAATGTCGCGGGTGCATTGTAGAGCCCAAAGGGCATCACCATGAACTTGTATGACCCATACCGAGTCACACACGCAACCTTTTCCTCATCCCCAGGTGCAATCCTCACCTGATAGTACCCCTACTTCAGATCCAGCTTGCTAAACACTCGAGCTCCTGACAATTGATCGAAGCAGTCCGCAATAAGGGGTAGGGGATATTTGTTCTTGATGGTTAGCTTATTCAGGGCCCGGAAGTCGACACACAGTCTTAGAGTTCCATCTTTTTTCTTTTGAAACAACACAGGAGCCCCGTATGTAGATCGCGACGGCTGAATGTAGCCCGCCTCCAACAATTCCTCTAATTGTTTCTTCAGCTCAACCATCTCGGGTCCAGACAACCTATACGGTGCCTGGGCTGGAGGCCTTGCCCCCGGTTCCAGCTCGATTCTATGGTCCACGGCCCGCCTCAGCGGTAACTGAGCAGGCAGCTTCAAAGGCATCACATCCTCAAACTCAAGAGTAATCTCTTCCACCTCTGGGGGAACGGGAGTCTCAGTCACTCCATCCAGCTCATCCCACCCACCAAGTAAGGCAGCTAAGAACATCGGCTCTTTTTGCTTTCCCTTCGCTGCTTTCTTCATACTCATGGCGGACACTACCTGAGTCTTACCCGGCTGTCGCTTGTCTGAAGTCTTGACCATACAAGTCTGACTTGGGTCCAAGAAAATCATCGACTCCAAATGTGGAATCATCGCAACACGGCCCACTCGGAGAAACTCCTGCCCAAGGATGAGCTCAAAATCATCCATGTCAATAACCGTGAGATCCATATTACCCGACCATCCGCCAACTCGCATCAGAATGCTTTTCACTAAACCAACTACCCTCTTAGCTGGTGCGTTGACGGTCTTGAAGGTGCTATTTCCAGGCTGCACCTTGAGTCCAAGCTCTACTGCTCTCCTAGCAGACAAATAGTTGTGTGTGGCACCTGAGTCCACCATGCCCATGGTCACTTTTCCGTTCAAGGTAACCTCCACATAACACAACCTATTTTTGTTCTCGGGCTGAGCCGCCGTGGCCCTAGGCTGTTCATGTGCACCCAGTGCACCCAAACCTTGGATCACTCCCATTGCCGAAGCCTCACTATCTGGCTCCGCACCCTGAGTATGGGCTGTCGAAGACAACCTCTGTCTCTCCGGACATTCTCTCACCCAATGATTCGAACTCCCACAAATGAAGCATCCACTGCTTTTCTTGGAAACTTTCGATTCCTGATCCTTGGGTCCAGCCGTGCCCTTCTTAGAACCCTTATAATTTTGAGTCTTCTGCGACCCACTTCCTAATTGTTTGCCTGGATTATTCGAAGTCTTCCCCGAGGACTTCTCTCTATCTTTGGACTTACCCTTGTCTGCATTAGGGGGTTTCTTATCCCTTTTCTGAGAACTGGATCCGGCTGACTCCTTTAGCAAGTCATTCTTGAAATCTAATAGCCGATCCGCAGCTGCAATGGCCTCTTCCACGGTTTGAACGTTAGCTCGCCTGAGCTCGGTCTGAGCCCAAGTCGCGAGACCCTTCATAAACTAAACAGCCTATCCGCCTCGGACATGTCCTTGATTTCCAACATCAGAGTCTGGAAGGACTTAATATAGTCTCTTATCCGTCTGCTTTGCTTCAAGTTAAGAAGTTGCAACCTGGCCTGCCAGGCTGAGTTCCCCGGTCGGAACTGGTCTCTCAGAGCTTGTTGTAACTCTTCCAAGTTATCAACTTGAACCACCATCTTGCCCGCCTTTAGATCCTCGGCTCTAGTCCTCCACCAAACCTTGGCATCTCCGGACAAGTAGGTAGCAGCTGTTCTCAATTTTGACTCATCTGAGTACCCGGTGAGCGTGTCGAGATATTGGCCCATATCCCAGAAGAAATTTTCCAGCAGCTTGTCATCACGTTGCCCCTCATAGCAAATCGGTGGTTTGGCCTTATACTGCGGCCGCCCCATTCCCTGAGCAATGACACCTTTCATAAACTGGAGCTCATCACTGAGCCTCTTCATTTCGGCATCCCGTTGAGCCATCTCATCGTGAAGGTCCCTGACCTCAACTTCCAACGCATCCACCCGGTGAGTCAAATATGCATTCTCCATGGACTCAATCTATTTTCAAGGTTAAGTGACCGGTCTCTTGTTAAGCATGGAGTAAATACGTCTGAGTTATAGGTTAGATATATATAAGTAGAGAGGGAATGTGGGTGGGAGGAAGGAAGAGAGAGACTTAGAGAGGGAAGGAGGTATGGAGGGAGAGTTAAGGAGGGAGATAGATGTGGGAGAGAGAGAGAGAAACATCTCTCTACCTACCTCTATATGTTTAACTGTCATATCTCTCCCCCTTCCCCCTTTACTTCTCTATACCCACCTATCCCTCTATACATATTTATTTCTCCCTCCCTCCCTCCTTCCCTCTCGCAATATCTCTACCTTCTTCCCTCTCTAATTTTCTCTATCGTCTCCCTCTCTATCTCTTTCTCCTTCCCTCTCTACTCTCTCTATCTTATCTCTCTTTCTCCCTACCTTTGCGGAAGCTGAATTTGCGATAAACTTTGAAAATATCTTTTATTGCAGCTCTCGGATTAGATCTGGGCCGAAGGGAAATGGATAATTAAATGGAAGAATTATCTCATTTAATGGTCTATAATTAATACATAATCTTTTCTTTCCTCTTATTTGTTCTGCTCTTTTGTTTACCAAGAAAGCTGGACAAGAAAATGGACTTTTGCTTTCCCTGATAAAATTGCCTTCTAATAATTCTTGCAATTGATCATCTATTTCTTTGGTTTCTGTTGGGCTCATCAAATATGCTGGTTCATATGGGATTACAGACTTACATTCTGGTTTTATTTGAATCTCACATTCTTCATGTTCTTGGGACCAGAATTGTAGAGGATTAGGACTCCAACAATCTTGTTCAAATAATCTTGTAATATTTTCAAAAGAGTTTGTCACTTTTTCTCTATTCTCTTTACTAGATTCTTGCCTCTTTCTCTTTTTCTGTTGATCAAATCTATGATTTACAATTTTTAATGTAGGAATCTCAATCTGACCATCTTCATGTTTTAAAGAGATCTTATGTTTCCAAAACTGGAGAGGCTCATACTTTGTAAAGAATAGAAATCCTAATAATACATCATCCTCTAGATCATTATACTCAATGAAATCTGTAATAAATGTTTTTCCCATAATTTCAATGTGAACATCTTGTGCATACCTGCCCATTTGTATTCTCTGTCCATTGATAGCATAGCTTTGCAGAAGATCTGCTTTTTCTTTCCAATAGCATGATGGAATAGCATTTGTTTTTGCTAATGATCTTAATGACCCTGTATCCACAAAAGCATCCAATGGTATTTTCTTGTAACTAGAAAAACAAAGATTTATTCGAGTAGTTAATTGGTTATGGTTGTTTTTGTTTTAAAGAGATTGTAATATTTATTTTGGTTTTTTGAATTTTATAAAAAATATATATGTTTAAATTTAGTAATTGTGAATGTTTGAATATTATAATAAATGTTGTTGATTATGAAAGAAATAGCTTGATAGTTATAGGATTGACATATTTGTGATTCATTTTTTTCGGTTTTTAATTATTTTTCTGTCAATATTTTTTACATTTCATTGAGAGAGGAGAAAACCATCTTTAAATTCATGTTTTCTATCTAACTTGATTATTTTTTTAACAAGGGCATGTCTAAGATTAGAAATTACCTTGTTTGAAATAATGCTTTGTTTAAAATTTGAATATGACACTACCTAGTTGGTATTTAGTTATGCTGTCATTGAATTACTGTAACACTCTTCACAAATTCCTCTTGACAGCTCATGTAACCAGATTCATTAAATATATTCCAACTTGTACCCTAGAGAGCTGAAGTGCATGTTTGATCAGATATACCTTGTTGGGTTTTAATGCCGCATTATGCACATGACATAAAAGGTGCCCAATTCTTAATAGACTTGGACATCGTTTCTTTTAATGTGAATAGCTGTACATGCTTATAGTCCTATCTGTTAAGAAAATATTGTTTGTCTACTATGACAATTACATGCCACTGTTAAGCAATTCTCTATACCTTATAATTTGAATAGCTACCTACTTCCATGGTTAGGAAGAGACATTCTTTTGCACCCTATTTGTCAATGCTAATTGGTGGGTCACCATGTATGTGAATTGGTCTAGGCGATTTGGCATCCCTAGAGGCAGGGTAATGCTCACCATTGTAGGTAACCCTGAAATTTTCAATTCTCTCCTCGGTCACCACCACTTCTAACCCTTTTACCGTGGCTTTGCCTTCAGAGAATTTTTGGGAAAATTCAAGTGCAATTCCTTCATCAAAGCCATCTAGCTTTATGAAATAATCAAACCATCCACAACATTGAAATTCTGCCAGACATTGTGCATCTTGTAGCAAAGTATCATGAGTGAGCTAATTTTGGTAATCCACTTCCCATTGTGCGAAATTATCACTCGAAAAATTTCCTTCCCTCCCGAATTTTCAAAAACCACCACCTTTCTGCTAAATTTTTACTACCAATGTCAACTGAATTTCCTTCTTTGTCTCCGCTTTTTACCATTTGCTTCTTGTACTTAAGATTATGACAAGGCAATTAAAGCGAGGAAAGGCATGATAAATGAGAGTGATAATGGAAATAATTAGCGGCTCAATTAACAATACTTCATACATGCGAGCTAGATTTTCAAATCAACTTGTTTAAATTTCTTGACATAGCTAGATTATGATTTGACATACGGGCAATTTATTTGCATTTTTTATTCCCCCAAGCTTAATTTTGTACATGTTTTAACACATGTGGGAAGGGAGTGGTGGCTTGATAGGAAATAATGACATATTATGCAATCACCTATAATAATGTGCGATGATTAAATAAATGCTCTTATAAGGTAATTAAAATATGAGAATTATGCATACCTGAACGTGTGAAGGATGCATTGCAAAGATTGTGGAGAGAAAGTATCAATTTTCCTTTTTTTGAAATGATTGAGCAATTAATTAAGAGTGAAGCGAAGTGAAGTGAGGTGAAATGAAATGATGGAAGAGAGAGAGAGAAAGGTGGTATGAATGGACGAATGGGCAGATAGGTGAAGAAGTGGATTTCCACTAAGGTGGAAATCTTTATTATGAAAAATACGTACCCTAATTTAGCCAAAAATTGGCATGCTAGGTCCACCAATTTTGGCTGCAGGAAGCTTTTGTACTGAATGCTGGATGAATTGTTGTAGGGGTCCTTCCTTCGAGGCTAGCTCAAGTAACTTGAATCTGTTAGGGTCAATGATAGTGGATTGAACAGCTCCATTAGGAAAGACCTCAGAAATTTCGAATGGTCCTAACCACCTTGTCCATAACTTTCCTGCATTGCCTTGATGCTTCAGGTCATATAAAAATACCTAGTCACCTGTCTAAAACTCATTTTCCAAATCATGCCATCTCATCCTCTGATTTTGCACTACTTCAGTGTGGTGCAAGGGTAACCTTCTCATTTCATTCAAAACATTTGGCTATATGATGAAATTAGGAATGTAGGTCAAGGCTACCTTAGAAAATGCTCTATAACAATCTTCTATCCATTGGAGTTCAACATCTTGTGTTAGGAGTGTGTACAATGGCAAGGGAAAATGGTCTTTCATAGTGGCAACATTAAGTTTTCTATAATCAACAAAAACTCACCACTTCGCTCCCTTCTTTGGAACAGTTACTAATAAAGACATCCACTGGCTATTTGAAATAAGATACATAGATCCAGCAGCTATCAATTTTTGTAGCTTTATTTTAATAGCTTCTCTTAATACAAGGTTGATTCTTTGTTGAGGTTGCCCTACTAGTTGAAAATCTACTCTGATGTAGTTCCATCGAACATAGAACTTAAGATCTAGTCCCTTCATATCATGGTAGTCCCATGCCAATGCATGTTGATGAGACTTATGCAATTGTTTGAGTCCATATGGCAACATGGTATGGAATATGCCAGTTGCTACAGGAAGTTTCCCTATAGACAGAGTGGCTATAGGAAGAGTGGTTGCAGGAAGAGTGACTGCAAGAAGATCGAGGGGAAGTGTCTAGACAAGAGTAGAAGATGATGTATGTCCCTGTTCATCATGGTTTTGGATTATGCTAGATAACACTTCATCTTCGTCTTGAAACTACAAGAAAAGACTTCTACCTAGTATCATGAGTTGCACCACCGAGTTAACTTCCCCGACTTCCTCATTGACATGTGGCCATAAAGAGAAAATCATGAGGTCTATTGGATGCTCCCAAGAGTCTAGAAGGTCTATATCATTAGGATCCAAAGTGAAACTATTAACAAGCTACAAGACAGTAGGAGGAGGCCTCATACATGCAACATTTAGCTATTGTAGGATGTGCTTAATCATCGCATTGATTGTTGCCCCTAAATCACTCAGGGAATTCTTTACTTGAATCTCGTGGATAACAACTACTACTATAGGTTTATCTGGATCACTGTACTTGGGAAGGGTCACTTTTCCAAGCATGATGTCAGCGAGTTGTCTCATCACATGGACTGTAATCAAGCATTTCTTCTTTTTTTCTGGCTTCATGAGATAAGCTTCCCCAATAGCTTTTCCATATATAGGAATATCTTTTATGACCTGAAATAGGGATATCTAAGAACATATATGCTTTAGCTGATCCATGATGTCAAAATTTGTATCTTCCTTGTCTTCCTTATACTTAGAAACTTCCAATTCCTGGGGGAATGGTGGCTCTTGTTCAGGATGTTTAGGTATTGTTGGCTGAATAGGATCATTTAGAGGTTCTTGTTCCTCTTCCATGGGTAGCTCAACGATGATGGGTGTGGAAGGAATTGACACAGTATTTATTAAACACAAGTAAATATTACTTACACTCACAGCATATGCAGGGAGTTGATTTGAATCAGTAAAGTATATTGATTGCAGCTATGGTGTATTATTGAGGTAGGGTGTGGGCTGAGTTGGTAGCTGAGTAAGTTTGTGTGCATTTATGGTAGGTTGTTGGGGTTGATAAGGTGGTTGCATGGAACTAACTACCTGGTTTGTCCTAGAAAAATATAATGGAGGTGGTAACATACCTTGTTTTGGAACCTAGGACTTCCTCTGTGCATCAAGGTGGCCTTGATCTTCCTCAATCTGAATTGGTTTGAACTCGGGTGGAATCTTTTTGTCAATGTTAGTTTCCATCTTTCATTTGCAATCCTTCTTTTGTCAATAATGATGGTAGTATTTTTCCAATGTTGCCTCTACCTCCTTATGTTTGTCTTTGGCTTGAAGTGTACCTAGCCAAGTAGCTAGATTGTTTGTAACATCCTACTTGAAGTTTGTCAACAAATCAATAATCTCCATCCTTGGAACTCCACTGGTAGAAGATTGGTAAGTTCTTTCTTCTCTTGAAGCTGCTCTAGAATAGTCCTGAAATATATCCTTGATATCTTCCCAAGAGACTTGAGTGATATCTCCTCCTGCCATCAGGTCCAAAGCATCAATGTAACTCTCGTTGATTCCTAACAAGAAAACCAGCTTCTAAGATTCTTCATTGAGTTTATGGTGTGGAGATTCTTGCATGCAGGACAAAAACCTCAAAATGTAATCTTCCAAGCTCTCATCTTCCTTTTGTTGCATCCTAAAGGCATCACTTCTTTTTGTATCACTGCACCAGCAATATTCCTTGCATTTTTCAAATAACTTTGTCTTCATGTCCTCCCAATTCCACATGGTATTTTTGCCTAGAATCATAAACCATCCTAGTGCAGCTTCTTTTAAAGTGGTAGGAAATAGCTCAAGCCTAGGAGCATCAGTGGTGTAGTCACAATCCTAGAAAAGTAGGTCATATTCAAACAAGAAGGTATCACCCATGTTTTCTTGATGGATTCTCAAGGAAAAAGGCTATCAATCTTATTTTGATCTTGAGTGGAAGCTTCAAAACTAGTTAGTTCAGGATTGCATCAGCAAGAAGGTAAATGGTTCTTCTTCTTTGTTTCTGGGCAGATTTGGAATCTCAACTAGTTGTGGTATCAACTTAGCATCAACTAGCTCTCACAAAGAATGAGCAAAATAATAGCAGATCATTACTCATCTAAACAAAGGGGGTATTCTAAGAACAACTCAGAAGAAATGCTATAACAGAGAAATTATCAATGACTCTAAAGAACCTCCTAGCTTGACCCCATCCCTAGCAATGGCACCAAAAATGTCGAGCTCCTATAATGATCTCATAATTGGGCTTTTACGACCATGATTCAGAGACTGGACATCTAACCTGAATAGCTAATTAGTCATCATGGAGGTGCATTTAACTTTTCAACCTAGGGACGTAGACTTGAAATGGGTCAGTGTTGTATGTGCACTAGGAATTCTTAAGTAGCCATCCCTAATCTACAACTAAGGAACACATAGTACGGAAAGTAAATTTCAGGAAGGAAATAAAGAAAAATGGAAAACATTAACAAGAAACTAAGCTAAACTAAAATGAATAACAAGAATAAAGATTTGGGTGAATATATAGAAAACTACTATGTCTGCTAAATGGTTGCAGGAACAGCCACAGAATGGACTTCTAATGGTTGCAGGAGCAGTCATTGCTAGATTTTGAACTAAGTACAGAACAGGAAATGACGACTAAGCTAATTATTCTAAAGAAAGGATTACTCACCAAGTGGGCCCCCTTGGATGAGTATCCACTAAAACTAATACAAACTCAAATACTCAAATTCAAACTATCATCTCATTCATTTAAAATTATATAAATAGAGTAATCAGCATGGCTGTATTGAAAAGTAGAGTATGCTCAATACATTATCAATGTCATTTCCCAACAATCAAGAATCAAAGGCCTCTTAGAAGGAGATTCAAATACATATTTATTCTACCAGCTAAACAGGGCATTCAACTCCCACTAACTAGGAGGACGCCATTTAGGGAAAGCAAGGAAAAGAGTGGCAGAGCGGTTACGTCTGCAGGGAATCCAATCATACATGCATGCCCAAATGTGGACTCAATGTTGCAGTAACGCCCATGATTGATCAATGCCATAAATACAAGGTGGTTACAATTGACTGTCATGGGGAATCAGTTGTCATCGTCCTTCAATTGTCTCCTTTTAATGATTCCCCTGCATGATCATCTATTGGTTTCCTTTCCCAACTTAGCATCCACAGATTGTGTCATGCATGGCAATGTCAGTGCGCATAATAATTGCACATCTAAAATCACCTTAGAGAACATTCATCAATCACACGCAAAACTAGTATAGATAATTTGCATAATATGTTAATGTCATTAAAACTTCACAAGGATAGGATAAACCCAATATCAATGGTTGAGGGAAACATTATACAAAATATTAACATTCGACAACTAAAGTTCATGACAATGTCAAAAAATGGACGATAAATTCTACCCCGGATTTAGCCAAAAACTAGGCTCATCAAAACCTACAAAACAAAATATTTTGTTTATTTTCTTATGGGGGGTTTTCCTTGGTCAAACCCCTAGTTTGGTAATTAAACCTTAATAGAAAGAATAGATCTTGAAAGAAAATGTGTGTGAAAGTCCTAATCTTAAGTGCATCTAAGATTAAGAAATCTAAAGTGCAATGAATCCCTATTCTAATGTGCTAGAATAGAATACATAAATGAAACATGAAGATGATGACTCACTTTGGGAGATCTCTAATCACCATAATAAGCCACAACAATGCATGTACCTTCCTTTAGGTGGAAATTAGAATGATAATGGAGGATGGAATCACTTAGGAAATAAGTCATAAGGCTTGGTTTTATGGCTAGTTGCATCTCCCCAACCTACAATCCATCATGATTCTCCATAGGCAACCATCATCAATCCTTGATAATGCTAGATCTTGAATTAAAAGTGAGATTGAAGACCTACAAAAACACTATAATGTTGCTACAAGAATTCAACTTTATTTGCTCATTGATCTTGAATACTTGAAAATCTCTCTTGAAGACTCTTTCTTGAAAACTCTAAGATTGCTTAGCTCTTGAATAACTAGGTGAAATAATGATTTGAAACCTCATTTTTATAGGCATCTCATATAATTTACTATTTATTAGATTTCAAATGTTGACATTAACCAAAAATTGTAATTAGAAACCTTAATTTCCCACTCAAACCCTAAAAAGGGGCCACATGGGACTCATATGCCCAAGGTGGCATATGGATCCCACCTAGGGGTGACTCATATGCCCAAGGTGTATGAGTCCCACCCTAGATTTTTAGGGTGAGCAAATGTCGGGGTGCTAGAAAAATGAATGCATTTGTTGATTTTGTCAGGATTTCAATTGAAATAAGCCTTGGGATCCAAAATAAAGGGTCTTAGGGGCCTATTAATGATAATTTAAAGGGTCATCAATGCAAGGACACTAAAATAGGTCCTAATTAAGTTTGAAATTGTACCATCTCCAAGAAGGTAGTACAATTTTCTACTCTATAGAAGTAACTTTGCAAAGTTGTGTAAGTTTTCATCTTTGTTGTCAAGCTACGAGAACTCACTTGTAGATTTTATTTCTGACTTTCTGATAGTCAAACCTACAAAACTCAAAAAAATTGGATCCAAGATCAGAGGATTGCATAAACTTATTTTGGACCCATGCAATAGGACCCTTTTTTCCCTAGGGAAAACCGGTCCTACTATAGGCCCTAAAACCCACTTTTTATCATAAACGCACACCATCCTTCCCTTCTCAGATTTGCCTACAAATTGTCATTTCAATTTTTGTTATCTTATAATTTTGTATTTCAAGTGTTAGGTCATACAATTCATTTAGTTATTGCACTTTAAATCATTCCAAAAAATTGTAAATCAGTCATTTTAGTCATAAGAAAGCAAACATCCAAAGATCCAAAATAGGGTTGACTCACCTCAAGGTTGAAATCCAATCCCATCCCTTTGTGATCTTCTCTCTTTCTAATGAAATTGAAGGAGAGGGGTGTTTGAATCCTAGGCCATTTCATCATCCCACATTGATTGAATTGATTCTCCCCCTTTTCATCTTGTTTCATTTTGGTGAACCTAAAATTGTACATCATAAACTCTGATTTGGATGTCTCTAAAACCCTACATCTAGGTTTTGTATAGTTTGTTTAAAACATCTCATTTAGGGTTTCAAATTTGCATTTTACATCATTTAAATTCACAAAAATTCAAAAATATTGCAAACATCTTGCATATACTTCACATATTACTCTACATAAGGGTTTCTTTTGGTCATTTACATCAGAAAATTCAGTCAAAATTGTATATCAAAAGTTGTCATTTTGTTTTCTTTTTTCCATAAAATTGCATGTGAATTTAATCATCAAATTCTGTAAATCTATAACTGAAAGAATCTATTTGCAACCTGAAATAGAGAACTTAAACATTAACTTAGAAACTCAATTTTTAATTTTTCAAATCCCTATACAAAGACCCATTCACCCTTTGGGGAACGTATCCTTGTATATAGGTAATTTTTAGAGTTTTGAACATATTTTTTTCTATCTACTTTATTTCCTATTATTTTCATATCTCGGTTTCAATTTCAAGAGTTATAAATTTTTGTAGTTGTTTGCATTTAATTCAATTAATCAAAACAAGTGCATTGTTCAAAAGAAAAAGCATTCAAAAGATATCATTTTTTAAGTTTTCATATGCTAAAATCAGTAGATCTCATATGCTAGATCTAAAAAATTGTAACATCTTTTATTGTGTATTTTATCTTTGGGTACACTTTTGGTTTTGTAAAACTTGTATGAGTATTACAACCTAGTGTCCTATATCCAATACTTTAATGAGACGTATTTTGAGAATCTTAGGTTTTCCAACTCTTTCACTTCTACTATTGACACTAGTTAACCCATGTTGGAATCAATCCTTGAAACCACATGTCCTATGACTTACAATCCTACTGATGTTGGAACCATTGTTTTTGATGTCCCTCAAGAGAAGACAAAATAAATGGATGAAACCTTAGAAATATTACAAGACTTTGTAAGTGCTAAATATGTTGTTGGTACTGTGATTCCTATCATAGATAACATGAGTAAAATGTTTGATAATGAACAAGGAATATAAATTGTGTGTAGCCTAGCTCACATCATTGATAATCATGTTCCTACATTGAATAGTTGTGCTAAATATTTTGGATACACTCAAATTAAAGGGGGAATTCAAATTCCCCCCCTATGTAACCATAACCTCTATTCCTACATACACTAATTCAACTATTACTACAACTATGCAACCAATCAGCAACATCAATCCAACTTTAGGTATTTCCACAAGGAATCCACTTAGCTTTGTGTATTCAAATATCATATCTCCTAACCCTTCACCTCTCACAAACTTGAAATTCACTTGTCCTCCCAACACACATAAACCTCCACCATGTTCGTCTCCTTCCCAAAACAAAACCAATAATTATTTCCTCAACCAACTTTTGTAAGAAGTTTCATCCCTCCAACAAAAAATAGCAACTTTGAACCAAAATCAAAATGGCCAACATTCACAATATGTTAAACAAAACCCATTATCGTTGGATATATCAAGATCACAAATTCCACAAGGCATAAAGATTCCTAGATTTGAGAAATATGGTGGTAAAGGATAGAGATTCCTAGATTTGAGAAATATGACAGTGAAGGAGATCCTAGTAACCATGTTACAACATACATAGCCTTATGTAGTGACTTCATTTTTTAAGACAATCTCTTAGCTAAGCTTTTTCCTTGGTCCTTGAAAGACAATCTTGGAATGGTTTTTCTCTTTACCAAATAACTCAATTTGTTCATTCAATGAGATTTTTTATGCCTTAACCATTTCCAAGTACACATGGTCCCAATATGGCCTTCCTTGATTTAATGCAATGTAAACAAAAGGATGATGAAAAGGACATTGATTTCATAGCACATTATCAATTGCTTTACTCACAGATCAACATTAAGATATAGATGTCAATCTTCAAATAATGTTCATTGAGAATTTACAAAAAAATATTAAAGATTTAATCTTGGGATGATGAAATTCCCCTCCTTCACCCACTTGTGTATGGCTCTCTATGACTATCAAAATTTGGTTAGTCATCATGAAGCGAAACCTTCTTCCAACTGTCCTAAAAATATGAATTTGTGCCTCATAATAATTTCAAAAAATTAAAGAAATAAAATAAGAGCTTTATACAAATAAATCCACCTCAAACAAATTAGCATGTGGAGTCTCAAGTGGCTATCATAAAAAACTCCATACCAATATCAAGAAAAGAATAGGCAATTTACCCTGTTACCCAATACCCTCTATTCGATTATGTTGCAACTCTTGAGTAAGAACCTAATCACCTTACCTCCAATTAGAGCTCTTGATACCACTAAGATTTTACCTCTAAGCCATAATCCTAGTGCCTTTTTGTTAATATCAGTGACAAGTTGAACATGATACAAAATGATGTAGACATCTTAAACATATAGTGCAATACCTCATTGATTCTAATTTTACATCTAGTTGGGTGGTGATCAAGGAAATAAGTCTATCACCTCACCTAACCAAAATTTGCAGATATTTACCAACCCAATACCAAACTTGTAGTGTAGGAAAATGTATCCCTTTACATTTTCACACTTTTTTGGGTCCTCCCTACTAAAATTGGGCTTCTTTATGCCTTATTTAGTCCTATTTTGCATCCACAAGCCTTATTTAATGCATCTTTTTGAGGATAATCTCGAAACATATCTAATAACCAATCATATTTTAATGATTTTGGGTTGTGTCCCAGATTTAGTGATCTAGGACTCATACACCACCTTGGGCATATGGGTCCCACCTTAGTTTTGGGGCTTGATCCTGAATTTGGCATAGAACTTAGCATTTCTTAAAATTTGTGTCCCAAGCCTAGCCTACTGGGACTCATATGCCCCAAATGGAATATGAGTCTCGCTTAGCTTGGACCTATTTTCAATTCAAATTCTTGGTGAGATTTTATTCTCCTAGATCTAATGTCATCTTGTAGTGTTGTAATTTCAAGAAATTTGGCATAAACAAGTATAAATACAAGGTTATTTCACATATTTTGTCCTATCAATTTTACAAGTCATCTAGCAACATTTATGACCATTCCTATAGAAATTTTATGATCAAGAGAACTTTCAAGAGCATTCAAGAGTTGATTATCAAGCATTGTGGAGCTATATTCAAGATTCAAGCATCATGTCAAAGTCATCATGCATCATGTTTGTCTTTGAGCTAAAATTTGTGATGTAGGTTCTTATGATTCAAGCAAGCATTCAAGTCAAGATCCATAGCATACAATCAAGAGTCAAGATCTATATTCATGCTAGCCATTTCATACAATATTGCAGCCTTTATTTCAAGGGTTTGGTGAGTTGCAACATAGCATATTTTTTTGTTCATCATTCCTTCATTCTATTTGATTCCATTTCAAGGTTTGATTACCAAAATGGGGTTTGACCAAGGAAAACCCCTATCCACTAACAAAACAAAAAATTCCCCTCTCTTTGATGTGAGATTTGCAGATATAGGTTGAAGATCCATTGAAGAGAAAGATTCGAGAAATTTGTCAAAGTTGGAAAAAATTCAAAGTTTTCATCTTTCTTGCAAGATTATGGAAAGTCACCTACAGGTTGTAATTCAAAGTTTTAGACTCAGAGATCTGAGAAGAGAGAAGCTACAGAAGATCACTAGAGGATATCAAAGTTTTAGATCAATCCTAATATTGGGAGTAAATCACCCCAACTAGTGTATGAGTCCCAGTATACTAGTTTTTAGACTTTTTCTATAGATCCTAGTTTACCAGTTGCAGATTTCGGTTTTGGCCCAAAACCCTAAATTGGGACTAAATCACCCCAACTAGTGTATGATTCCTAGTATGCTTCAAAATTCAAAATTTTAGGATTGTAGACCTTGTTTCAAGCATCTTCAATTTTCTAGGTGCACCTTTGTTCATTCATGGTTCATTATTCTAGTTTTGAGTTTGATTTCCTAGGTTGCATAGCTAGATTTCCATATTCATTTACATTTCTTTCTTTCTAAGCCTTTCCTTAGTGGTGAACAACCTTTTGTCTTTAATCGCACCCAAGGAAACCATCCTAACCCTAGTCCATTCCTCAATCAAGTTAATTGGTTGAGGGATCTTGGTTTCCTTTAATGAACTAGAGTGAAATAGGCCCTAAACCCCTAGTTACATCTCTCAAAAGGTGGAACCCTATTTCCATATGTTCAAAACCATAACATCTCATTTGTAAAAGCTAGTGATACCAAGAATGATGTGATGAATGTTGATAACATACAAGATATAATTGATGATAATAAGAGGGATAATGGATATCATATAGACACTATGATTGGATTCATTGAAGTTCAACCTCATAAGTGCCAAATAAAATTGTCTCTTAACTTTGCTTTTGGTGGAGCCTATAAAATCCTTTGCCTTTTTGCCAAAATTTTGAGTCTCTTGAGGGATAGGGTTCACTTTTAATGCATTAGGGTTTTGTCTTAGGGCTTAAAACCCCTCAAGCCTTTATCATTTATCGAAACCCTCCTTAAACCCTACTCCAAGTCTATTTTCATGTTGACCTTTTTGAGCCTAGTTAGCCTTGCCCTATTTAAGTCATGACCTATGTGTCATCACTTATGTTTGCCTAGGCATGACCCCTTTTAATTATTTAACCATTTTCCTATGGCGGGCGAGATAAATTTCATTTTATGACTTAAGTCCTTAATTCTTTTTATCCCAAGGGTCTTGTTCCCGTCAACCTAGTTGGGTTCCCTTTTATGATTAATTTTTGTGCATGTGCAGATTTGCTAGTCGTTGGATCGGGATATTTGATCTTAGCTATTCCCGTGCACCCTACAGGAATAAAATACTCATTAAAGCCATGGGGTTAGTGGGCTGCTTCCATGTGGTGTATGCATGGCATGGGTCCCGTAGTCTTCGTGTCTGTCAAAACTTGTGGTGGGCTCTTGATTGAATGACAGAAATAAAGGAGAAATTATGGTTTCATCTCAACTGTTCCCCATGCACCCTATGCAATTAAAATAATATTTCCCAAAGTCTTGTGGGGTTAGCGAGTTGCTGACGCGTGCCCTTGGTGGGACCGGTGGTGGCAACAAATGAGTTAGTGTGATGTGATGTCATTGTGGCGGTTGGCAGAGATTAGTGGTGGTGGTTTAAATGATCGAATAGTGCTTCTTCTTTCTACTGAGGCTTTTGGTTGATTTTGGTTAAGTCTTGTATGGTCAACAGAAAGTAGTGGAGATTCATCCACATGGATGCCTTGTGACCATTGATGAAGTGGTGGGGCCTGACGGGTGGTCATGATGGTGGACGATGACAAAGCTCGATAGGTAGTACTACCCGATTGTGCAATTGGATGACTCACATCATTGTTGTGAGTCATGTGGTGTTATGATAGTTTTATGGTTGATCAAGCAGCCCAAATTTGAAGGTTTTAAATCTTACGGTCATGTTTTAAAGTAATGGGTAATGATCCATAAGCGTTGGATCTTGGCATGATTAGGATAAATCAACGGCCACAATTCAAAATGTGTTTTTCCCAATGGTTAGTTGCTCTTGTTTGCAGGTATTGAATGTGCAGTAATGGCGTATCTGCTCCTCAGCTACCAGGATTGACCAAGACAAATACTTATTGGATTTTTGCTTCTCCTAAGAAGAATTTACTGGTAAGCAATGCCATTCATGTCTCGATGTGTCACAGTGGTTTTGATCAATGCCAAGGTATGTTCTTCCTAAATGTGATCGTGGATTTCCCAGGGGTGCCATGCCTATTTTTAGAACACCATCAATGTTGGAGTGTGCTCAAGGTGTCAGGAGCCTTTATGGCTAGTTGTTGCTTTATTTTTGGGGGGAATTCTTCATGTTTGTAATCTGATTGGATTTTATCCTTTCTATAACTCAGATTGAGTTACTTTTAGGGTTTTAATTTTAAATCTGAGTTATGCCTACACTATAAATGCAAGTTTTGTTGTTTTATCTGGGGTTCAGACTTCTACTCTCCAACTTGAGTGGACTAGTATAGTGTTTCTCTACCAGATTTTTTTCTATGCTTTTTGTAATTGTCTGCTTTCAGTCAAGTTGAATAGGGTAAGTCATTTGGACATAGATAGGGAATGTAATGAGCTATGCTCTGTAATAACAACAGATGACTGCCATACAACATTTTTATTTTGCTTCATTATATATGTCAATTTGTGTGTTCTCCAAATATTGTATGCATTATCTTTTGAATCAATATAATCTAGGGTTGTGTTGATGCTTCAAAAATACTTGATGTTTGAGTTATATTTATGTTTTCCTATCATTCAAGGAATGGTGCAATTGCTTGCATAGAGATAATGAGGGCATTGTAGTGCATTGTGGATAACTAAGTAACATGTTGATTGTCCTTTTGATGGTTTCCTGCTACAAGGTAGTAGGGTTATGAGAAGCTATGGTTGGTTTATTCTAGGAGTTTATTTCATTCCTAACTCCATGTGGATTAGGCACTAGTCAAGTAGATTCACAAAGTATGAAGTTAGGGTAGAATCAAAACTTTCAATTCAAAAACATTTCTTGCTTTCTTAGTTTAGATTTTCTTTCATGTTGCCCTTTCCACACTACCACAGGCCATTGCTAGTAGTGAGGGTTGTGTAGATGATTTAACCCATTGAAGTCCTTCCACCATTGTAGTGTGGTGATCTACATTAATGTATAGGGATACCCACCTTGGTCCTACTGAGCCTAAAGTGCAAAGGAGAGGCTTTCCAATCAGTTATCTCCTATTCATTGGCCACTAACCTAGGGTCTCTAAGTATAAGGAGTAGATACCCTTTAGGAGATGCTAGACCATTAGCTAGAAACACCAACAGATTGGCGGCTCCACTGGGGATGAACTTAGTATTTTGGTTGCAAACGATCTTATCAAAGGAGTCATCCAAATTTGAAGAAAAAGAAGAAATCTTTGGGTCAGAAAAATAATATATGCTCTACCTCTTTTTGAACCACATGCTCTAAGGAAGATAAAGATAAGTGTGTGAATATTTGGGTGAGAAACTGCAAATATGCTATGCCTTATTAAGGAAGATAGAGATTTGCAAAGGGACCTGCATACTTGAAGAGGGAGGTTGTTGTAACTTTTCCAGTGTGTTCTTGAAGTTTGTTGCTCTAATGGTGGAGATAACTCAAAAATACATTGATCTTGGAAGGAGCTCTCTACTGCTTGAATGTCTTTTCCTCTTTCAAAGAGGTGGCGACTCTGCAAAATATTCCACATCATCAAAAGAGTTGGTTGTAATATTTTTCAAGTATTTTTCTATTGCAACATTTTGTATGAAGATCTACAACAAAGTTCTAGTAAATAATGTCCCTTATTCAATGCTTTAAGCTACTAGTTCAAAAGGGAAAAGAGAAGTTGGATATTCTATAGCTAGTTGTAGAGGGTAAGATTTAAAATATATCATCAAATGGATTCCCCCTCTACTAGCTATTCTTTCATGTGTGGACCACGGTCATATCCTTAACTTAGAAAACCTTTTTCTTTGGAAATATATAACCCTCTGGGTTTTAGTAAAATCCATGGTTAGCCAAATTTTGTTCCAAGAGAGATAAAGGAGTATTTTCCTAAGTTTAGGGGTAGTTTAGAAGAATCAATATCAAGACATTCGCAAGATTTCACTAATTTGTTGGTGGAAATTCAAGTAGAGGAAGAGGACATTTTCATGAAATTATTTTTAAGAACTTTAGAAGATGATGCTAAGGATTGGTTTTTTAATCTTCCTTTGCATTCTATTTGTTCATGGTGTGATTTTTAAAAAAATATTCATTGAAGAGTTTGGTGAAGTAAATGGCGATCATCTATCAGATGGTGGTTCTCTGCGTAGTTAGGAAGGTGAAGAAGAATATGAATCTAAGGTTGAAAATTTCTCACCTTTAGATGCATTATGGACTATAGAGAGATGTGGGAATGAATCCCCGTCTGATTTTCATGACAATTTCATGGAATATTGGTTTACTATACCAGAATTAGAAAGTCCAGATGAATCAGCATGTGTTGATTTATTTTGTGAAAGACTTGTGTCAGGAATGAGAACAATGCAACAACGATGGTATAGAAAAGAAAAATGATGCATCTTGTAGTGGTGAAGATTCTACTTTTCAATATCCCATAGAAGAATTTTGTGCAGAGGTACCTCTTGCTGATGATGAAACAATGGAGAAAGACAGTTTTCTCTCTATATTAGATGAGTGTGACAATTTTTGTGGTGAATTTCAACTGGAAGAGAGTAGCAATGATGAGTCTAATGGTGATTTCTAGTTTCATAGTATGGGATTTGATTCTACTAGTTTGTGTAGCAGTAGGGAAGAAGAAATGTCTATTGTGAGCGATGAACAAGAGGATGTTCCCTTGTTTGATTTTCCACATTCTTTTGTTCCTAGTTTTGGTTTTGGAGTTGCCACTAAGTTTTTGCATGAGGATAGAATAGATGCAACTATATGTGAAGAAGAAAAGCAAGAAGTAAATGTTTCTATAGCTAATGATGTTATTTATGATGAGTCTGCACCTAAGGAGTATAATTGTATGGATCATATGGATGCATATGAGGATTTTTTTTTAGGGGGTACAGCTCATAGTCTTCCTCATGATCAGTGGACTTCAAGTTTTTCATGGAAAAGCAATGTTACTGAGGAAAGTTCCCTTTATGTGTGTCATAGTTCATATTTATGTGACACATTTGCCTCAACAGATTGCAAAAGGGATGAAAAAGGGAGGAAATATTAAGAGTATAGCTCTTCACATGAAGTGCCTCATGACTTGAATGGATGTGTTGATGAGGTATGCATTAACATTGAGTACTCCAAGAATGTTGCTTGCAATTCTAATGAGAAGCAACAGGGTAATAGTTGTTTGGTTGCTCATGTCCCTTTCGTGCCTAAGCTTCAAAGTTTTCAATTTGACTTGTCTGAGGATGAGTTTCCCTCTGCATGTCAACATGATGAGATGGCATATTTTTCTATTCCATGTGAGTTTGAGGCTTTTTCTTTTGGCCTTGATTCATGTGAAGTGATTAGCGGGTGTGAAGAGACAGAGGTTGTTTATGGCGTTGATCAGTGTTCTCATTTTTTTTCACCAAGTACAAAATCAAAAAATGCAATGGGTGGAAATAAGGTGGCCTATATGATGTGGTTACCATGTAACAGAAAAGAAAAAAAACATGGAGCAAGTTCTCACTTGTTCAAGGGTAATCACATTTTTTTTTGTAGGAAGGAGGCTACTTGTGCTGGTATGGTGTGACAAAAACAATTATTGGTTGAAGGAGATCAGCTCCTTTAATAGATTAGTGTTTGACAGGGGTTAATGTTAATTCCCCTTTTCCATTTGGTGGCCTAGATCAAATGAGGTGTTCTATATTGGGTTGACTCCATAGCCCAATGGTTGGCTTGGTCTGCTTCTCCAAAGATCTAAATTCTTGCTCTACTTTATCAAGCAAACATCCCCAACTGGACCCACTGGTGGAGGCTATAAAATCCTTTGCCTTTTTACCAAAATTTTGAGTCTCCTAAGGGCTAGGGTGCAATTTTCATGCATTAGGGTTTTGTCTTAGGTCTTAAAACCGCTCAATCCTTTATCATTTATCAAAACCATCCTTAAACTCTAGTTCGAGTCTATTTTCACGTTGACCTTTTTGCACTTGGTTAGCCTTGCCCCATTTAAGTCATGACTTATGTGTCATCACTTTTCATTTGCCTAGGTGTTGCCCCTTTTAATTATTTGACCCTTTTCCTATGTCGGGAAAGATAAATTTCATTTTATGACTTGAGTCCTTAAGTCTTTTTATCCCAAGGGTCTTGTTCCCATTGACCTAGTTAGGTCCCCTTTTTATGATTAATTTTTACGCATGTGCAGATTTGCTAGCCGTTGGATTTGGAAATTTGATCTCAGTCGTTCCCACACACCTTGAAAGAATAAAATATTCATTAAAGTAAAGTCAAGGGGTTAGCAGGATTTTTTCATGTGGTGTATGTGTGGCGTGGGTCCCACAGTCTTCATGTCTAGCAAAAATTGTGGTGAGCCCTTGATCGAATGACGGACATAAAAGAGAAATTGTGGTTTCATCTCAGTGGATTGGTGCTACTTTAATATGAAAAGTAGCCCTTTCCCAACCCTTGATAAGCTAAATGATGAGAATGCCTTGAAAATGCTATGAATTCAAATGACAATAATGAACTTGTGCATAAGATTGTGAATCCAAAATCCAAATGAGAGCCTCTTATTTATAGATGAGAATGATGGAGAATGAGGCAAAATGGATGAATGTGGAACTAAGGATCAACCAATGACACAATGCCACTTGTCGACATGTGAGTGGACAAAGGTAGAGCACATTTTGGTCATTGTGCAATTAAATGTAATTAGGTGGAATTTTAAAATTGATGAAATGACATGTCAGAGGGAGAAGAAAATGAAGTTAATGCCACTTGGCTCAAGGAAAAGGACATGTAAAAGGTTTAAATGTCTTGTTGGATGTACAAACCCTTTTGGAGGGATTTTTCAAACTTGGAGAATATTCCCTTTTGGATGCCTTTTTGAATGAAAATTGAAGATTTATAAATTAATTAAAATGATTTTCATGAGCAAGTTGCAAAAGCTGGAGGATTTGAGTGATCAGGATTAGCATTAATCATGATTTGATTAATTTTAATAGAGGTTAGTTGATTTTTACTTTTGACTTAGATTTTAGGATTTAAATAAATCAAAATGAGAGGAAATAGTGATTTAATTAAATAAACCTAATATATTCAATTAAATGGAGAACTTTAGAAGCTTAATTGATGTATTTAATTAAAGAGATGACTTTAGGAGATTAATTAAATAAAATTGATTTATTTAATTAAAGAGATGAGTTTAGGAGATTAATTAAATAAAATTGATTTATTTAATTAAAGAGATGACTTTAGGTTGATTAATTAAATAAAATTGATTTATTTAATTAAAGGGGAGAATACGATTATTTAATTAAATAAAGATTGGTTTATTCAATTAAAAGAGGAATTCAATGAATTTTAATCAGATAAAGATTATTCGATTAAAAAGGTTAGTAGAGGGATGATTAAGGACGAATTCAAATTAGTGAATTTGGATCATATGCATGTATATTTTTTGTGTCTACATTTTTCCCCTCTTTGAAGCAATGTACCTGTTGCATTGGTTCAAAGAATAATCTTGCCGCGGTCAAATTTCAAAAAATATCTGATTTTTTCATATGTCCTAGCAGAAAGAAGTATACTAATAGACTGCCCCCTCAAGAGATTGAGCGAAAAGTTTGATTTGAGGATCGATCTCGTGACAAAGAGGTTCAAGATGGATGTATGGATGGTTATGATGATGATGTAAATAAGATGGTTTTAAGATGCTTAGAATAACTAATCTATATTATCCTAAACAACTTAAAATGATGATGCACTGCATTTGAGATGGATGATGTGATGATGCCTATATGATTATGAAATGGATGTTTTATGTAAATGTATGCTTTATGAGATTCTTAGACTAACATATCTATATTATGCAATGATGAAAATGTAATACATGTGAATGATATGTAGCATGTTGATGGTTTGAGGATGCAGGATGGATGCATTGGTGATGATGATTAACTGTCATGGTACCATGTTAGCGCGAAGAGAAGAAAGAAGAAATCAGATGATGACAAGAGGATCCAACAAGTCCATGATCCATGGGACTTTATTAGAGATGATGATGATGATGATTTTCTTATCAGGAATGGGGACTTTAAAAGGGCTACTTACCTTATGTTTGATAACACACGTAGGCATGATGCATCAAGGTACAAAGAACCAAGATGGCGTTGTACCTAGTGTGATGGACTTTGACTCGACAATCAGATAGGAGTACTTCTATTCACACCTGACATATGAAACCTTATTCAAAATGCAATTCAGATATTCCAAACATCTCAGACCAAAACATAGAAAGGAAAGTCTTCCTATGTGGTCAACAAGACACCTAAAATACCCTCCCTACACCCAAACAAAGCACGTATGACCAAGGTTATATTACAAGAATATCCAACAAGAACAACAGATAAAATATAATGATTGTTGCCCTATTCCTTTCTCTCTAAATCCTTTTGTTTGGACATCATTGAGAGGTCATCAAAATGAGCGCAATAAGACAAATCAACAAGAAAAAGATCAAGTAAACAAACAAGCTAATGTTCTTCAATACCACTAGCCAAGACTAAACTACGGTGATGCCTAATGTTCATGTCCATTGTAGGAAGGATGCATCCTAGGGCATGATGTTATCAGATGATTTGGGATAAATTGGATGATGGGCTATTGATGCGAAAAGTTGACCAACTTGTTTACCTACTGACCTAGACTTGAGACCCTGACATTTGAGTTTTCACTTTTAATCTGCTAGACTTGTTTCTAAATTTTTTACCAAAGGATGAGAATGACGATTGTTTATTATGATCAAACGTTATTTCAAGTGACAGCGAGATGGGATGGATGGATTTTTTCAAATATTTAGATGTTTTTGATGTTTTTGAAATGTTTTGAGGTTGTTTTTGGTATTTTCAAGATGTTTTACAAATATTTTGATTTTCAAATTTTCCACTATTTTGTGGTTTTTCAAAATTTTGACCAAGAGACTAACCTAAAGACCTATCCTAGGTGCCTCAGGGGCTGATCAACAGATTAAACTTGCCTACATTATACACGTAGATCTACCACATAGTTTGATTGACACAAACTTGATTATTGATAAGATATGAACAAATGGATTACCAGTTTATTATGATGGACTCCTAAAGGTCTAACCTAAGTGTCTCGGGGGCTGATCAAAGATCCACCTTGCCTACGTTCAGAGCCCAGAGACCTGTAGTTCAACAAGATGACCCTTTTTTTGACTTTTCGACAGACTTTTTGACTTGTTTTTGGATTTTGATATGTTTTGAATGTTTTGGGATTTTCTAATTTAATGAATGTTTTTGGGTTTTTTTGTTTTAGGGACTTTAAGAATATACACGAATCCAATTTGATGCGAATGTGCCCCCAACATGATGCAATAGAATACTTCGATATAGGTAGGAAAAACTGATCTTGGGAATGGGCTGAGTAGTACTTAGGAGGGATCATGACATGAACACAGGATCAAGTTATGATGCGGACATGGATGGGTGACGACTGGAGATATGGAATGTGATGGATGATGGAAGCATAATGGATGGATGATGCAGAATGAGTCGTGGCGATCCTGGTGCATGGAGAGTGCTTATTTACACAAGGCACTTGTTTTCCAGGTTTTCACCAAGGTACTTGCCCAAAGCGCCACCGAAGTGGTTTTCACTATAGGACGATTTTTCTCTTTACTGTTTTTAATCCTTTTTCTATTTTTTTTGGATTTTTATGTTTTTTTATTTTTGTATTTTTGGTTTTATACCTTGAAATATTAGGCATAAAACTTTTTGAGATGGGAGATATTAATGGGCTCCTATAAGTGTTCTTCTTCAGGCGTTGATAAATGATATGCCCCTAACTTGTAACTCACTATGATGATGAAGGGCCCCAACTAATTGGGTTCAAAATTGCCCTTTTTGTCTCGATTTGGAACGTTCTTCTGATTTTCCTTCAACACCAGTTCTCCGACTTGGAAATTCTGACTCCTGATCCTCTTGTTATAACTCCACTTGAGACGGTTTTGGTATACTTGCAAATGGCTTAAGGCATCCATGCACCGCTCATCCAACAGTTCTAGCTTGTTTAATCTTGATACTTGATATTCCTCATCCATGATGAGATTCTACAATGATATTCTTAGGGATGGGAGATCAATCTTGATAGGGAGTATGGCTTCTGATCCATAGACCAGGGAGAATGGGTAGGAACCTGTTGGTGTGCAAATACTTGTTCAGTAAGCCCATAAGGCATGATTTAGCTACAAATGTCAGTCACAACCAGAATCATTAATTATTTTCTTGAGGATTTTTAGTATGCTCTTATTTGTAGCCTCAATTTGGACATTTCCTTGGGGGTAGTATGGAGTGGAAAAGCAATGTTGGATATTAAAATTGTGGCATAGATTGCAAACATCCTGATTCTTGAATGGTGTCCCATTATCTGAGATAATGGCTTGAGGGACACCATAGCGGAAAATTAGGTAGTTCAGGATGAACTTGGATATTTTCTTTTTGGGATGGCTTCCACCCACTTGGTGAAGTACTCAGTGGTAGTGATGATGAACTTGTGTCCACTGGATGAGGTAGGGGTAATTTTTCCAACGAGATCGAGCCCCTATTGTGAAAAGGGCTAAGGTGTAACAATTGGGTGAAGCTCCTGAGCTGGTGCATGGATGAGATCCCCATGTTGTTGACACTACAAATACCTTTTGACATAACCATGTGCTTCTCTTTCCATTATAGGCCAATAGTACCCTGTCCTTAGCAATTTCTTATCCAAGGTCATACTGCTCGAATGTGAACCACAAATTTTGTGATGTACCTCGGTTAAAGTGGTCAAAGCTTCCTCAACATTTAGGAAACGTAAAAGGGTTCCTTCAATGCTTATACGGTATAGGGTATCTCCTAGAATGATGAAACATGATGACTTTTTAACAAAGGCTCTTTTGAGGTTTGGAGTTATGTTGGCAGGGAGGACTCCTATTCTCAGGTAAATGTATATATCATGGTACCAGGGATCACCAGGACCAATGATTTCACCCACAAATTTAGACTCAGGTACCTCGAATGTGGGCACGAGAAGCTACTCTATGAGGAATTCTTGCTTTGGGACATTGCGTGGGATTTCCAATAGTGATCCAATTGTAGCCATTACATTCGTCGCTATGTTATTTTCTCTTGGTAGCTGCTCAAATATGATATCAATGAAGAACTCCTTAAGGCTTCCCACCAGTTTCCTATAGGGATTCAACTTGTCATCCTTTGTTTGATACTCATCATTTACCTGGTTGATTATGAGTTGTGAGTCCCCATAGACCTTAAGTGCCATGATCTGCCATTGCACTACACATCTTAGCCCTATGACAAGAGCCTCATTTTCTACAATGTTATTTGTGCAAGGAAATGACAACTTATATGATTTTGGTATGCAATCCCCTTGTGGAGTGATGAAGAAGATTTCGGCTCTTGACCCGTGTTGTGTGTAGGATCCATCAAAGTACATTTTCCAATGATCTGCTACACTTATATTAAAGATTGATTCATTGGGGAATTCTGAGACAAGTGGATTCTTTGAGCATATCAGTGCCTCCACCAGTTGGTCTGCAATTGCTTGTCCTTTGATGGCCTTGCATTCCACATACTTAATGTCATGCTCTGTCAAAATCATGACCCACTTAGCTATCCGCCCTGTAAGTGTTGTTTTCAAAAGCAGGTACTTAAGAGGGTCTATCTTTGTGATGAGCTTTATCTGATGGGATAGCATGTAATGTCTAAATTTTTGTGTTGCAAACACGACTGCTAGAAAAAAAATTTCAATGGAGGTGTAGTTCAGCTCATGTCCCATCATAGCTCTATAGATATAATATATAGCTCTCTCTTTCCCATTTTTGTCACGTTGTGCTAAGAGAGCCCCTAGAACTGTCATTGTTGTTGATATGTATAAGATCAAAGGTTTTCCTAGAATTGGCGACATGAGGACTGGCGGTGTGAGTAAGTACTCCTTGATCTTGTTGAAGGCCTAATCACATTTCTCGTCCCACTTGTATGCTACCCCCTTGTGGAGTAGGTGAGAATATGGGACTTCCTTATCTGCTAGTTGTGCTATGAATCGATAGATGGATTGGAGTCTTTCGTGTAAGCCTCTTAATTGTTTCAATGTTTTGGGTACCTCCATTTCAAAAATTGCCTTAACCTTAGCAGGATCTATTTCAATCCATCTCATAGACATGGTATACCCAAGGAGATTTCATGACTGTACTTTGAAGACACACTTCTTTGGATTGAGTCTGACTTTGTATTCCTCTAACCTATCAAATATGGAGCCCAATGCGGCTATGTGATCTCATCTTTTCTTGGATTTAGCCAATATATCATCCACATAATCTTCCAAAGTTTTGTGGATCATGTCATGAAAGATTAGTGTCATGGCCCTCTAATAGGTTGCTCCTGCATTTTTCAACCCAAACGGCATCATATTCCAGCAATATGTCCTCCATGGGAAAGTGAAGGTCATTTTATGTTGGTCCTCTTTTGCTATCATGATTTAGTTGTAACTTGAGAATTCATTCATTAACGATAGCATCTCATGTCCTGCTATCATATCCACAATCATGTCAATG
This sequence comes from Sequoia sempervirens, assembly GCA_007258455.2. Taxonomy (NCBI): domain Eukaryota; kingdom Viridiplantae; phylum Streptophyta; class Pinopsida; order Cupressales; family Cupressaceae; genus Sequoia; species Sequoia sempervirens. The sequence continues at coordinate 199,084,317 of VDFB02000008.1, forward strand.
TTTGGAAATGGAAATTCATCCTTGGGACATGCTTTCTTTAGATCTCTAAATTCCATGTAGATGTGGATGCCCCCAATGGGATTTGAAATAGGTATGAGATTGGAGACCCACTCTGGATAATCTATTGACCGTATGAACCCTACATCTAGGAGCTTTTGCAATTCCATTTTAACTAACAATGCTATCTGGGGATGCATTTTTCTTAGCTTTTGTCTCATTGGCTTTGCTTTGGGATATACAGCTAAGTGATGAACCACAACCTTTGGATCAAACCCAGGCATGTCAGCATAGGTCCATGCAATTTTTTTCTTTCTTTCTTTTAGGAATGCAGCCAAGAGCTCTTGCTCTTCTATGAGAAGGGATTCTACATAGAATGTTATGTGTGGCACCTCCTCTATTCCTAGGTTGACTAGATTGTACATCTCTGCTAAGACTACTCACTTCTCCTGATGAATTTCACTAAAAAAAAGATTAAATCCTTCATCCTCTAGTTCCTCAGAGAGGTTTTCGCCATTGGATGCATCCTTTATTTTTACTATTTTTTCAGTCGAGGAGCACCACAGTGTGGTTTTCAATCAAAGACCTAGAGATTATTCTCATATTTTCACTTTTGTGACTGAAGGATTCAATCATTTCTTCATAATAGGTGTGTATTTCTAGTATGATGTCAAATCCTACCTTATGATCTCTGTATGGTATTGTGTCCCACAATCCCATGAATTCTGAGAGCGCCTCATCATTTTCAAAAGTGTCCAAAATCGGTGGTCTTCATTGGTTGTAATAGATGAGTTGGGGATATAATAAGTTTATTTCATGGGTTTGTGGTCTAACTCAAAAGACAAGGTACTAATCATGAGCAAGGAGGAATCTTTGAAAAGCATGGGAAAGTTTGTTATGGGATCCTCATCACTACTACATACATCAGTTATGTCAAAGGTAAAGTTATCTCTAACTCGGCCTGTGGATACTGGTAATTGAAGGGCGAATGCTGATTGTTGAGGGGGAGTTTTGACCTTCTTAACCGGGGCTGCTTTTCCAAGTATGGTCACCTTCAAAGGGGTACATCTGAGGCCAAGATTTCTTATTTGCTTCTAAGTGACAAGGGGTTCAAACAAGTAGTTGTAATTCTGCTTGAGTTTCTTGTTTCTGTCATAGCCCATACCGAGCATCATTTGTAGTCCTTTGTTGCTCTCATCCATTACAAGATCAGGCACGGGCCTTTCATCTTGATATAGGAGACTAGATATGTCTCTTTCATCTATTATTTCATGACATAGATCCCCCCAAATTCTAAATCTATAAGGATTCACTTTGAAGGTGTGGGATGACATTTCAACTAGTTGGGGTTGCCCGTGAGTCCTAGGAGATTGAGGTAACTCACCTATGACAAAAGAACTTTTCTTTATTTTGTAATCCCCACACCCATTTTCTTCGATAATGACCTTGATTTTAGATATATCAGGAATGGCGAGTATCTTTTTCTCAGAAGTGGAGGCTAATGTAGCTAGGTCTACATATGGAGTGGTAGGGACTTCACCATTCTTTGGGACTTGGGGGATTTTATAGTATTTTTCTTCTAGGCTTTTGCAGTAGGAAAAGGGTTCGGGATCACCATGGACCATGACCTCTTGATTTTTATATGGTAACTTGACACATTGATGGAAGTTGGAAGAGACAGCTTGCATCCCATGGATCCATCGATGCCCCAAAAGGATATTATAAGGTAAATCAAGGTCAAGGACCTGGCATGTGGTTTCCATAATGGTTGGCCCTACTTGAATAAGGAGCTAGATAGTTCCCTAAGACACTCTTTCTTGATCATCATATGCTCTTATTGTGATGTCCTTACCCTTTTCAATGGCATCCTCTGAGAATCACAAATTCTTTATTAATTTGAGGGAACATATGTCTAGACGCGCACCCCCATCCACCAAGACCCTTTTCACTTTGTTTTTATGAACCAAGAATTCAAGGTGGAGTGCATGATTGTGAGATGGTTGGGCTAGGAAATCCTTATCAAAGAATGTTAAGAGACTTGCAGTGGTGATATTTCTAACCATAGCTTGGAACTAGTTAGCATCAAGATCTGCAAAGACGATGGATGAAGCCAATGCTTCCTCTAGGATTTTTCTATGTGTGACTGATATCTTCAACAACTCCATGATGGAGATCTGAGTAGGGGTTCTTTTCAGTTGGTCTAGGACATTGTAGCCAATAGGAATGGATTTTGGATTTGAGGTGGATGCTCTAAGTGGCTGTGATGACCCAACAATGGTGACTTTATTGTCACGTGTGGTGACTCCATGATCAACTTTGGCTCCCTTGATGTTAACAGCAGTGACCCATTCGTCTAGGGATGCAACAACATGATCATACATATGGTTTGCATTGGCATACTTGGTCTTTCCATGGTTGTTTCCTTTGTTATGATCCAACATTGGATTTGTGTATATTTTTAGGTCTTGATTTCTAGCTAATTGTTCAACATTTATGACCTTGTCATCGATGAGGTCTTGGATCAGATTTTTTGACCTCATACAGTTGGCTATTGTGTTCCCTTAATTTTGTGAAAATCACAAAGGTGGTTTTCATTGTACCATGGTGGCTTCACTTGGGGTTCCTGATAGTTCTGATAAGTGGTAATTTTGATGAGATTTTTCATTTATCAGTTTCTTCATGACCGATTCAATTGGATCCCCAAGGGCTGTGTATTTTTTCTTGGGGCATATTTGTTTCACGGGGGTGGTCCGCCTTGATTATTTAGGTTGTTGACATGATTGTTGGGTGGTTGTTTTGATATCACTTTGGTTTACATGTTTCGATTGTTGTTTTGTGGTTGTTGGTATGTTTGGGCATTTTGTTTCGAAGCACTGATTATGACCTTAGCATCTACCACACCATCATTAGTGACATTTTTGTTTCTTTCCCACGTGCGATGTTTCTCATTATAGCTAGCGGATGGGCAATTATCTTGATTCTCTTGATATGTGGGTGTCCCCCCTTGTACAATAAGGGATCTTTCGATGTTGAGTGCCTTGGGGATTAGTTGGTCATAATTAGTGATACATTGCACCTTTAGGTGAAATGCCAAGGTTTTCTCAAGATTGGTAATGATGGTGCAAACTTATTGTTCTTCTAGCATGGCCCATTTTCTCATGTTGGCCTTGGATCACCATCTTTGCAAGAAGGAAGTAAATGATTCCCCCTTAGCCTGTTTAAGAGCCGATAGTTCCTCTAGACTGAAATCCATATTGATATTAAATGTGTAGTTTCTTATGAATGCATCTATAATCTCTTGGAATTTTTTGATGTCAAGATGAAGGCAAGAGAGCCATTCCATGGCAGGACCAGCCAAACTTTGAGGAAATAGCTACATCAGATATGTATCATCATATGCAACCTCCATGCAATGTACTTGGAATTCAATGATGTGATCTTCAGGGTTTCTTGTCCCACAATATTTGTTGAATTTAGGGATTTCAAACCGCTTTGGGAATGGTACCATTGCAAGGCTCATGTCGAATGGATAGGGGCACTAGTTACTTGGTGTTTTTTGTGGTTTTCCCCAATTGAAGATCTAGCACTTGTTGTGAGAGAAACTTGATTTGTGTCATCACATCATTTTGTGGATCAGGAGGTGGAGTGAATGTGTTTTGAAGTGGTGGATTTGTCTGAGTGATGGGTGGAGTGTCAGGTATGTTGGTGGGAGTTTTTTGCAAGCTCTGTTGTGTGATCAAGGCTTGTCTATATGCCTGAATTTGTTGTTATTCCAAAAACGCTTGTTGTTGGTCTTGTTGTTGTTGTGTCAACAATGCTTGTTGTTGGTCTTGTTGTTGTTGTGCAAACAATGCTTGTTTTTGGGCTAGCAATGTTGCTTCTTGTTGTGCTTGGTACTATTGTAGGGCTTGTTGATATGCTTGTTGTTGGGCTACTTGCAGTTGTGCCTTGTATTGAGCTTGAGCTTGCACTTTTTGAGCTTGATATTGGGCTTTGGCTTGTGCTTGTGCTTGAGCCTAAGCTTGTGCTTGTTGGGTAGCTTGGGCGGCCTGTGCAGCTTCTGCAGCTTGAGCGGCTTGAGCAGCTTGGGCAGCTTGGGCGGCTTGCTATTGTTGTAATAAGGCTTGAGCTTGATCATCCTATTGGGCTTGTTGTGCTTGTTGCACTTGTTGTGTGGCTTGAGTTGCTTGTGCTTGTTGAACAACTTGTTGTGCAGCTTGGGTGTTTTGTGCTTGTTGCGCTTGAGATTGTTGAAGTGCCTTTTGGTAGGCCTATTGTGTTGCTTGCAACATGATGCTATATTGATTGGCCACATTTTGTCTCAGTGGTGGTGGCGATGGCAGATTCGGAATGGTGTTTGTTGTTGTGATGAGGGGTGGTGTTGTATTGACGGTGGGGATTTGTGTGATAGATGGTGTGATTGATAAGTTGGGTCCTTGAGAGACCACATTTATGGATGGTGTTGTGATTGCTTGTGTTTCTTGGACGGTTGCCATCTGTTGTTGTGATATCAATGGCAAGATCAGAGAATTCGGTATGATGTTTTGATTGATGGTTGGGCATTGTTTTTACTTTGATTGATTGGTGGTAAAGGAGGTAGCCCTAAACCAAGGGGTGATGTGGATGTTAATGGTAAAGGTGGAAGTAGTGTAAAAATGGGAAGTGTGTTCCCTTGAGGATATAATGATGATGAGGGGTCAAAGATACCCCTTGGTCCAAATAGCCCACCTTCTCCTTGCGAGGTCATAGGGAGAGAGGTTTGTGTGTTGAGAGGATATGTCGGTGTGGCATAAAAAGATGATGATGGGTCATTGGGGTCCTGAAAGGTGAGTGGAATGTAGGGGTGTGGCGGATTCAATGGGACGGATTGACCCAAGATGGTGTTTGCATCCAAATCTTGGTTCTTCACAAGGGGGGGTGTTTGTAATGCATAAAGCAATGAGCTTCCCTTGTTGACAATTGGTTGAGTTGGAGCAATGGATGATGTGATTTGGGGGATGGTTTAAGTGATGCTTTGAAATGGAGGTGTGGATGGTATCGGGAGTGTGGATGATATTGGGGGAATAATCCCAAGGGGTTTCTCCCCAAGAGTGCTTAAATCATAGTTGGAAGGGAGTTTAGCTCCTTTTTCTAATTCAAGCATGTATTGTGAGGGATTGAGTTTCATCATGACATTGAAATTTTTTTGTGTTTCAGGATTTTGGACCATTTCAATAATCTCATCTTGATTCATCCCTAAAACATTTTTGGTTATGTCTTCCACTTGGCCTCCTTCCTCTTGATGATCTTGTGGAAATGGAGGAATATTGAGAGTGGGATTGCTAGACCCACCAAGATTCATTTCGAGAGCAGTTTGACTCAAGTTGAAATCGAAGTAGATTTCTCCTTGTTCGTTTCCATATTCTTCTTGTGTTGAGATCTAGTTTGGACCATAAAATGAGGATCAATTTTCAAGAATGGGAGATGAACCTTTAATTCCTTGGATTGATCTAAACTTTAGGTAAAAAAAGATAGTCTAAGATGTTAAGGATCAAAAGGATGATGATGAGATAATGAAATATGGATGATTGGTGAATGATTGGAACTCTTAGGAAAACTTGAAGAGGATACTAAACTTTAGGACTTTTGGATTGATGTTCAATTTGATTTTGGATCTTGATTTTGGATTGATATGATTTGATTTTGATTTTAATTGGATTTGGTTTGGATAATGAACTCATAAACTCTAAGAGGTTGGATGTTGTCCTAGAGTGAAATTGTTCATAAGATGATAATTTGACTAAGTGTGTAAAGAAGGATTCATCTACACACACCTAGTCAAACACGACGATTTGCATTTTGATTTCAAAGGATTTTCCCAATGTTTAGCATAAATGATTTTTTCAAGATTTCCAAGAGTTGTTCGTGAGGTGATTTTGATTTGATGTTTGAAGGATGGATGAAAGTTTTTATTTTTATCCTAAGAGACTTAGAAAGACTTTGTTTACTAGACCAAGATGTTGAAGAACATGCTAAACTTCCTATATGAGATACTCAAACCTTTGAAAGAGGCTTGGATTTTGACAATAGTAAAATGAATACAAATTTGGATTGTTCCTTGATGCACGTTTGTAAAAGTTGAAGGTCAATCTTTCTCTAAATTTGTAAAGCATAGACAACCTTTTCTTGCGAGATTTTTGACTAAGACCTTTGGGTTTTGGTTTTAGGATTTTGATCTTTCAAGAAATCATTTGGAAGATCACATGTGTTGGGTCCAATTGTTTCTTATTTTTGCTTAATGAGTTCTTTTTACCACAAACAATTCTTGATTAGGTTTTTAAAATAAATGTCTAATGTCCCAATTTCTTCTCATCCCACAAAGTCCATTATGTGGAAATCAAGGAAATTAAGTAAAATTTTTCCTATTGTTGACTTTAGTGAGAGCAAATTGTGATGTAAATTCAAATGCTCATAAGCCTCTAAGGATAGAATCCCTAGGACAAGAAATAACACTTGAATTTTTTCAAAGGTATTTGCTTCTTCTAAAGGGTTTGAAATTTGATGATCATATTTGAATTTTCATTTTCCAATGTTTAAGATCCAAGCAAAGTGTTTTGATTCCAAGAACATGCACAACCCTATGGGTAATTAAGAGACAAATTTTTTTGAATCCCCACTTGGATAAATCCAGTTGCACTTATTCTTGGCAGATGATTAAAAGCTTGACCACACTAGCTCCCCTCCATGGCACTCACTTCTATGGGTCAGCCAAGATTTAGTACCCATGAAACTCCCATGGAATACTTCTCATCTCTACCAAGAACCGCAAAAATGTGGGGCAACTTCAGAACGACTGTTCTTACACCAAATAGATAAGGATTTTGGGCTTTCTTAATAAAAGGTTCTAGTATAGGCATTTTGTTCATGGGGGATCATCCATACAGCAAGAGACCATTGATGCCCTTCTTTTCGAAACAATCCTCGTGATACTTGAACTTTCCTCAAGTACCCACACTTATATACCGGGTGGAAGTTGCTTGGCTTTAGCGTGTTCCCAGTTGTGTCATTCCCTGGGGTGATTACTTTTTCCCACCAGGCAAGCCCTCTAAGGATAAACAAAAATGAGCAAGCATATCTGTAGTTCAATCAATCTTTGTTGGGAAACAAAGAGAGAACACACGCGATATACTTAACTCACACTTGCAATATTTTGCTCAATTTTAAACCCAAATCAAAATGTGGAGGTAATCTTTTTGACAACTTAATATCACAAAAAGACTTTTGATTCTCAAGATTGCCATGAAGCGCGAGAGAAGTGCATATGCCTTTTTAAATGATATTAATTTGTGAAAAATATTACAAAACACCAAATGCACATGTTCATTTTCATTTCCAAAAGCAAAATTGAGTTCTTTTCAAGCACCAACTTTGAAGTGTGAGATTTGTTTGTTTAGTTGTTAAATCCAAAATCAAAGTCTAGTTTGTAATGTTCAGTTTTAGCCAAACTTTGAAAATATCAAAGAAATGGTTCATTTTAAACCCAAATTCATCTAGTTGGCCTAAAACAAAAAATAAAAGTAGTGAACGAAAGCTCTAAGCATTTAAAATTTAGTTTTCAATTTCAAGTTTGATGCTTAATTTCTTTCAACTCCAATTTACTTGTCTTTGCTCGATTTCCAATGCTCACTTCCAATGTCAACCTTATCCCTTTTCCTATTCCATAGTGGATTGGTGCTACTTTGATATGAAAATTAGCCCTTTCCCAACCCTTGATAAGCTAAATGATGAGAATGCCTTGAAAAATGCTATGAATTCAAATGACAATAATGAACTTGTGCATAAGATTGTGGATACAAAATCCAAATGAGAGCCTCTTATTTATAGATGAGAATGATGGAGAATGAGGCAAAATGGATGAATGTGGGACTAAGGATCAACCAATGACATAATACCACTTGTCCACATGTGAGTGGACAAAGGTGAAGCACATTTTGGTCATTTTGCAATTAAATGCAATTAGGTGGAATTTCAAAATTGATGAAATGACATGTTGGAGGGAGAAGAAAATGAAGTTAATGCCACTTGGCTCAAGGCAAAGGACATGTAAGAGGTTTAAATGCCTTGTTGGATCTACAAACCCTTTTGGAGGGATTTTTCAAACTTGGAGAATATTCCCTTTTGGATACCTTTTTGAATGAAAATTGAGGATTTATAAATTAATTAAAATGATTTTCATGAGCAAGTTGCAAAAGGTAGAGGATTTAAGTGATTAGGATTAGCATTAATCATGATTTGATTAATTTTAATAGAGGTTAGTTGATTTTTACTTTTGACTTAGATTTTAGGATTTAAATAAATCAAAATGAGAGGAAATAGTGATTTAATTAAATAAACCTGATCTATTCAATTAAATGGAGAACTTTAGAAGCTTAATTGATTTATTTAATTAAAGAGATGACTTTAGGAGATTAATTAAATAATTTTGATTTATTTAATTAAAGAGATGAGTTTAGGAGATATATTAAATAAAATTGATTTATTTAATTAAAGAGATGACTTTAGGTTGATTAATTAAATAAAATTGATTTATTTAATTAAAGGGGAGAATATGATTATTTAATTAAATAAAGATTGGTTTATTCAATTAAAAGAGGAATTTGATGAATTTTAATCAGATAAAGATTATTCGATTAAAATGGTTAGTAGAGGGATGATTAAGGATGAATTGAAATTAGTGAATCTGGATCAGATGCATGTATATTTTACATGTACAAATACAGATCAATTTTTTGCTTCTCCCAAGCAGAATTTATTGTTGAGTGGTGCCATTGATGTCTTGATGTGTTCTAGTGGTTTTGATCAGTTTCCTAGGGTATGTTCTTCCTGAATGTGATCGCAGATTTCCCGGGGGTGTCGTGCTTGTTTTCAGTTAGCCATCAATGTTGGAGTATGCTCGAGGTGTCATGAGTCTTTATGGCTGGTTGTTGCTCTACTTTTGGGGGGAATTCTTCATGTTTGTAATCTAATCAGATTTAATCCTTTTTGTAACTTTGATTGAGTTAGGGTTTGGGTTTGAATTTGAAATCTGAGTTATGCCTACACTATAAAGGCAATTTTTGTTTTTTTTTTTGGGGTTCAGACTTCTACTCTCCAGCCTAAGTGGTCTTGTGTAGTGTTTCCCTACCAAATTTTTTTTCTATGCTTTTTGCAATTCTTTGCTTTGATTCAAGTTGAATAGGGTAAGTCCTTTGGAAATAGATAGGGAATGTAATGAACTATGATTTCTAATAACAATAGATGACTAGGTACCATACAATATTTATATTTTGCTTCATTATATATGTCAATCTATGTGTTCTCCAAATATTGTATGCATTATCTTTTGAATCAATATAATCAAGGTTTGTGTTGATGCTTCAAACACACTTGTTGTTTGAGCTATATTTATGTTTTCCTATCATTCAAGGAATGGTGTAATTGATTGCATAGAGATAACAAGGGTATTGTAGTGTAGTGTCGATAAGTAAGTAACATGTTGATTGTCCTTTTGTTGGTTTCCTGCTATAAGGTAGTAGGGTTATGAGAAGCCATGGTTGGTCTATTGTAGGAGTTTATTTCATTCCTGACTCCGTGTGGATTAGGCACTGGACAAGAAGATTCACAAAGTATGAAGTTATGGTAAAATCAAAACTTTCAATTCAAAAACATTTCCTGCTTTCTTAGTTTAGATTTTCTTTCATGTTTCCCTTTCCACACTACCACAAGCCATTGCTAGTAGTGAGGGTTGTGTAGATGATTTATCAATTGAATTCCTTCCACCATTGTAGCGTGATGATCTACATCACTGTATAGGGATACCCACCTTGGTCATGCAGAGCCTAAAGTGTAGAGGAGAGGCTTGCCAATCAGTTATCTCCTATTCGTTGGACCTATGGTCTCTGAGTATAAGGAGTAGCTACCCTTTAGGAGATGCTAGACCATTAGCTAGAAACACCAACAACTTTCTCATAAAATGATATAATTAAACATACACTCGATGGTCCTCTTTACATAGTGGAAAGAATTAATGACAAGCCTACTAATGGGATATTAATTGATCACGTATGTGTAGAGAATGTGATAACTTCAGGAATTCTTGTTTGTGCATGAACTTTACCGAGATTCTTATGAACAATCGAAAGCATGGATCAAGACACATGATGGTTTTTCTCGCCCTATGATAGGTTTGGTCACTCACCCATTAAAATTTTGACCAAAACAATTAGATGTCTCATTCTCCATCATCCCATCATTGGAGCAATTTTGTGTGAAGTTAATCTACCCCTGGCTATGCTCCATGGATTTCGTCCCATTGGTTATTCATAAATTTATTGAAATTTCCATTTGGTAATTAAATATTTATAGTACATCATAGTGGCTTTAATCTTTTGTCTTCCCATGGGAACTTTTCATTGGATTTTTTTTCCTAAACCTATGGAACCTATTAAGCCTCATGAAGAATTCCTTTTCAAATCTTATCAAAATTTCAATTCAAAGCACATAGCATTATTATCCCTTAGCAATATTCCTAAGTCCATGAATTTTCTTCCTTCCCAACCTATCATTGATGAAGCTATGATTGATCCAAAATACCAAGAGATACCCATGCAACTCCTTTGGTGCCTCCTAAGATCAAATAAATTTATAAACCTAAAGAGAAATTGGTTGACCAAGCTTCGATGGTTCCTTCCATTTCTCACTTGGGGGAAGAAAATAATCCAATGGTTGATAAACCTTCTCCTACACCATCACAACTTGAAAATCAAGCAAGAAGAAACTGAAATGCTAAAGAGTGTAGGCATATATGTCATGATATTGCTTGTTAGTTAGAAGAAAAGAACAAACCAACAAACTAAGATCAAAAACTAACTCAAACAAAGCATGATTATTCGCCACCTTCCCCAAAAAAGACCATGAACCTATTATGCATGTTGTCATTAGAGCTCCTATTGTGATTAACTTGGAAGATGATGATGAGATTGTTAAGATTGATGAGGAAGTGCATAATGAGCTGAATTTATTATTTTCCTCTTCCATGAACTTAGATAGGTGCAACTGTGATGATCCTCCTAAAAAGAAGCGAACCTATCATGGCATTCTTCTATTTGTATCTTCATTATTCTATATTTTGTAAACATTATATTTTCTTTGTCTTGTGCTTTTCCTTTAGGGACAATGCAAGGTCTTGATACATTTAGGTCTCTTCCCTATTGACCCAAAATCTTTTCTTTTCTTTCACTCTCTATGTGGTATTCTTCTTTTTTGTTCATTTTTCTAGGAGTATTTGGGGAATGATGATGGCTCCGAGCTCTATTATATCAATGTAGCAAAGACATATGCTAACCCCAAATCTATAGATCCCTTATGTGTTATCTTTGGGATTTCATTTGGGGGCAACCCCTCTTCATGATGTAGCTTTATTTGGAAACATATCATTGGAATAGGGCTTTCTGAATAATCTTTCATGTCCCTTTTTAACAATTTTCATTTATCATTTTCTACTTTAAAATTATTTCTCATAGCATGGTTTTTAGCAATTTCTTAAAAGTGGGGGCATACATTGGCATTATTTCATTAGCATTATTGCATTGGCATTATTTCATTTTGACATTGATCATTTTGGCACTCACTTATGGGTACACAAATTTTGTGATGACTTTACCCATGTGCCACCCTTTTTTATGAGTGCACACCTTGTAGACCTAGTGAGTGTTTCTCATCCTTTGGGGCTCACCTAGTGAACAACGAATTTTCACTAGCCCTCATGAGTATTTTGTTCACATAGTGGACAATGGGATTTCACTTGTGAACATTTTTTGGATAAACAACTGAGGCTTGATCCATACCTTTTGGACAAGCAGTCAAGGCTTGATCCATTCCTTTTCCTTTCCTTTTTCTCTTTGCATAAATTTTGGCATTGCATGATTATGTATCTTGTGTCATTGCTACACATATGTGTCTCTTTGTTCCTTTCTTGGTTTGATATGAGATCTTAGATCTTGTAGGCTTGATCATCCTCCTTGATCCTTCTCATCTTATCTTTCCAACAATTGTACAATTGGACCTCTCTTGACTTATTTATCTACTTTAGTGTGAGTTTGAGCATGGGCTCATACTCTCACTAAAGTGGGGGCTAAATATAGTGTAGAAAATTGTATACTTTTACAATTTCACACCATGTTTGCATCCCCTTAATTAATTAGACTTAATTAAACCTCTAATTGACCAAATTATGTATTCCAAAGCCTTATTATTCTCATTTTCCCAAAAGGGAAAGTTATATTAAACAATTGCCAACATTAATTAAATCACCTTCGAAATTGAGTGTCTTGGACTTAGGTCCTAGGACCAATTCACCCCCAAGGGAAAATGGGTCCTGTTTAAGTCCTAGGACCCAATTTTTAATATATTTTTGGTGGAATTTTAATGATTCAAATTCAAGTTTCAAGTGTCAATTTTTGGAATCTAATTTTTGATAAATTAGATATAACACCTATAAATACAAGGTCTTTTTATCAATTTAAATCCAAGCATGATCTACAATTAAGGAAACTTTCACAAGAGAAAATATATTTTCAAGAGCATTGAATAGCATATTTATCATTCATCTATAATAGTAATCAAGATTATATCATCATGTCAAAGTTCATGTGTGTTCATGTCATGTTTTGGATATAACATTGTGATGTAGGTTTCAAGAATTCGAGCATCAAATCAATCAATCAATCAAGATAACTCATGCAAGATCCAAGCCTTAGAGTGATGTGTTTTACTTCAATCCTGTAAGGACATCCACTAAGGGTTTGGTGAGTTGTAACAAGATTTGTTCATTCATCAATTCCTTTATTTTATCATTATTTCATTATCAAGGTTTAATTACCGAACATTGGGTTTGACTAAGGAAAACCTCCATTCACCCAAAAAAAAAACATTTTTGCTTCTCTCTTTGTATGTTCAAATTTACAAGTGAAGGACTAAAATTTGATCAAAGAAGCAATTTTTACAAAGTTGCATAAGTTGTCATCATTATTGTCAAGGTATGAAAACTCACTTCCAAATTTTATTTATGGCTTTCTGATAGTCAAACCTACAAAAATTAGAAGCTTAAATATAGGATCAAAGGATTGAAAAACTAGTTTTGGACCCCTACACTAAGACCCATTCACCCTAGGGAAAACTAGTCCTGCTACATGCCCTGAAACCCACTTTTTATCACAGGTGCACACCATGGACTTCCCTTCTCAAATTTGCCTAAAAATTATCGTTTCCATTTCTGTTATCATATAATTTTGTATTTCAAGTGTTATATCATATAATTCATTTAGTTAATGCACTTTAAATCCTTCCAAAACATTGCAAATCAGTCATTTCCATCATAAGAAAAAAAAGATCCAAAGATCCAAAATAGGGTTGACTCACCTCAAGGTTGAAATTCAATCATATCCCTTTGTGATCTTCTCTCTTTCTAATGAAATTGAGGGAGATGGGTGTTTGAATGATGCAGGAGCATCTAGTGGTGTAAGGGCAATCTTGCATCACCCAAAAATAGTTAAATTTCAAGTTTCTCTATTTTTAGATGTTTTTACATTTTTGGATACCCTTTTCGTCATAATGAAATTCCCAATTTACGGTTTTTATTTTCTATTCTTGGGTTGAAAGATATTGCAGTTTTAGTTTCCCATATTTGCACCTGAAAATCTTTCAAGTTAGATTTGAGGCACTTAGAGTTCCCAGAACAGCCCTAAAACTTGCTGAAATTAGCGTAGCAGGTTTCAAGCATGTTATTGACTTCGAGACCTTTCCAACGGTTCAAACGGTTCGCGAATCGAAGTCCCAAATCAAAAGTTATGGCCCTGAGAAGTTGGCGCACTTTCTAGAAGATACAATTGCAAATGTTCTTTTGAAATTTGAACTTCAAGTTGTAATTTTTCGGCGCCAAAACGCCTAAACTCAAATTTGAATGTTGTTTTGGCTCCAAACTAAAGAGGAGCTCTATTTATGGGCGGGTTTCTAATTTTTGGGTAACTTTTTGGGGGACAAGCTCGCATATTGTGAAAGGGTGATTCTATAGCTTTCTGTAACTTGCATGTGTTGTAGAACTTGGGGATTTGAGATCCTCTTCATGTAAGGAGCTCCATTTTCTGAATAATAAAATTATTCTCTTGTTTGTGGCTTACTTTCTAAGTCTCAGGTTGCGCCCTCATCATTGAATCCTAGGGAATTTCATCATTCCACATTGATTGAATTGATTCTCCCCCTTTTCACCTCATTTCAAATATTTTATACCTTTCCATTATAATCTAGATTAATATGTACAATATAATTGAGATGTTTATTATTAGGGTTATGTATTGCTTGAGATATCTATTTATTAAAAAATGCAAAATCATTACTTAAATTTATATTATTTGGATGCTTTATTTTAATTAATTATTATAATTTTGAAAAGACATGTTTATTTTGTGTAGGAGCTCCACCCATATCCATTTCAAACTTACCCTTCTTAATAATAGTGATACAACTATGTTATGCTCTATTACAACAACCTACCAAATCATTTACTTTACAAAATAATTTTTATTTTGAGCCAATGTAATGGTTATATTTCCTTGATTCTTTAATGTATGAAATGATTTAAGGTTCATTCCAATTTTTTTTAGATGAGACACCCTCTCATAACTAGGAATTTGAGCCACTTAAAAAAATTGTGCATCTTGGTATTGCTTATATAACTAAGAAATCCTCATATCTACATCCTAAAATTAATTCCATATTCATTAGAAGTCTTGATCTATAACAAAATATATAGTCTAGTATGTCATAATCATTAAGCCAATGGGGGTGATGCTCCAAAAGAAGTGGTCCTCCTACTAACATACTGACTAATTGGATGATGATGATGAGTATGTTTTCTTTCTTAACCTCCTCTTTCTAGATTTTGTGGCTAAAAAATTCAAAAGAAAACCCTTTTTACAAGCTTCTAAAAAATGTCCCTTCCATCAAGTCAAATATGCCTCAAATTTTTGGTTTATAATTTGCTTCTATGACTAAAAAAAAAGCATATCTACATCTTAAAATCAATCTCATATTCACTTGAAGGCTTAGTTTCCAATAACCTATCTAATCCATTATATCAGAATCCTTATGCCAATGAGGTGATTTCATAATGAAGTGACTCGACACAATAGTGCATCCCATTGCAAATAGTCCTTTCCTTGCGATTGAGAAAATCTAAAATAAATCCTCTTCCTTCAAACTTCAAAAAATAAACTTTTCCCAACTCAAATACACCTAAAATTATAAATATTAAAATTGCTTTAAGACTGAAAAAAATACCTTTCTTTTAAAAAATCCAAAAAACACATTATTCCTTAAACAAATTTGTAATGATGGAAAAATTACTCCCTAACATGGCCTTGATTTAATGTTGTAATATGTCTAACATATTCACATTAGGTATTGGGCCCTTGTGACCTAAATGAGCTTATCGGTGCCTTATTTAGAGTGTTGTAAAGTGTTGTGACACATTTTCACACTTTTCTAGGGTTTTATTAAATAATTGGGCTTATTTATGCATTAATTGGCCTTATTTTGCATCCAAAAGCCTCATTTAATACATATTTTTGAGGATGATCCTAACATAAACAAACATCCAATCATAATTCAAGTGTTTTTAGGTTGTGTGGCCCAGATTTGGTGGTCTAGGACTCATATGGCACCTTGGGCATATGGGTCCCACCTAGGTTTTTGGGTCTCAATCTGGATTTCACAGCTTCTAAGCATTTTTAAAAATGGTCCCATAATTTATGCCTAATGGGACTCATATGCCACCTTGGGTGTATGAGTCCCGTGTGGCCCAAAATCAAATTTAATTCAAATTCTTGGTGAGATTTTATTCTCCTAGATCCGATGTCAGCTTGTAGTGTTGCAATTTTGGGAAATTTGGCATAAACAAGTATAAATACAAGGTTATTTCACTCATTTTCACCCCCAAGCATTCAAGTATTCATACATATAGCAAATTGGAGTTCACAAGAGCATTCAAGTGTTTACAAGAGCATTCAAGGGTAGATTATCAAGTGTTTTAGAGCATTATTCAAGTATCAAGCATCATGTCAAAGTCTTTATGCATCATGTTTGTTTTTGAGCTAACAATTGTGATGTAGGGTTTCATGATTCAAGCTAGCATTCAATTCAAGATCTATCCTATTCAAGCAAGATTCAAGGTCCACATCCATTGGAGCCACTTCATACATGTTTGCAATACTTTATTGCTAGGGTTTGGTGAGTTGCAACATCTCATTTTGTTCATTCACCATTCTCCATTCCTATTCCATTTCATGTCAAGGTTTGATCACCAAAATGGGGTTTGACCAAGGCAAACCCCTTTCTACTAACAAAACAAAAAATTTCCCTCTCTTTAGTGTGTGATTTCTAGGTCTAGATTGAAGATAAATTGAAGAGAAAGTTTGGAGAAAGTTGTCAAAGTGTTCAAAGTTGTCACCTTCCATTCGAGATACTTGGAAGACTTCTACAGGTTCAAAATTGGGGTTTCAGATCCGAAAATCAATTAAAAAGGACAAAGCAGATATTGAGGAGAAAATTTAGACTTTAAATTTCCAAAAAACCCTAACTGGGCTAATACACTAGTTTTGGCATGTGAGTCCCAATATAGGTCATTTTTAGATATTTTTGCAGTTCCAAACACCCTTTTGCCAGATTTGAGTTTTTGCCCAGAAACCCAGATCTAGGACTAAATCACCCAAACTGGTATATGATTCCTAGTAGGCTTTAAAATCAATTTTTTCAACATTTCAGGCCTTCATACAGTCTTCTCCAAATTTCTAGGTGCACACCTTTTATCTTGCAATTTTTTGTTTTGATTTACATGCATTTTTAGGTCATTTAGTGAAAGATTGCATTGCATTAGGTTTAAGCATTTGGACTTGCATTTCATTTGTCTTTCCAATCCCTAGCTTGGTGGTGAACCCCTATTTAGTTTACAATTAGACCCTAGGATAGCCCTATTATAATATCTCTCTCCCCTTTGCATACTTTAGATTGAGATCTTTAGGGTTTCCCTTCAATGAAATGACTGTGAAGTGGGTTTTCTATATGATCTAAACCATACGAAAGAAAATCCATTTTCTGTTATTTCATTTTGGTGAACCTACATTTGGAACATCATAATTTTGATTTGGAGTTCATCATCATCCTAGATCTTGCTTGCATTAACATTGCATTAGGGTTTGCATTAGTTAATTGGAATTCTAGGGTTTCTAATTTTACATTAGTGAAAGTGCATATAGCTTGCATTTTTGCATCTCAAATAATTGAAAATCATATAAAATCTACATTTTCATTTAAGTTATATATCATACAAACTAAAAAGCATAAAAATAACTTGAAATTTAAAAAAAAAATGAAAAATAACCGTCACTGGGACTCATACACCCCTCTAGGTGATTTAGTTCCAGTGTAGATTTTGAACTGCATTTTTCAAAATTTAAAACTTTGTTTCTAAGCTTATGTTTTTTTTTGATACCTTTCTTTTCTAGTTTATAGAGTTTATGTTATATTTATTTCATTGTACTTAGCTTAAATTGTATTTGCATTCATCTTGCATTTAGTATCCCTTGCATGAGTATTTGGTGTCATATTGCTAATACTATAGTAGGACAAAGTTTGAGACTCATGTCATCCCACAATAGCACTATTATCATGGATCTCGGGTTGTCTAGCTCTTTCACTGCTAGTATTGACACTAGTTCACTAGGTATGAACCATAACCTTAACAACTCTTTGCCTTCAAGTAGTGTAACACATGTCGAAACAATGGTTCCTAGTGTTTTGCAAGAAAACATAATCCAAATTCATGAAGACTTAGTGAACCTAAAACATCAAGTAAGAAATGACAATATTTTAACCACTGCTATCCCTACTATAGATAACATTCATTGCATGCTTGAAAGTGAAGACGGACTTGACCTTGTGCATAACATAGTTCAAATCTTGGGAAAACACCTTACCTCAACCACTAGTTGTCCTTTAGCACAAAAAATATCACAAGCCAAGGGGTAATTCAAATTCCCCCTCCCACAACAATTTCCTCTATTCCTACCTATACCAACCCTCAAGTCATAACAACAATGCAACCAACTAGTAATGTGATTCCTTCCTTGGGTATTTATGCTAGCATTCCTAGTACCTTTGTGGCATCACACGTCATATCTCCTACCACCTTACCACCTATAAGCATTCCATTCACTTGTCCCTCAAACACATACACCCCTTCACCTTTTTCACCTCCATCTCATAATACAAGCAGTGACCCTCTCATAAATCAACTTTTTCAAACCATTTCATACCTTCAAAAGCAAGTTTCTACTATCAATCAAAACCAAAATAGCCCACCTACATACTATGTAAAAAGTAGTCCCTTATCCTTGGAGATATTGCATGCACCGATCCCACAAGGTGTAGAGGTGCCTAGATTTGAGAAATATGGTGGAAAGGGAGATCCTTCAGACCATGTTTCTGCCTATACCGCCTTATGTAGTGACTTTATCCTTGACGATAAACTCTTGGCTAAGATTTTCCCTAGGTCTTTGAAAGATACTGCCTTGGAATGGTTTTCTTCGTTACCAAACAACTCAATTTGTTCATTCAATGAACTTGTTGAAGCATTTATAAACCATTTCCAAGTGCATATGACTCCTAAGATGACCTTGGCCAATTTGATGAGATGTAAGCAAAAAGAAGAAGAAAAGATTACAGATTTTATCTCGCACTATCAATCACTTTATTCCCAAATCGATGTCAAGGTTCTTGACCCTCACCTTCAAAATATTTTGATAGAAAATTTGCAAAGAAAGATACAAGATAAGCTTACCATGATGAAATTCCCCTCCTTCATGCACTTATCCACTGCCCTTCGTGATTATCAAAACTCAGTTAGTAGTTGTGATGCAAAATCCACCTCTAGCTAAATTGAGGAGTCTAAGTACACAAACCAAAACAATTCCCAACCTTTTCGAAAATAGAATAAAGGCTTCCTTCAATTCAATCCCCCTCAACAAACAACTCATAATTTCAATAACCAAGTAGTTGTTGTTAAATCTACGATACCCTTTAGCTATAGGGACCCAAAAAGGTAATTTAATCCCTTACCCGATACCCTTCACAACACAATGACACAACTCTTAGAATAGAAGATGATCACCTTGCCTCCCATTAAAACTCCCGATCCTAATAAACCATTACCACAAACTATAGATCAAATTCTCACTGCCATTATCACCAACAAAATGGACACGATACGAAACATTGCAAGTGTCCTAAATATCTTGTGCAAGACCTCATTGATTTTTTTCGTCTTTCCGTTGGAGGTGTTAAAGAACAAGTAAATAAGTTTGTTGCCCCTCCTAACCAAAAATTTCAAATTTTTACCAACCCTATGCCTAATCATAACATTTCATTTTTTAAAGCTAGCAAAACTACAAAGAATGATGTAATGAATGTTGATACAGATGATGATAACAATGATATTGTTCAACATGATCCTATAGATAATGATCATATGGATGATATGGTAGGAGTAATAGACGTCATTCCTCGTAAGGGTTGAACTAAAAATAATCTTGATATTTCTTTCTCCTCACAAGATATACTTAAACATGCACCTAATGGTCCTCTTTACATAGCCGGCTAAATCTATGACAAGCCCACTAATGGGATATTAATAGATCTTGTCTATGGAGAGAACATGATCATCAAGGAATTTTTACTTCTGCATGAACTCTATCAAGATATATATAATAAACCAAAAGCATGGATCAAGATGCATAATGGTTTCACCTGCCCTACGATGGGATTGATCACCCTTCCTTTACAAATAGGACCAAAAAAATTAGATAGCTCATTCTCCATCATCCTACAGTCAAACCAATTTCATGTGAAGCTGCTATCCATGGCTTCGCTCCATGAATGTAGTCCCTTCGGTTATACATAAATGCTTAAATTTTCCCTTTGACAATGAAATTTTCATCGTCTATCATAGTGGCTTTAACCCTTTGTCTTCCTGTGGAAACTTTTCCTTGGATTTCTTTTGGCCTGAGCCTATGGAACCTATCAAACCACGAGAAGACTTCTTTTTCAAATCCTATCAAAAGTTCAAAGAAAAAAAATAGTAAAATTATCCCTCTAAAACATGCCTCCACCCATGACCAAACCTACCATCCTTGATAAAACCATGATTGAACCAAAAGACATCCCAAACAACAAAGACCAACCTAAGATAGAACCTTCACCTACTTCTTACAAAAGACCAAGAGATAATGAAAACAATCACATCATTCCTCCTAGAATAAAACAAGTTTACAATGTCAAAGAGAAAGTGGTTGAGCAACCTTCCATGTTTCCTTCCGTTCATCCCCCTAGGGAAGAAAATAATCCCATAGTTGATCATCCCACTCCTACACAAGCGCAACTTGAAAACTAAACTAAAAGAAATAGAGGTGCTAGAGAGCATAGGCATAGATTTCATGCCCTTTCTCGAAGGTTAAACGAAGAAATAAACAAATAAAATCCAAATCCAAACTTTACTAAAGCAATGTATGATGAGTCTCCCCCTTCGCAACAACAAAAAGATCCTATAGCAAAACTACAACAAAAGTGGAATCCTTCTTTAGACATTATCATTTGACCTCCTATTGTGATTAATTTAGATGATGATGAGGAGATTACTAAAATGGATGAAGAAGTGCATAATGAATTGAATACATTATTTTCCTCTTCCATGAGCTTAAACAACAATTCTCCTAAGAAGAGTGTTGAACCTGGTGATAACCCTAGTTCAGCACTTTCTATTGTCCCTTTGGCTAGTTTCCGCTTTCGGCATACAATGAACATGATTGGGATATGGATGACCTACTTTAGGTTGACTCGAATGTGCTTACTAGTCTTTTGCATTATTTTCTTTTGTTTTTCTTTTGTGTGATTGCATGTGTGTAATGTGATCCCATGTACTATTATGTTTGATGTATCTCTCTCTGTCTTTGTGACATTCTTCTATTTGTACCTTAATTCTTCTCTATGTCATAACTCTTTTATCTTTTCCCTTTATATTTTTCATTTGTCTTGTGTTTTCCTTTTTGGGATGACACAAGGCGTCGAGACATTCATGTATCTTTCATGTTGACCCAAAAGGATTTTTCTTTGTTTTCACTCTTTTTGTGTCATTCTTCTAGTTTTATGACTATTTGGGGAATGATGACAATTCCTAGCTCTCTAAAATCATTGTAGCAAGAACATACTAACCCCAAATCCATAGATCCCTTATGTGTGTTTGGAGTTTCATTTTGGGGGAAACCCCTCTCTTTTATTTTGCATGACATAGCTTTATTTGGAAACATATGAATTGGTATAGGGCTTTCCAAGTTAGATCTCATGTCTTCGTTATTGTTAGCATTTTTCATTTGCTACTTTAAAGTAATTGCTCACAACATCATGTTTAGCAATTTCTTTAAACAGGGGGCATACATTGGCATTATTCTTTTGCATTTCATGTTTCATGGTGTAGTCTTTTTACTTTATGTGATTTGTCTTTCGCTTTGTGGTGACATTGGGTGTGATGTCCCTCAAGGGTGTGATCTCTCTTAGCATATTATATTCCTCTTAGTGGATTGATGTGACACATTGCATCCCCTAAGTTGTGAATATTCTATTCTTTCATTAGTCCTCTCTTGGAGACATTAGGCACAATTTTCCCTAAGTTAAAGACCTTATATGAATTAAGCAAGACTCCTTTGAACATTCCCTATTGCTGCATTTGCATTTTTAGTTATATGGCCACCTTGCATAACACACATTGCTTGCCTGTGGAGCCATCTTGTTTGTTCATGAGTTCCAAGCATATGAAGCTTTGCTTGCTTCATGAAGTTAGAAGTTCATTTTTGTGTGGTTCCTTACCAAAATTATAAGGAGGTATAACTTTGGTATGGTTTGACAGGAAGCCAATACGAGGCATGAATATCCTTTAGCCACTCATTTGTGTGTGTGAGCACATACCGGTCATGTGTGTATGTGTCTCACCTTCTTGGATTACTCACCCAATGGATAGCCTGAAGTTTTGTTGCCTCAGAGTGAGCGTGCATTTTTTAGACAATCAGCCTAGATCTGATCCACATCGTGTTGGACAAATGGTTGAAGCTTGATCCACCATTTTTATTTTCTTTTTCTTTTTCTCTTTGTCTTTGGAAATGTATGCTTGTTCCTTATTGTTGCTCTTTATATCATTTTCATGTGTGTTCTTTTGTGCCTATGCTAGTTTGGCATAGGACCTTGGTCTTGGGGGCTTGTGCAACCCTCTTTATCATGGTTGTCCTATCTAACTAGCATTGGTACATTTGGACCCCTCTTGATGTGTGTTGGTCTACTTTAGTGTGAGTTGGAAGCAAGCTCCTCTCACTAAAGTGGGGGCTAGATGTAATGATGGAAAAATTACTCCCTAACATAGCCTTGATTTAGTGTTGTAATATGTCTAACATATTCACATTAGGTCTTGGACCCTTATGAGCTAAATGAGCTTATCGGTGCCTTATTTGGAGTGTTGCAAAGTTTTGTGACACACTTTCACACTTTTCTAGGGTTTTATTAAATAATTGAGCTTCTTTATATGCTTTAATTGGCTTTATTTTACATCCACAAGCCTCATTTAATACATCTCTTCAAGGATGATCCTGACATAAACCAACATCCAATCATAATTTAGATGTTATTAGGTTGTGTGTCCTAGATTTGGTGGTTTGGGACTCATACGCCACCTTGGGCATATGGGTCCCACCTAGGGTTTTGGGTCTCGATCTAGATTTCACACCTTTCTAAGAATTTTTGAAAATGGTCCCATAATTTATGCCTAATGGGACTCATATGCCACCTTGGGCATATGAGTCTCGTGTGGCCCAAAATCAAATTTAATTCATATTCTTGGTAGTATTTTATTCTCCTTGATCTGATGTCGGCTTGTAGTGTTGTAATTTCAGGAAATTTGGCATACACAAGTATAAATACAAGGTTATTTCACTCATTTTCACCCCCACATTCAAGTATTCATGCATATAGCAAATTGGAGTTCACAAGAGCATTCAAGTGTTTACAAGAGCATTCAAGAGCATTCAAGGGCATAGTATCAAGTGTTTTACAGCATTATTCAAGTATCAAGCATCATGTCAAAGTATTTATGCATCATGTTTGTTTTTGAGCTAACAATTGTGATGTAGGGTTTCATGATTCAAGCTAGCATTCAATTCAAGATCTATCCTATTCAAGCAAGAGTCAAGATCTAAATCCATTGGAGCCACTTCATACATGTTTGCAACACTTTATTTCTAGGTTTTGGTGAGTTGTAACATCTCATTTTGTTCATTCACCATTCTCCATTCCTATTCCATTTCATTTCAAGGTTTGATCACCAAAACGGGGTTTGACCAAGGAAAACCCCTTTCTACTAACAAAACAACCATTTTCCCTCTCTTTAGTGTGTGATTTGTAGGTCTAGATTGAAGATACATTGAAGAGAAAGTTTGGAGAAATTTTTCAAAGTGTTCAAATTTTTCAAAGTTGTCACCTTACATTGGAGATACTTGGAAGACTTCTACAGGTTGAAAATCAAGGTTTTTGTTCCAGAAATCAATTTAAAAGGACAAAGAAAATATTGAGGAGAAAATTCAGACTTTGAATTTCTAGGAAACCCTAACTGGAATAATACGCTCCAGTTCTAGCGTATGAGTCCCAATAAAGGTCATTTTCCATATTTTTGCAGTTCTAGACACCCTTTTGCCATATTTTAGTTTTTGCCTAGAAACCCAGATCTAGGACCAAATCTCCCAGACTGGTGTATGAGTCCCAATAGGCTTTAAAATCATTATTTTTAGCATTTCAGGCCTTCATCTAGTCTTCTCCATATTTTCAGGTGCACACCTTTTACCTTGCAGTTTTCTATTTTGATTTACATGCATTTTTAGGTCATTTAGTGAAAGATTGCATTGCATTAGGTTTAAGAATTTGGACTTGCATTTCATTTGTCTTTCCAATCCCTAGCTTGGTGGTGAACCCCTATTTAGTTTACAATCAAACCCTAGGGAAGCCCTATTACAAGATCTCTCTCCCCTTTTGTAATAATGGAAAAAGGTCCCCTTAACTTGGCCTTGATTTAGTGTTGTAATTTATCCCTAACATATTCACATTAGGTCTTGGGCCCTTGTGAACTAAGGGATTTAAATGGTACCTTGATAAAGTGTTGTGAAGTGTTGTGAAGTCTTGTAACACACTTTCACACTTTTCTAAGGTTTTATTGATTAACTGAACCTAATAAACCTCTTTCTAATCAAAATAAACATTAAATTACCTTATTTTAAAGTGTTGTAACACACTTTCACACTTTTCTAAGCTTATCATTAATAATTGGGCTTTCTTATGCTTTAATTGGCCCTATTTTACATCTACAAGTCTCATTTAATGCATCTTTTCAAAGACAATCTTGACACCAATCATTAGCCAATCATAATTCAGGTGTTTCAGGTTTGAATGGCCTAGATTTAGTGATCTGGGACTTATTTTCCACCTTAGACAAATGGGTCCCACCTCGATCTTTTGGTCTCGAACTTGTTCATTATGTCTGATGGGACTCATTCACCACCTTCAATAATGAGTCCCGTGTGGCCCAAAATTAAAATTAATTCAAATTTTCAATGGGATTTTATTCACCTAGATCTGATGTTGGCTTGTAGTGTTGTAATTTCAGGAATTCTTGCATAATTGAGTATAAAAATAAGGTTCTTTCACTCATTTTCACCCCAAGCATTAAAGTGTTCAACCTTGTAGCAAGTTTGAGTTCACAAGTGTTTACAAAAGCATTTAAGAGCATTCAAGGGCAGATTATCAAGTATTTTAGAGCATTCTTCAAGCATCAATCATCATGTCAAGGATTTCATGCATCATGTTTGTTATTGTGCTAACAATTGTGATGTAGGGTTTATGATTCAAGCAAGTGTTTCATTCAAGATCAACATCATTCAAGCAAGGATCAAGGTCTACATCCATTGTAGCCATCTCAAGTATATTTATAGCACTTTCTTGCTAGGGTTTGGTGAGTTGCAACGTTGTCATTTGTTCATTCAACATTCTCCATTTCTATTTGATTTAATTTCAAGGATTGATTTCCAAAACGAGGTTTGACTGGAAGGAAAACCCCTATCCACTAACCCAACAACATTTTTCCCTCTCCTTTGTGTGTGATTTGTAGGTCTAGGTTGCATATTTCCTAAGGAGCAAGATTGGAGAAAAGTTGCAAATCATTCAAAGTTTTCATTTAGTTGTCATCAAGCCTTGGAGAACCTTAGAGAAGACCTACAGGTTGCATATTAGAGATTCGAATCCAAAAATCACTTGGGAAGAATAGAGCAAGCAAAGAAGAGTAGGATCAGCCTTTAAAGCTTCAGAAAAGCCCAACTGGACTGATTCATCACTTTTGGCGAATGAGTCCCAACTCCAGTCAAATTTTAGGATTTTGCATATTTAGACACCCATTTGACAGATTCCTGTTCCTGCATAATTTTTCAAATTTTGGACTGATTCGCCCAGTTTGGCAAATGAGTCCCAGTCAACACTAAAGTTAGAACTTCCAGTGTTTCAGACCTTCATCTAGCCATCTTCAGATTTCTAGGTGCACATCTTCCTTTCTATAGTCTTCTATTTCATTTCATTCACTTTTCTAGGTCATTTAGTGTTACTTTGCAATGAATTAGGGTTTTGTATTGCACCTTGCATTTCATTATCTTTTACAAATCTAAACTTGGTGGTGAACCCCTTATTAGTTTGCATTCAACCCCTAGGACATCCCTATTCCCAGATTTCTTTCTCTTTTGTGTTGAGATCTTTAGGGTTACCCTTGAATGAAATTGAAAAAGTGGGTGTGCTCTATGTCCAAAACCATATGTTAGCATCCATCCCACATTTTCATCATTTCACCTTTGCATACTTTAGATTGAGATCTTTAGAGTTTCCCTTTAATGAAATGATTGTGAAGTGAGTTTTCTCTATGATCTAAACCATACAAAAGCAAATCCATTTTCAACTATTTCAAAAATACACCTCAAAATCATACGTCTTAAAATTTACTTGTATGACTAAATAATCCTCATTAGATCAAAGGCAAACCACAAAAATTACTTGCAATGGTTCAAACTTTAAACTCTATAGAGTTTCAATTTCAAACGTTGAGTCATTTTGTAATGCTTGGTCCTCATACTCAACCTCTTTTTTCCTTGTTTGTTCCTCGTACTGTATTATCTTTTACCTAATGTTTAGTCTTCACACTCAACATGTGGGGATCGATATGTAGAATATTTTGACTTGTGAAGTGAAGTTAAGTTAATGGGGAACGTGAAGTGAATTTAATGGAGACTAAAATGGCGGTCATGGTGAGGATGGACAATGAGGAGATTTTGGGGAAAATTTTAGAGAGAATAAGGGAAAACGAGAGGATTGGAGATAGAAAAAAAGCAGAAGGGGAAAATAGTAGACAGAGGGAGAAGGAAGCTCATTTGGAATATGTACGTCATGCTATGCAAAGTAAGAAGGAAATTTTTATTAGAGTATATATAAAATGCAGAAGTCTTTAGGGTTGTAGCTCTTATTTTTTATGATTTCATTAAGGTTTATAAAGGATTGTTTAAGGTTTATAATATCAATTTTGAAAAGAGGAATGTCTAGTAATGATAAAATGATTATGTTTTATCTATTATTCATTTGCAGTAACTCAAAGATGATTTTTTAGTATATTTTGTGTTCAACCACACATATGTATAAATATTACTTGGGTTTAAATATTTTTACATCTATTTGAATGTAAGGTAATATGTATATGCTGAGTGATCTTGTAAACATGAGGCTTTCAATAGAATCGAATGAAATATCATGTTAAACTAGAACTGCCTATTAACTTTTTCCTTCTTTCGTATAAAAGTGAATCATTGTTGCCAATAATTAGTTTCAGAAAGATAAGTGTGAATATATGACACAAGTATTTAGTCATGATGTGTTTATTTATGAAATAAAATTATTTTTCAAAGTAATGAAAAATCACTACTTGTATTGGTGGATCACGATGACTAAAGTTGCAAATGTATCAAATGTATCATATTTAGCTAGAGTGTGTCTAGAGTTGTATGATAGAGTGTTTGTTTTAGTACACAACACAAATTCTCATATGGCATGGTGATCTATGGAGTTCCCTAGATCAACTATTCCTATGAAGGGTAGGATCACTTCTAGTAGGAAAGTGTGTGAGAGAGACCACTGGTATGTGGTTGGAATAAAAGGTATAGATTGATTCTCTTCCTCTTGCAGTTGAGATGTAGAAGACTTGGTTTATCAAAGACAACACATTTGATTTCACTTGATCTTGAACCATGAATGAAATAGTTGTACTTCTCGTCTATATCTGATGATTGATTTAAGTTAAAATATTTAATGTGCTGATGAATTATTTAAAATGTAAACATGTGCTTATATTGAAAAAATATCATGCATGATTTTATGTTTTAATAACAAGAAAAGTTGAATAAATTTCTATCCTTAAAAGTTCTATGAATTATATGATTAAGATTGTATTGTTCTAGTACTTCTTATGTGCAAAAGATAGAGATTGTACAAGTGGCATTTATTATAAAATTAAAAAAATAAAATAAAAAATTAGTAGTGTTTTGGATGAATGGACCAGTCAGTTCAATACATTTAATCATGTTTATTAGATTTGTATACTTTATTCTTATACTATCATTGTGTTTATTCATTAATTTTCTCAAAATTAGTAACATTATAGTAGATTTATTCATTGGTTTTATCAACACTACTAACATTATAATAGATTGAGTATCAATGAGCACTGAGTTTGTTTATCTTCTCAGTCTCTCCTCTCTTATGTGGTTGAGAAATTTCAAAAAAATCCTACAAACTTCTAGAAAAATGTCTTTCTCATCATGTTAAATACACTTACAAATTATACATTTTGAAATTACTTATAAAACTTAAAAATCTTCATTAATCATTATAGAATTTCAACTTCAAATGTTAGGTTATATTGTCTTTACATGATTACAAGCTAATGTTTGGTCCTCGTACTCAACCTATTTTTTCAACCTATATTGTTTTGTCTTCTTACTCTATAAAACTTAAATAGTCAAATGAAGAGTTTGTTATTTGGAAGTCAAATCTCCAAACAAACAGTCAATTCACTCACTATTTAGTTTCACGTACTCTTACAAAAACATCATTCAATGTATTTTGTCAATCATTGTTAAATAATTCAAAGAATACGACTTGTTCAAAGAATTCGGTGGCGTAATCCAATGAAATTTTTGTGCCCCACCCAACCTATGGAAATCTATTTGGGCTTGCTGTGCGTCATACCTGGGAAATTCGCTATTATAGCACCGACTTGTGTGGAAATTTTCCAACAATATCTATGTGAAAAAAAACTGACTGAATTCTCTGGATTTAACAGGCTTAGAAAATCCAAAAACACAGCCGTAAGGTGAACGTATGGTGGCGTGTAGATGAACAAGGTGGTGTTTGTTTCTCAGAAAGTATCCTTTGTAGAAATATTAAACTTATGTTTATATCTACAAGTTGCTTATTCTGCAATTCACAGCTTTGATGAGTATAATCTGCTATAGATCGATCCACAATAGGCAGTGTGCAGATTTTATATATCCAGATCAGTTACAGTGCTGTTTAAGAAAGAACAAGTTATGACATTATTTACTCGAGTGAAGGATTTCTGGATTGAATTGCCTACAATTAATCATTTCTAAACGTTCATTATAAGAATTACAATGCACACTTTGTAGAAGATAAATCATTACATTATTTGCTCCATTATTTTACTGTTTATTTTCTTTGCGGTACCATTTGATTTTATCTTATATAAAAGCATTTGAACTAAATTATCATAGTAAACACATAATTGAATTAAAGATAATGACATGTTTGTACATATAAGAACAAGTCATTATCCTTTTTTTTTCATAATTCAGAGGATTCTCCCTAGCGTCCAATCCGTCTTATCTTGAGTTTATTTTTATGTCCACTCGCATCCAGTGAGTCCAGGTCTTAGAGTCAAACTCAAGACCTTGGGGAGCAAACCCGGGACTCAAGCCAACTCTACTACCCATGTGGGCATGTCATTATATTATTTGACTAAAACTAATAATCTATGTTGCATAAAGGCTACATTACATCCCACCTTTTTCTTTTGGATCTAAAATCATCTTGGTGATCAAGTGTATCACATTGCGTTTCATAAAATTTACATGTAACTATATGACAAAAGTCTACCAAACATTTAGAAAGCATGGATACAAGCAGGCTGTTTAACCAAAAGAATTTTATTTTAGTGAGGTTAAATTGGTTAATGTCATTTCCTTGGGTGTGAATAGTTTTCCACTATTTAGATAAACCTTATTTAAGAGATCAATTTGTTAAAGGAAAATAGGGTTGGATTTAAACATCACATATGCCTTTTTTTTAATAGTAATAACATATAGATTATTTATTGTTTGGTGTAAATTTAAGTGATTTAAAAAAGTGCTATATAATATATATATATATATATATATATATATATATATATATATATATATATATATATATATATATATATATATATATATATATATATATATATATATATATATATATATATATATATATATATATATATATATATATATATATTTAATACATTTTATGATGCAGAGGGCATCGCTTGAATCAATAAAAATTCCCTTATCTTGGGATCAAATCAATTTCGGGTTCCTATCTCCACAACGACAGGAAGTAAGATTAGTAATTTAGTTGCCTTTGGCATTATGAAATAAGCGGTTAGAGGGAAGATGGATGGTTAATGGTCAGGCATAAATGAATTCGTGCAGGTTGAAAGAAGTTAATAGTTTTCAAAGCATCAGTTATGAATGAAGGGGGGCAGTTAGTAATGGCTGAAGAGTGGATACAGTTGCAGGCAGTTTAGTGGAGATGTTGACAGAGGGAATAAGAGGTAAGTGGCAGGAATGATGACGGGGGGGCAGTGAGGTCGAAGAAGGCCAAAGGCTGAAGTATCGAGGGCCTTTTGGAAAGAGAGAGGTTGTGTGAGAGGTCGACAAAGGAGGAGGTCGATGAGGGTGGCAGGTAGAATGGGGAACTGTTGAGGAAGGCTGAGTGGGAGGCCATAAACTAAGAACCAAACAAGGTCATGAGGTCAAATGAAGAAGTTAGAAGGAGATATATGATGAGAAGAGAATCGAAGGTTGAATAGAGGGTCGAAAGGTCTGAAGGGAAGACAATGATCCAATATTGGATTGAATGAATTGCGGAGGGGATCATAGTGGGAAAAGAATGTTTGCAAGCCAAGGGATGAAACTCGGAAGAGGAATGAGTAATATG
The DNA here is from genome assembly GCA_007258455.2 of Sequoia sempervirens. Taxonomy (NCBI): domain Eukaryota; kingdom Viridiplantae; phylum Streptophyta; class Pinopsida; order Cupressales; family Cupressaceae; genus Sequoia; species Sequoia sempervirens. The sequence goes on from VDFB02000008.1 coordinate 199,114,833, forward strand.
TGTGAAGAAGGGACGAATGAATTAAACGGGAAATGTCGAGGTTTGAATGAGTGCTTGGTCTAAGCCAAGTATGGAAGAAGTAGAGATTGAATGAAGACATCTATTAGGGAAATGATTCATCCTTTATATAAGTTATAGAAATAAGGAAAATGATTTTATGTGAATGACCATTATAATTGTTCATGGATTTCAAGTGATGTATTGATGAATGTTCAATAATTTTGATAGATCCTGACATCAGGTTAAGAAGGACTAGTATTCTAAATGGTTATCAGTCATATGTGGATAAAGAAAGCCTAGATCTTGAACTTCCCATCATTATAGTTTGAAATGACGAATTTTGTCACTATTTTGACAGTAAATTTGAAAGTATGATTGTTGCAAAGCTTACGCTGGGTATGGTTCTTTAGACTAAAGCTAGAGTATGAGGGAGCGTGCCATCATTTAGTATCAAATCCCAAAATATTTGGGCAAAGGAAGTTATTGTATTGTTAATATGTTCTTGTTCAAAAGTTTTGAGATGTAGACTGACAAAGATTTAGGCAATGAAAGCTTGTGATTGATTTGATAATTTGATGATCGTAGATTCTTGAATAGTTGTGTGTTGTGCAAATATTGACAGGCTTGAATTTAGGAAAAGGTTGGAAAATGCAGAAGCAATCAAGTAGAGGAAGTCCTGAGAAAAGGGACAAGAAGAAAGATCCAGAATTTGAATGAGAAATGGCAGAGTTGAAGAGAGATTTGAAGATAGTGCAGCAATGGCTAGAAGAAAGTAGCCAAGAATACTTTTGGTGTTGGCCAATGAATAAGAAAGTAAAGTGTCCTATGAAGTTGATTATGGAGAAAAGAAAAAGGAAAAAGATGAATGCCTTGAGTAGAGGAAAAAGTACCCATATAGATTGGGACAATAGAGAATTGCCATGTGAGCAACGTACACTAGAAGAGGTGAAGGAAGTTCTCGTTGAAGAGAACATGAGAAGTTAAAAGGAGGAGGAAGAAGTATCAAGAGTAGCACTTGAGAAGGAAGGTAGAGTGGAGAGGAGAATGTCCATGAAGAGGGCATTAATGGAGATATTTTTCGTCTCTTATGTTATTTGCTAATATTATGTCAAATGTAAATTTGTATATAGGTATGAAGAATGTGATAGGAAAGGTCAAGGATGAGACCTTGAAGATGATGAGTGATGGGGAAAAAATATCACTCGAGGAAAGAGTTGAAGATGAGAGGAGACTAGTTGCAGCAGTGTGTCTAGAAGAGTTTGCAGCAAAGGTACATTGCAAAGTGCAGGGAATGAAGAGGATTTTGATGCTAAAGATTTCCAGTATGATGATGAAGGTGAGAAGGTAGCTGCAGAATTTCATGATGCCCTAGAAGAGGCTACAGATGAATTACAAGATGCTTATGAAGAGGAAAAGATGGAATTCAAAGAATCCAATGAAGGGAACAAATCAGGGCAGCAAGAAAAGGGAGGTCATAATGTTGATTTTGGAAAGAAGAGTGTTAGATTTGATCATGTGAATAGAAGTGTGAATATAGATAGACAAGTTTATAATGAGAAGAAGACAATAGTGAATCATGGGTACATAGTTCCATATTGGCAAAGGAAACAAGTTGTTGTGGGGCAACAGTTAACATGTAAAGAAGTAGAGGCTTTTGATTGTGTTTATAATAAAAAGTAGGTGCAAAGGATGAAGGGTACATGCAGATGAACAAGTGGCAACCAGATTTGAAGGTAAATTGGAAAGTAAGGGGGCCTAGAGAAGATATTGCAAGGAAAAAGGAAAGAAGATCAAGTGTAGAAATGAAAAGAGGTCAGCCCAAGGTTGTGGCAAGCAAAGTATGGAAAGAAAAGAGTGTGGTAGCAGAGAAGGAAAGTGGTGCTGTGATAAATGATGTTGAGACAAATAAAAGAGAAAAAGTTGAAAAGGAAGATGTTGGTAAATAGCATATAGAGGAACCTAATGTGAAGAATATGTTGGATGTTGTGGTTGTGTTACTGATATGTGGTTGTCATTTATGTCAACACTATTAGCATTAAAGCATTAGAAGTTGTATATGTCAAGGATATTGAGAAAATTGTAATTGAATGAGTTGCAGGTTGTTAGTGGTGAAGTGAAGTTTAGTTTGTTGGTGAGTTCAGTACGTTGAGGTTGTGGGCTAAAGGTTTTCTTTTCGAGTATATCTAGTTTATCCATGTTGAGTTTCAGAGATCCGCATGAAGTAAGTTCAGTTGTTGTGGATGCTTCTCTGGTGATTCAAGATGTTTGTGGATGTTTATAGATCATGCTCTATCTGTGTTGCACATCTGCATTGATCATTGTTCTCGTGATCAGTGATTTTCTCTTGTGTGTTCATGTTTTTCATGTTCTTGGCCGACAAGGTGTTGTAGCATGTTGTGGATCTTTGAGGAATAATTTTTGAAGGTGTTTCGTGGTTAAGGATTTTATTTTGGGTCTTCACTATATTGTGGCCGACCTTGGTTGATTCCCATTAATAATTGTTATTGATTTGAGCCGACGGTTCATATTCATTTATTATTTTGTTGAAGTCGACATGTAACGATGTAATTCCTAATTTCGGATATATATAACTATTATTTAATACATTTTCAAAGGTGTGTGTGTGTGTGAATAATGTTCTAAATCTTTCGAACGCAAAGTAGAATGTGAACAAGAGTAAAGAAGAGTGAAAAAATGTTCATGTTCTTAACCGAAACTATAATCAAGCATTAGCAGATGCTATTTTGTCAGTTCAAATCCCTATAAATGTAATCTGAATCTTTATGTAAGACAGCACGTGTCTTCCTTATTGTAATTGAGCAATGAGCTCTAGGTAGTGTGCCTGAATGCACATGTATTCCCCATTTTATTCTTTATACTTTTAGTAGGGTATAATCTTGTGGACTAACCTCCACCATGGTTTTTCCCCTAATAGGGTTTCCACTTAAAAAATCTTGGTGTTATGTGTGTTTCTAATGTGTTGATGATTTACGTTTTCATGGTTATTGATCAGATTTGAGAATAAGGTTAATAAGTTTTGAATTTCTGTGAGAACTGATTCACACCCCCCCTCTCAGTTGTTTGCCCTTGTGTTGCCAACAGAATATTGAGGTAGTAGATTGGTAGTTGTTAGAGAATGCCCCAAGTGATGTGAAAGGTAAAAAAGTTGAGTTAAATAATGATGCTTTTGAAACTTTGGATGATTTTGTTGAAGGAAAAGATAGGGAAAAGTTGAAAAAGGTGTCAGGTGAGCAATCTGATTATGATGAAGATGATTATGAGGCTTTGAATGAAATTTATAAATATGAGGAAGACATGTGGAGGTTTGTGGATGAGAAAGAAAGGAGTAAATATTAGAAAAAGAAAGGAGGTAGGCAAAGATAGAATGGGCAATCCAAGGTGAACAAATTCAAGTGTGACAGGAAAGAGGAGAAGTTGGATAAAATTACTAAACAACAAAGGAAGGTAGAATGGTATTCGGTGAAGGGCATAAAGATGCATATTTGGATATGGGAGCAGCAGTGGTCCAAGAAGGAGAAGACCAACAAAAGAGTGATGAAGGAAATGCGGAGATAAAATTAGAAGAAGGGGCAGCAACTGAAAAAATTGAAGAGGATTTATGGAGGCAATTTGCAGCCATTGAGAAAGAGTTGAATGAAAAGGTTGAAGGTTTGAAGATGTGTGAGACAACAAAGGACACCCCAAAGGAGGTTTTTGACAATGTCATAGAATTTTTTGCAGAAATGCAGGTAGAAGATGTAGCAGTCATGATAGCCTTTGAGAGGAATGTGGTAAGTCATGAGATCAAAGATGATTTTGAAAATAATTTGCTGCAGCAGTTGGCCATAGGAGAAGAGTGGTTGGAACGAATGTTGGATGAGTATGTTGTGTAATGCATTGGAAAGACAAGAGAAACTATAGTACATTTTGATGATGGGGTGAGGGATGTTGAAGACATGGAAATATTTCCATTTGTTTATGGTGTGTTGTATGAGAATAAAATAATGATCAAGGATTGGAGGTGGAAATTAATTGGTGAAGATCTAGCCTCATGAGGGCAGCACACAGTGTTGCACAACAATGTTGGAGGAATGTGGCCAATGAGCCAAAGAAATTGTGGAAGAAGCGAAAGAAGTGTATTGAAAATCTACTTTGGAAGAATCACCACATGTGTAGGAGCACATGATATTTTGTTCCCTAGGGAGTCTGATGTAGGGGCATCGCTTGAATCAATAAAATCTCCCTTATCTTGGGATCAAGTCAATTTCGGGTTCCTATCTCCACAGGGACAGGAAGTAAGATTAGCAATTTAGTTTCCTTTGGCATTATGAAATAAGTAGTTAGAGGGAAGATGGATGGTTAATGCTCATGCATAGATGAATTCGTGCAGGTTGAAAGAATTTAATAGTTTTCAAAGCATCGGTTACGAATGAAGAGGGCAGTTAGTAACAGTTTAAGAGTGGATACGGTTGCATGCAATTTAATGGAGATGCTGACAGAGGGAATAAGAGGTAAGTGGCAAGAATGATGGAGGGGGGCTGGTGAGGTTGAAGAAGGCCAAAGGTTGAAGTATCAAGGGCCTTTTGGAAAGAGAGAGATCGTGTGAGAGGCCGACAAAGGAAGAGTCCAATGAGGGTGGCAGATAGAATGGGGAACCGCCAGTGAGAGGAAGGTTGAGTAGGAGGCCAGAAACTAAGAACCAAATAAGGTCATGAGGTCAAATGAAGAAGATAGAAGGAGATGTATGATGAGAAGAGAATTGAAGGTTGAACAGAGGGTCAAAATTTCTAAAGGGAAGATGATGGTCTAGTATTGGATCGAATGAATTGCGGAGGGGATGATAATGGGAAAATAATTTTTGCAAGCCAAGGGATGAAGCTCAGAAGAGGAATGAGTAATATGTGTGAGGAAGGGATGAATAAATTAAATGGGAAACGTCGAGGTTTGAATGAGTGCTTAGTCTGAGGCAAGTATGGAAGAAGCAGAGATCAAATGAAGACATCTATTGGGGAAATGTAATCATCATTTATATAAGTTATAGAAATAAAGAAAATGATTTTATGTGAATGACTGTTATAATTGTTCGTGGCTTTCAAGTGATGTATTGGTGAATGTTCAATAATTTTGATAGTTCCTATCATCGGGTTAAGAAGGACTAGTATTCTGAATGGTTATCGGTCATATGTGGATAAAGAAAGCTTAAATCCTGAACTTCCCATCATTATAGTTTGAAATGACGAATTTTGTCACTATTTTGACAGTAAATCTGAAAGTGTGATTGTTGCAAAGTTTATGTTGGGTATGGTTCTTTAGACTAAATTTGGAGTATGAGGGAATGTGTGATCAGTTTATGTGTTCTATTTTACTATAAAAAATATTTTAAAGATATTATTTTATTTTATTTGTTAATTTTATTGAATTCATTTGAATAAATATATTATTGTTCATAAATAAGTAAAACATATATAGAAATTACAAAAGTGGTGTTGAACCTATTTTTAGTTCTTATTCCTCACTCTTCTCATTTACAATGCTACATGTTGTATAAACATATGTATATAAAGTTGCATACATTTTATAGTGTGTTCTATAAGTTCTCATCTTGTATTATGTATGGCTTTCAATGGTTGGACCTCCATTCTTCTAAAGAAGCCACTCAATTTTAAGGCAAGGAAAGAAGATTAACCATGACAAACAGGGTAAGCTCATCATCAAAGAAAGAGTGGTACTAGGACAATTGATAAGAGTGGTTAATATTTTTCTTCTTTGGACACTATCGAGCCTATAATGGTATTTCCTTGAGGCCTTTGTAGATAAGACAAAGAAGTCCGAGAAATACCATATTACATCCCATGTATTGACTCATTACACCCCATAAGATTCAAAACTAAACTTATTTGGCCTTATATTATGTAGATAATAGTAGGTATGCACATACAAAAATTGATATAAAATAAGTTTATATATATATATATATATATATTTTGGTCGGTAAAAATTTGTATTATATTATTAATATAAAAAAAGCTTCAAGAGTTACAGTATCAAATACAGGGCCTTTCTGCATAATAAATCTAAAGCTCAATCCATTGACACGGAGAGTGCTACCCTGACAACCCAAAATACCCCTTTTTACCCATAGTTCATACAAAATTTTGAATTTAGCTATAGCAACATTTCAATAAACATCTATTTTCAAAAACTGTCACCAGCACACTAAAAAACCTCCGCCAGCATACCAAAAAACCGCCACCACCATCGCCGTTCACCTTCCAGCTACCTTTGTGCACGCCCTTTTCTTTGTATCCTTTCACTCCATTACCCATAATTCCTCCTCACTGCACAACACCTTTCCACAAATGTTTTTGCCCCGTCTTTAGCAACAATCACCATTCACACTAAGTATCATTTCTTTCAGCTCTTCCTCCCCTTCCTCTTCCCCTGCTTGCAAACTGTCTTCGTCTTGGAAGCTTTTTTGACAGGTCAACTCCCTCCCGCCTCTCTTCCTCTTCTTGCTACCACAACAAAAGTTTTAGATTTTCCCAGGCCATGAGGATTTCCAATTTATATTCATCCCTATCCACACACATCCGCCACCTCACAAATGGAATCATACCTTCCTCTGTGGCTTCATCCATATCCTCAAAGCCTTCTGAAATGTCATAGCCTTTCCCCGGGACTACCCATTCTACCAGAGATTCCATTTTCCCCAACATCTCCTCCACAAATAGAGATCTCAGTACCCATTTTACCACTTCGATTTCTTCACTCAATTCCATACCCCACGCAAACAGCATCAAGGCTATATCAGTGTCCAAATGCCCTCGATGGGTAGCCTCCATGAAATGTGGTCCTAGTGTCTCTAACACCGCTTCTATCACCTCATCTTGTAGATTTTTCAACAGGTACTTCAGTCTAAACTTCGAGACTAGACTAAAAAAACCTTGCTGCTGGAGCTTTGTTGAAAATCCATACATTGCTTCCATAACTTCAGCTTTCAAATATATCAGCACACCAATCTTCCCTTCATAAGTTTATATATTTTAAGATGATTACTCTCAATTGATTAATGCACATATGCAATAATAAATTACACCAACATGATATTTTTGAGATGTTACAACTTGAATTCACTTAGAACATAGATAAATTATAATGTTGAATCATACTAGAGAATAGGACATATCAACTATTCTTAATCCAAAATAAATCTATTTAATTTATTTTTTGGTCTCTTTCCATTCATGATTAGTGCTTTCTTAATTGAGAAATAGGATCAAGGTAATGAACCAATGGAAAAATTTGTATAAATTTAAAATAATTGTATGTATTTTCTTTCAATAAAATGCATAAATTAAAGAATCATTACGCATTTTGGGCCTACATATAAATCCATATATTTTCAAATATTCTCATTTGTATTAAGATCCCATTGCAAAATGTTGCAATGAATTACAATGTTTCAACACTAACAAGTCCTCAAAAATAGAAGGAACCAAATATAATCCATGAGGAACCATGAGGCACACTCTCATGACTCCCTAAATAACCTTAGTCCACTCAGGAGAAACCTAATCTATGGAGAGAAAACTCAATTACCACGACTTCTCCAAGTTGACACACAAATGAATACATCCCCCAAACCCATAATACAATGTTTGATTCTATAAAAATAGCTTTTAAGCATTCCATTGTACATCAAATAGCTAAGAGAGAAACCTATTTTATATCTTATCATCATGTATTTATATCCTTAACCTCTCTCCCACTCTTAGCATATGGTTGTAGATAAGCTTGGATGTTTCATGTCAAATAAACAAAATCTCAATCTACTCAAAACTCAATGCTATACATTCACTTTGATAAGGGATACAATCTATTACAAAATTAAATTTAGAGTAGATACGTAAGGGATAAGATATTTCAAAACAAACAAATCAGAAGTTGTAAAAAAATTCCAATCTTGTATGAGTATTACTTTCTTTACCTTCATGTAATATATCTACCAAACTTGACCTAAGTCATAATTTTCAACTATATGGGGGAAATTTCATTCCAATAAATATACATGTTCTAAAGAATAGGATAATACATTAATTTAATGCACTAAACCAAAGATATTGTGAAAGGAGAGAAAAGGAAAAGGCATGAAGGTATGTGCAAGATCATCATGGAAAAAATAGGCCCTTAAGTGGCAAAAAAATTAGAAAAATCAGAGTTAGGCAACTTGACGTAAAAATTTGAATAAGTTGTCTATATTATTTTAAAAATATGTAAAAATAGAATTTGTAGAAAATTGAATGTAGTTTCTAAAAGTTACTAGGTTTTTTTTTTTTTTTAAATCTATTTAGTGAAAATTTGAATTTTCAATGCAGTAGTACTTAAATTTCAGGGAAAAAAATAATAAGTAGGTGTCTCATTGACCCTAACCACAATAAAATGATAATATTTTCTTATAATATTTTAGATATAAGTAGAGGACTCATGTCCGATGTGATGCATAATTTTTGTAATTTTTTCGAAGTAAATAATTAATTATGAATTTTTATTACAACTTTTAAAACATATAAAAACTTGTATGTCTAACCACCTTAACTTGGTCAAAACTTCATGAAATTAAATTTTTATTTTTTAATCCTATAGTATGCGAAGCATAGAATGTGACACATGTTTTGGATTCAAAAAATGTGATGTTGTTTGAAATCTATAGATGTTTTTCAATCAATCTATCAATTAGGACTTTAGTCATAATTTGAATAGAAAATGAAAATAATTACTTAATAATTTCAAAGTAAAGAATAATTTATATTGGTGGAAATATGAGAATCTCCTTTAAAAACCTTTTTTCGTTTCATCAATTTTGGGTAAAAAAAAGTCGTTAGCAACATACCCATCATATTGCCACTTTTTGGCCCATCATGATCCTGCACATACCCATGAGTGTAGTTATACTTGTCATATGTTAGAATATAATAAAATGTGTGCGCTACATGAATAGGGAAAGGTCAAAAATTATCCTTCTTAACTACCTTGTATTAGATAATATGTTGTTTGATACTAATAGCCAACAAGACCTCCTCTTTGACACATATTATAGCCATAATACAAGAACCAACATGAAAAAATTAAGTAAATATGTATTTCTTGTTGTAACTCACACAAGTGTAAGGAAGAAACAATCAATTAGGTATTTATATTTTCAATAAAAATATTGGTGTGAATTCTTAAATATATCCACACTAAATATGTGTTTGATAAGGCTATAAATAGGGAATGCCATGTAATTATATTTTTAAAACCTAAGTATGGTATTTCTTCACTTGATGAGTACTATTGTATTAATGACCATTGTAAGTTGTAACCATATCATATATGAAACCACTTATATTTATAAATATAGAAAATGGATATAGTAGGGCTATCAAAACCATCCAAATATGCCTACATCCATAGACACATGATACCTCCTTATATACTGAATAAAAATATCTAAAGTAAGGTAGAAAATTCATTTAAATTTTTGCATATAAAACAAATTCCTCCATGATGTACCTAGCTTAGGTGGGCCCTCAATTTTAAAATTCATCTCATAAACCAATCAACAATAATCATTTATAGATAGTCATATCACTATAAATCATTGATATGTTGCCCATTGTGGAAAACCACCTAATTCATGGACCTCACAATGACCAATTTAGAAAAGCATAGGGAAGAACTTAGTCGATTTGATACAACACAAAGACAACCAACAAATTTATTAATAACCTAGAAATAATCCAAATACATATGTAAATAACCTACAATTATTTTAGCTCCAGACAAAAATATAGATGGGGTTATGAAAGTTGAAACATGTTGATAACAAATTTAGAGTCATATAATGACAAGGGGAAACTTTGTGTAGATCAAGAAATCAAGTTAAAACCAGTAAATCTAACATATTCATTTCTAACAATTTCAATGGACTCTATCTCAAGGTATTCTAGACTTAAATATTTTTAAAAGCTCATGTATACACTAGCTATATTCATTATGATTTATATTTTAGTAAAAATAGTCTCTAGGTAGAGTTACCACTCAATCAATATTTACAGTGGGTGGATTGATCTTGATTTAAACTCACTCCTTTAAGATTTAATTTCCAAATCAATGATGCCCAAATTCTCTCTCAATTTTTCAAACTAATTTATTTACAACAAATTTATAAATATATTTCTGAAAACTTGAAATTAATTTATGCACTTACAACTTTGATAAAATGATATTTGATATGGGCGGTGGGCCTAGCTCGATTGGCCAAAGCATCCTCTTTCAGGCAAGAGGTCATGAGGTATAGTCTCCCCACCGTCCCCATGGTACCGAAGGGTGTGTCACACTAGTGTCACTGGTCACATGAAAAAAATTTACCAAGCACACTACAGTTTATAGGGGGACGTATACCCAACGATTCATGCAGTCTAAAAAAATTATATTTGATATCATTTTTCTTAGATCACGCATTCTATATGGGATTTTTAGATAATGATTTGAAATAATTGTTCTCACAAGAAAATTTATTTCCCCATTTCCTTATAATTTAATTCAAATAATACTTCTCTCAGCCAAATTTCTTAGCATGTTATTGAACTCACAACCATATTCTTGGCCTAACCTATAGATAAAAATACAATGGGTTATTTTCAAATCTCTTGATACTACTCTTGAACCAAAATGGAAAATACATTTGAAAATTCTCTTCCTATTATCAATGATACTTTCTCAACTATCCTATAGCCAACTAATAAAAATATAACTTAAATTATAGAATGTAGAATTCCATGAATTTTAATGTCATAGAAATTTCTCAATATTATTTTCCTTTCTTTCAAGTGAATGTATTTTCTTTTTCTCATGAATTTGGAATTTAAACTCACGATATAAATTATATTAGGCCTTGTAGTTATCAAATACATAATTTACTTACAACTAATCATTTATATAACTTTACGTGCACATGTTGTTGCAATCATCTTTGCCTAATATTTACTTTTTTAAACTAGTGCACATGAGTTGGTTTACTATTCTAAATTCTAAATATCTTCCATACATCATAAATTCATACTTGCTTTAAGTTATAAAATGACCCACCATTAATTCAAATGATTAACTTCTATAACAAGAACATGTTTCACCAACCCTAGAAATATATCATCTTAAATTCTTTCTTCAATACTAATTTAAATTTGTTAATAAACAAATTTATATTTCTCATAAAAATTAAATCATCTACATACATCAAAACTATTATAAAATTTTAACTTACATGTTTCTACCTTGATGGAGAGTGTGTGGTTCAATTTTACTCTTGTTGAAACCATTGCTTAAAAATGCATATCTATGTAGCTATACCAAGCCCTAGCTACTTGTTTGAGCCCATATAAAGCCTTTTTCAATATATATATATTTTATTTTCTTGAACCAAAATATCATAACCAAGTGACTATTCAACATAAACCACTTCTTCTATCACACCATTTAAAAATGTGGATTTTATATCCATTTGATACACTTTCCAATTATGTTGAGCTACTATTGCTAAAATTTCTCCAATTGTGTCTAATATTTCCACAAGTGAAAGAGTTTTATTGTAATAAATTCTAGGCTATTGAAACATACTCTTTTTCAACCAATATTTCTTTACACCTTTTCATTTCACCACAAAAATTAGTAAAATTATCATTTTATCTTCATTTTGTGTTGTCTCACATATTTTTCATGAGATAATTGTCTTCCTTGGAATTGGAATTCATCTTGTATTTTGAGATGGTATTAATGATTAACTATAGCTATTGGTTGCACTGGAGCTATTGCTTGGTATAGAGGGAAAAAAATCACACTTTTTGTCGATTTGAAAACCATAGCTCCAGTTTCTAGAACATAATTTCACTTTCAAGTCGAACTTTTCCATCATGAAAGTAAAACCTTCTCATCCATAGAGGTTGGAGTGTTGAAGTTCAACTCTGTAAGAGTAGGTTTTCTCTCCTACTCTTCAAGATCAACTTAGACTCGAGAGGATGTTCATAGAGGCTTGATAAATAAAATGGGTAACTAGAATGGTGATAGTTAAACCTAGTCTATTTCCTTGACTTCAAATATTATCACTGAGACAAGAAAAATTGGCTATATTAATACCTCTTTATAGTTGATTTGGTTGTGCAAGCATGCTCCACTTGAAATAAGTCATTTTAAGGCTCCCTTAAGATTGATTCCCTAGCTAACATACAAGATAATGAATGCATAGCACTTAGTTTATTCCTAAATTACTGATTAACGGTTTTGATTTATTTTAAAGATATGAAATTGGTCGAAGAGATCCAAAATTGATGCCTATATAATTGGGCTACAAATTCAAAAAATAGTAGGAAGGAAATTAATCAATGGAAACATTAAAGGAACAATCTAGTTCAACATATTCCATCATATGATAGATATTATACACAAAACATACTTAATAAACCAAAATTGAATTACATAATCCAGATGAACAAAAAAATTATTATTGTAATATTTTTAATATTTTAGAATGTAGTGACATTATCAATTTCTCAATACATTCATGTCAGTAACTATGGAAAGAGAGAAACTTAATAGGAAGTTAGCATCTAGGCCCTAAAGATATGCAAATAGCTTTGGGGACATTATTTGCATAAGTTCCCAAATACATTTTTTCCTTCATATGTTTCAAAGACTCACTCCCTTTCTTTAGTTATATGTAGCATAATTATAGCCATAGAAAATCCTTACACCTACAAATTCTAGGACCATTATAGAAGACCATTATAGAAGAACCAACCTTATGCTTTAAAAATGATCAAAATAGTTATAGGGCATCAACACTAATTGTAACACTAAATAGAAATTTGATGAATTAATATAGGTAGCTAAGAAAATTCAATCTACAATTTAATGGTAAGTAGGTGGAGGTGGATGAAGGAGAAATGTTTCATTCCATTTGGTGCTCAAAATTTAAAATAGTTTATATAAATTTTACCTTATATTTGGCTTCTACTGTAAATTATTCCTACACTTTAAAAAATTATTTACCAGCATTCTATCATTGCATCCTTTTCTTTGTTTAAGCTCCTTACAATTATTGAGCTTTAGAAAGGATGTATGCAATCTCACCGATACACAACATAGGCTAGTTTTATTTATTTTTCAAGTTAGCAGACATGAGAAATACTCTTCATCAGGTCCAATGAGCGTAGGTGCCTAATTTCATCAAGAACCAACTAACACTAGTGCCTCCTTATTTCTCTGTTGACCTCTCATCACTCGTTTGCACTTAGGAAAGAGTCGTGAAAATCCCTAACACACTAATAAATATTAATATACAATGACCTTCAAATATAATAGGCTAAGAAGAGAGAATCTACCACCTTGATGTTCTGACGATTGAAAAATGTGATTATTTGCATGTCAGACCTTTCTATCAGTCAATACCATGGTAATGGGAGTAAGGACAACTCCAAAATTTGAAACTCTGAAAGTTTGATACTTTGAAATACACAATACAAACACACGTATGTCAAACATCCCTTAACATTGATACTTGACCTATAAGAACCTAGACCACCCCTAAACTTTGACATACACAAAGAAAATGCAAGTATGTTAGAATTGGAGAGGAACACATGAAAGAGGAAAATTGATCTACAAATATTTCAAAAGAATACCAGAGATGAACATGTGAAAAATATATCCTAAAACCAACATAAAATAATTTCTCAATTTCAACCAAGTCCCTAACACTTCAATCAAAATGTTTCATGTCAATACCTTTTTTCTAGTCATTAATCTAGTCCCATTATTATGATTCATCTTCATAAAACAAACACATTTTCTAATTATAGCTTCCTTGGTAATTGGATTATATAACTGGCCTAGGGGATTCAACTCTAAAGAAATACCTTATCACATGCATGCATATTGGGTTTTGTAAATAACTAGAAAATAACATAATATGTCACTTTTATATAATGAATATGTGATCTAATCTAATTAATTTGATACATGTATTGGGGGTTAGAAATCATGTGTAGAAAGTGGTAGGTTGTTTATAAGTGACATTTTAAATATTTTATAGATCAACTTACATAGGTCAATAAGAGGAAATCATATTCACTATTCTAGTATTTCCAAGTTTATGAAGCTAACTTTTTTCTACACCAAAGGATCTTGTGTATGTCAGTGCCTCATAATCCTCGGGGCCTTGCTTAATCATAACTCTAATGCAATCAACCAAGAAAATTATGGTTGTGCCAAGGTCATTCAAGTTTAATACAAACCTAACCAAGTTTCTTAAAACTATTTATTAGGCGCCTTTTGGAAAATCCAAGACCCTACCCAACAAAATTACCATTGAGATATATATTATTAGGGGTGTTTATTGTTCAATATATCTATTTATTAGAAAATGCAAAAGCATTACTTAAATTTGTAATATTTGGATACTTTATTGTTATTAATTATTGTAATTAGAGAAGAAATATTTATTTTATGTAGGACCTACACCCATCTCCATTTCAAGCTTAGCCTTCTTAATACTAGTGGCACAACTATGTTAGGCTCTATTATAACATCCTAGCAAATCATTCACCTCACACAAAAAAATATATATATTTTGAGCCAATGTAATGGTTATATTACCTCAAATATTTAACTTATGAAATGATTTAAGATTCATTCCAAATTGTTTGAGATGAAACACCCTCCCATAAATGGGAATTTGAGCCACTTAAAAAAATTGTGCATCTTGGCACTGCTCTATAACTAAAAGCCCTCATATATACATCCTAAAATTGATTTTGCATTAATTAGAAGGCTTGGTCTGCAAAAAAATATATAGTCCAATATGTCATAATCATTATGCCAATGGGAGGTGATGGTCCAATAGAATTCAAGTCCTCCTACTAACATAATGACTAATTGGATGACAATGAGTATGTTTTCTCGTTTAACCTCCTCCCTCCTATTTTGCGGTTGAAAAATCCAAAAAAAAATCTCTTCCTACAAGCTTCTAAGAAATGTCCCTCCCCTCAAGTCAAATATGCCAAAAAATTAAATTGGTTTAGAATTTTCTTCTATGACTAAAAATTTCCCACATCTACATTTTAAAATCAATCTTATATTCATTGGAAGGCTTAGTCTACAATAACCTATCCAATCCATTATACCATGATGCTTATGCCAATAAAGTTGGTGTCATAATGAAGTGACTCTCTACTAACATAGTAATTCATCCCATTGTAAATAGCTCATCTTCTTGTGATTGAAAAAAATCTAATATAAATCCCCTTCTTACAATCTTAAAAAATATTTTTTTCCTCAACTCAAATACACCTAAAATTACTTTTAAGACTAAAAAATTCCTTTCTTTTAAAAAAATATAAAAAATAATACAATATTCCTTAAATAAAATGTACCTAAAAATCACAAGTCTTAGAATTTACTTATATGACTAAATAATTACGTCGAAAGCGTTTCTTTATTTGAGCTTCACGAGCTCATTTTGTCCATGGATGGATGAAAAGCAATGGGAGGCCATGCAAGATAGTTGAACAATTCCCAAGTGTTGATCCTATAAAGAGAGTTAACAATTATCTTGCATTCGTATATAATGCAAGATGATTAAACGAATCTTAGTCGTTCATCATTTTTTCATCATTTTTGCCATTTTTTGTTGGCTATTGGTTTCCTTCCTCTCTATTATTGACCTTTCATTTCTCCAATTTGGCGAATTGTAGCCTGAAAATAAGGTTTCGACAAGGGCTTTAGAGTGTGTTTATTAAAATAAAAATTACGGCAAAGATCCTAATAATGAGCACATTTAGGTTTTAACATTACAACATCCTTTACCCTATGTTGCTAAGTATAAATTAGCATAAATTATTGAAATAAGAGAGGAAAAACGAGATTGCTCTCGAATCAAAATATAGTCATTTACATTACACCAAAAAATATATTACATTGTATTTCCTTTATAAGGCCATTATCCCATACGAAACTAGTTACAAGAATATAACTTCCAAAACCAATTTTATTTATTAAATTAGTAATAGCATGTTAATTTATTTATTTAACTATATATGTCAAGTACTATATAGAGGGGGAGACAATTCTATATAGAGAGGTATATATACTAGCACTTGCACCGAAAGAAGGTTTAAGGATTATGCCAATAGAAACTATATGTATGTCAATATGTTAAAGAGTATGTGTTTGCACATGGATGCGCTGAAAATTCTAGTTGTGTGTGGCTAGATTAAACAATTAATAAGAAGTCCTAAATAATGTCCAATGAAATAGATTTAGACAAATCTAGATTTTTTTCTTTAAAGAAATTAAGTAATATTTAATTATGAAATATTTGTTAGTGTGAATGAGGTTATTACCTAACTAGATATTAGTGAGGACATATTTGAACATCATTAATAAGTTTACTTAAGAGTTAGTTTGCTAGGTGGCATTCTAGAAACTAGTATTTAATGGGTCCATGTCTCACTAATTAGCATGTAGTTTTCTAGGCATTTAATATTTCACTCATGCATTTAAAATTATGCATTAGGCATATAATGTTTGCAACTAAGGTGGTTATCCAAACTCCTCTCTCCTTGCCTATATAAGCAAGGCTCTTGTACATTTGTAAATCATTCTAGATCAATTCATTATAGATCATCATTTGATCAAGTTGTCTTATTGCTCATGTTGCAAAACTTTCTTGTTCATGTGGATGATTTTCTTCTTGGTTGATCCTTTGAATAGTGTATAGCTTCATTTGGGTTATTATTCATATTTCCAACAATATTTGCATACAAATTTAAAACATATAAACCAATGCAAATGAAAAAAGAAAGTTGTCATCAAATTGGAAAAAAATACTACAAATGGAAATAGAATGTTCCTAGGCATCCAGCTGTCAAATCAATATTTATCTGACTTCTATGTGATAAGTGAGATTTTGGAGGCTTTTACCTAATATTTTAGAGGATTTTACTATTAAACTGCAGCTGGTTTACTCAAATCTCACATGATATGTAGCCTATTGACTAATAAAGAGAGAGAAACTCAAAAGATAGAGAATGAGAGAAAGAGACAAATTTAGATAGATAGCTATTGAGAGAGAGAGAGATGGAGATAGAGATTGAAAGAGAGAGGAATAGATAGAGAGAGATAGAACATGAGAGAGATAAATATAAGAGATACAAAGGAAAAGAGAGAGAGAGAGAGAGAGAGAGAGAGAGAGAGAGAAAAGAGAAACTAACTTTTGATTGGTTATTTCATGCCAACAATCCAAGGATGGTATGTGTCCTTAGGGAGTTATGCTCAAGGTAGCATGTCATTTGATTAAGGATATGATAATTCACCTTTAAGACCTCTTCAATGTACCCATTACACACTTAAAGAGACAAACATATAGAGAGAGAAAGAGAAAGGAAGAGAAAAGGGAGAGAGATAGAGATAAGATATAGATAGGTGGGGAGAGAAAAAAGTGAAAGAGAGCAAGATAGAGGGAGGAAAATGAGACAAAGGAGGAGAAAGAGATGAAGATAGATAAAGAGAGAGGAACAAAGATAGATAAATAAAGGAGATAAAAAGAGGGATAGGGAGAAAAAAAGAGAGAAGAGAGAGAAACAAAGATAGAGATAGAGAGAAAGTGAGAAAGAGATATAAATAGAAATAGAGAGATAAAGAGGGATACAAAGAGATATAGAGAGATAGGTAGAGATATAAAGGAATAAAGAGGGATAGAGAAACAGGCAGAGATAGTGAGGGAGATAGAGAAAAATAGATAAAGGAAAAGAGAAAGAGAGAAGAGGAGAGAGACATAGATAGAGATAAAGTCACATAAATAGATAGGGAGATAAAGATAAATAGAGGGAAGAAACTTGATATATATATAGGGAGATAATGAGAAACAAACAGATAGAGAGGGAGAAAAAAGAGTTAGAAAGAGGTAACTCGAGATAAAGAGATAAAGAGATAAAGATGAATAGATAGAGATATAGGAAGGGTAATTGATATATCTCTCCCTATCACTCTCTATCTCTCTATATCTCCCACTATCTATGTAGCTCCCTCTTCCCCTCTCTATCTGTTGAGCTATCTCTCCCTCTCCCCCTCTCTCTCTCATTCATTTCATCTCTCCCTCTTTCTCTTCTACTCTGTATCTCTATCTCTATTTCTCTCTTTATCTCCCTCTCACTCCTCTCTCTATCTCTTTCTATCCATATCTTTCTCTGTCTGTATCACTATCTCTTTATCTCTTTCACTATCCCCCTCTATCTCTCCATATCACCCCCTTTCTATGTCTATCCCGAGCGCCTTCTATATATATTGAGCTATCTCTCCCTCTCTCCCCATTCTTCTTCTCTCTCCCTCTCTACATATCGCCCCTCCACATATCTCTCCCTCTCTCCCCCTCTTCTCTCTCTTCCTCTTCAACCTATCTATCTCCCTCTCCCCTCTTCTCTATCTCTCCTCCTCTACCAATCTTTCTCCTTTTCTCTCCCTCCCTCTCTCTCTATCTCCCCCCTCTCTATCTCTCTCTGCCTCTTCCTCCCTCGCTCCCTCCCTATCCCCTATATATCTCTCTATATCTACCTCTCTCTCCCTTTCTCTTCCCATATATCTCTCTCTCTTTCTCTTCCCATATATCTCTATCTTCCCCCCACTTCTTTCTCCCTTTCTCTATCTCCCCTTGTTTCTCTCTCCCTCTCTCCATCTCTATTTACCTATCTCTAATTCTCTTTGTTTTTCTCTCTTTGTCTCTCTCCCTCTCCTCACCTCTTTATATCTCCTTATATCTCTATCTCTCTATCACTCTATCTCACCATCTATCTCTCTATCTCTCCCTCTCCCTCTTCCTCTATATCTCTCTATCTCGTCCTCTCTATCTCCCTATCTCTCTTTGCATTTATCTCTCCCTCTACCTATATCTCTCTATCTATTTGTCTTCCTCTTCCTCTCTTGCTCTATCTTCATCTCTACTTTTATGTTACTCTCTCCCCCTTTATCTCTAGATATGTCTCCCTCTCTCTATCCATCCATCTATCTCCCTCTCTATCCCTCTCTATATATTTATATCTTCCTTCTCTATCTATCCCTCTCTACTCTCTTTATCTCTCCCTCTCCTTCTCCTTCTCCTTCTCCATCTCCATCTCCATCTTCCTCTCTATCTTTATCTCCTTACCCCTCTCTCTCTCTTGCTCTCCCCCCCTCTATCTCTCCCTCTTTCCATCCCTACCTCTCCCTCTCTCTCTCTCCCTCTCTCCTTATTGCAAACATAACATGAGTCTGTTGGTAATGGAGCTTGATTATCTTCCTAATTTAGAGGTTTTATTTCAATCATGTTTGGATCCCTATAAATGGATGCATAATTTATTTCAAGCTATCACTTCTCCATTGAGACCTTTATTGCACAAACAACATCATTTGCTAAATGGTCTACCAATTGACCTCATGTACTACAAAATGTATGCAAAAAAATAGACAAAAATTTATCTTAATTGACCTTCCACACTTCTTCGATGTACCCATTGCACACTAAAGTGTGATCGCTAGTTATCATTAGATCAAAGCCAAACCACAAAGGTGTTTGCTATGGTTCAAACTTTAAACTCTATAGAGTTTCAACTTCAAACGTTACGTCATTTTGTAATGCTTGGTCTATACTCTAACCTCTTTTTACCTTATTGTTTGGTTCTCGTACTGTATTATCTTTTACCTACTATTTACTCATCCCACTCAACGTGTGGGGAACGATAGCTAGAATATTTTGACTCGCAAGATCGATTGCGTTAGGTCCCACACATTTTCTAAGATCGACAATCAAAAATTTGTTGGTTTTCCGTGTCACAATTCGATTTGCTCAAAAAAAGAAAGATGATGTGTGATCCAATGAAAATTCGTGCGAAAACAGAGGACCACCCAAGCATGGAACCTCAATTTGGCTTGGTCTGCGTCACGACTTACTGTTATCCGACCGACTTGAGCGACAGAATATATTGATTTCGCCTTCAATTCCGACAATATTGCAAAGACAAATTGACCGGATTTAACCATCGTAAAAAACTCGAAAGCACAGTGGTCAGTAGTTAGAACTTGATGGTGGTATCCAGAGGAAGAAGAAGATATTTTGTTTCTCACAAGAAAAGCATGTGGGCCTCTATGTCCCCTCAATGCCCTATAAATGGGTATCTCACGTCTCTTCCCCATTGTATTCAACAATTCTTGCAAAATCTGTTAGAAGCTTCAGAGGCTCCATTAGTATGAAGCAAATCTTGTCTGTGAGTATGGCGCCGCCAAGAAGAGGAAAAATTAAGGCTGCCATTTTCAGATCAATGGGTCATTCTATAGCACTCTGTTATGGCAGCCTTAGGCGAAAGATAGGAGTTGGGCTCTCTTTCCGCCCATTGTTGAAGCCATTATTCTGTGAAAAGCTGGCCGGGAAGAAGCATATTATGAGATCCGCCATTGAAATAGCTTCGTTGCATGAGCGACTCAGTAAATTGGCTTTCTTTATTCTGTTCCTCGCTGCGCAACGGAAGCATCTTCTCTGATATGTGTTGGAAAATTAATGTAATGATATTTAGAATAATGAAGTACTAATTGGGAGGGATGTAAATTTGGAAATTTATTAGTAAGAATCTATTGTGTGTTTGATGGCACCAGCTTGTATTTTCTATGAAATGAAGAAATATTAAACTTATATTTATCTGTATAAGTTACTTATTCTGTAATTCACAGCTTTAATGAGTCTCTGATATAGATTGATCAATAATAGGCAGAATGTTGTGTATATATATAAAATGTGATGTCTAAGAAAAGAACAAGATATGACATTTTTTTATTCAAGTGAAGGATTTCTGGATTGAATCATCATTTTAAAAAAACTATTCTACATTTTATAGATGAGAAGACATTACATTCTTTTCTCCTATCATTTTTATCATTTTCTTTTTATATTTTTTGATATAATGATTGGGTTGGATTTGATCATTATAATTGTTGTGGAAATTAGAACATAAATCCACACAATTAAAAGGATATTGCAGCATAAATTAGTCACAAACAAATAATAGGAAAGATTAAAAAGATAACATAAAATACAGATTTATGTGGTAAAACCTTTACAATATATCAAGAAAACATCTACTAGACAAAATATTGATATTCTTATTACTCAAGAAATTTATTACAATCTTTATATAGCTGCTGCTATTCAAATTACATTCTTGTATTATAAAAAGATATATGATATCTTCACACAATCAAATTTTATAAAAAAAATTAAATTTATTTTCCTTAAAAATAAAATTTTATTATTATTTTAATTGTTATCATTATCCAACAATATTCAGCTGCATTGTTACCCATCAAATCTAAACCTATAAAATATTAAACAAATATATTAAAAGCTTAAAACAATTAAATTGTTGCCATTCTGAACTACTCAAACAGTCAACTTGCTTTTCAAATAAATAAAAATAAAAAATATATTTAACTAAATTTTTAGAGAACACGCCATTATTTTATTTGACTAGAACAAATCATTTTACCTTTTACTTTTGAGTTTACGATTATCTCGGAGGTACAAAATGTCTTCCATACAACCTACACGAAAAACAAATTCAACAATTAAAGTCATCTCTGTACGACAGCTGTACAAGCACGCCGTTAAACTAAATTAATTTTATCTAGCTAGTAAATGTCGGCAAAGTCGTAAACAAGTGAAAGCCGTGTAAACGGGTGCGAGTGTGTTTTCCACAAGCCGTGTAAACGGGTGTGAGTGTGTTTTCCACCATCTACTAGCACTTTATTTAAAGGAGGATGGAGGAGTATATTCATAAAAAATTATATGTATGTTACTATGTTAGAGAGTATATGTTTGTGTATAGGTGTATATGAATGTGTTTTTTTATACTATAGGGGTGTCCCCGCGACCCAGCCTAGCGGCTCAGCAGCCCTTACCTTGGGTACATGAGGCGAGCTAGGGCGAGACTAGTCCCCTACGGGTGAGATCCCCCGCCCACAATAAATAGGTGCATATGAATGTTATATGTTGTAAATTCTAATTGTATGAGATTGAATTAAACAATATTTGATTTTGAAATATTTGCATATAGATTTAAAGCATAAAGCAATACAAATGAAAAAAGAAACTTGTCAACAAATTGAGAAAAACACTGCAAATGGAAATAGGATCTTTGATTTTAGAGGCTTTAACCTGATATTTTTGGAGGCTTTTACCATTAAATAACAGTTGGTTTACCATTAAATGACAACTGGTTTACCATTAAACAATAACTGAAACTTGTTTTCCAACGACTCAATAGTTGTTTACAGATGTAAGACTTGTTTGGGGCTCAAATCTCACACTATATGTAGCCTATCAGCTAATTAACTATAATACAGTGTAAATTTCTAAACAATAAAAACATTTTATATAAATAAATATAATATTTTTTAAATGGGCTCTAGGAAAATTCACCGCCATCAATTCACTGATGGAAAATTCACTATCAACAATTCACTACAGGAAAATTCACCGCCACCAGCAATTTACCGTCATGGAAAATTAACGGCCAAAAATGCGGTGAATTGTCATGGCGGTGAATTATTGACAGTGAATTTTTTGTCGATGAATTGATAACGGTAAATTTACCATATACCTTTTAAATGATATATAATTAATATATTTTTTATTTATATTAATAATTTATTATTAATATATGATAGAATTCATTTGTGCTCTGTTTTATTTTTTTGAATTTTATTGTAAATAATGTTTTAATTAAAATTGTTAATTCTGTTTAATTAACAACACAAACAAAATACATATATAAATTATAAAAGTGCTGCCATAATTATTTTCAATTCTTCTTTCTCAAACTTCTTATTTACAAGATTGCATAGTATACATATATACACACAAAATGCTCACTTTTTCTTCCATATTCTAGAAGCTTTCATCTTGCATTCAATTTTAAAAACTTCTATGACTTATATTTTAAGGCATTCTAGAATTATATGATATTTAGTGAAGGTGGATCGATTTTAATTCCAACTCAATTATCAGTTATGCCCATCTGAATCACTCAAAGTTCACTTTTGACAATGATTTTGTAAAAATGTCTCTAAATTGATCCTTCACCTGCAAAGCTCCAAATTGATTTCTCTACTTACAGCCAGTTCTTATATAAAATGATATATGATATACATATACTTGGATTGACCATGATATATATGATTTTTAGACAATGTTATAAAAAAATTATTATAAAAGAATTTGCTCCTGTTTGAAATCTAATAATATTTTTCTGATCTAAATTGCTTGGCATGCTGCTAAAGTTGCAGCCATATACTCGACATTAATAGTAGAGAGAGACAATAATCTAATACCCCAATGGGCTTGCCCAAAAACCAGATATTTTTTTCTATCAAAATACTTGTAAGCTTTTAACCATATCATCTATTATAAAGGGATGTTGTCTAATAACAACAATAACTTCTTTTGTTGAGCCATCTTGAACTTCTCCTTAGTTTGACATGATTGATTTTCAATTTATAAGAGGACTTGATTGGTCTGGTCATGTCTCATAGTGCAAAATTTGAACATGATATGAGAGATATAATGTAGTCTATTTTATTCAGGGCTCAAGTTTATTAAGAATTTGGGGTCTGTAAGATATTTCAGCCATTCCTAACTTGACACAACGTTTATCAGATGCAAGACAACAATTTAAATGGATTCGTAGAGGGAGTCTCAAGTCTAGATTTCTTATTATTCACCTTCCTTGCTCGGTTCCATATTTAACCCTTAGAGTTTCTTGTGAATGTAATTAACTAGGATAGTACATTCTAGATTTCAGGGAATTTTTTCTCTCAAGTCTTCATGGATGCAAAGACTAAATGTAAATATTGTCGACCACCCAACGAACACCAGGTGATTATCAACTTTGACTTAGTATTAAAACATGGGAAAGTCAAATAGGTTTGGTATTCTTAGAATCTTTTTGGGAAGCTATTCTAGATGTTCTAGTCAAGGATCCTACATTGTCTCTAGCTTCAAACATGATTTAGGTGAACTCAATAAGGTTGGGGTCTCATGCAAGGGGTTTCAAGATCTATTTTGGAGTAGGGGTCTCGCGAAGCAAAGATTAATTAGAATCTTTTTCTCGAATAATAGTGGTCTTATATTTTTGTTTGAATATTTGAGTGTGTGTGTTTGGGGTGGGGCTAGAAATTGCCCCACTAGCTTAAGTTTTTTTTTCCTACCACTTATCAATCATCTAGAGTTTTTAAATTTCCACCAATTATTTTATATTTACTCTGTTGAATTGAATATTCAAAATAATAAAATTCATGAGACCACCAGCTTTCATAAATTCTGTAATTTAAATTTTAAGCTTAAACTGCACTACAAAATTCATGGAACCGCCTATTTTAAAATATTCCTAAGAAAATATCAACAACACCCATGAATGTTTTTAATGAAGCCCACATCCATGGGACCCCACCCTAAGAGGCATTAAAGTTCTTCCACATAAAGGTGCCAATTAAAGACAATAGGATCTATGTTGTTTAGTACATATGTTATTTACAATCTCATTACGTAAGTCCTTAATATAGTTGTTTGGCTTAATACAACAATCCATACACTTCTAAGTATAATCATATTAATTTCATTTGTAATTTTGTTATAAAATGTTACTTATCTCATAAGAATACGATAATATTTCAACAAAATGATATTGAGCCCATATGTTAAGAATTGGTGTCACCAACATTCACGAAGATATCAAATAATTATAGATGCAAATAATTATAAATATACTCCTTTCTAATTTGTATTTTACTTGTACAATGGGAAAGTTTTTCTTCCATGACTAGTATAACTCTAAGCTTAGCAATTGATTCAAGGCTATTTATAAGCTCTACTCAATTAGTTAAATTCATAACACATCTAACCTCTTAATGACTCATTATTATACAAATCACACTATATCTTAAAATGCTTTATCAAGGGAACCCTTGAAATCTTCTTCTAGAATTGAATAAGAATTTGAATATTATCCTTCTCCTTTCAAGGATTTGGTAGTCTAGTACTACATCATTTCTAAAGAATTTTAGATGTCTCTAATGTCATTTTATCTCTTTGTCTATAGACAATCTAAAACACATTAATTAAAGATACATCAAAAAACTTTGGCTACTAGCTATCCAACTTAATCATTTATGCTTAATCAATAATTAATATTATGGATTATATTAGAATTAAAATATGAGATCAAATATCACCAAATTAGCTATGCCACATTGCTCAAATAAGAGGTGAATCAAAGTCTTAGGCCTTCTTTCGCCTCTAGACACCCTTATAGCGGGGTGCTTGTTTCACATGAATCTTGGATTATTTATAACTAGACTACCAATGTAGAATTTTTTCTACCTAGTTTATAATGGAAGCATTTGCCACTCATTAAAATTGAGACCAAGGTTTGTTGACTATAACTAACACATACCTGATCACATACATGGGCACAACCATGTACAAGACACAATATTTAGGCATCCACTAGACATATAATATAAAATGAGAGGAATACAACCTCTCCCATGATCCCAAGCTCACACAAACTTGAAAAAGCTTATTTTTGTACCACAAAAATCCAACATGGCCCAAAAATTAATAAGATAGCTATCATCTTTCCTTCAAAGGATGATCATGACATGATTACCAATCCCACTATTAATGACCATCATCTAACATTAAGCTTGAACATCCACAAAAAATTTCTCTACAAAAGGTGGCTATAAAGATCCACCTAGGCCTTAGACTAATCAAAAAAGATATTTCAATCATGAAGTCTTCCTTGTCACAAACTCACACACATTTTGCATATATCAATTTTTAACTTGAATACATAAGAATCATACCACAAACTTGAAACCACAAGATAAATGACTAAATATGTGCATTAAAATTTAATCACAATTTAGTGTATTGGGCTTCTACACAAATAAAGTTATACAAGACATCAATATTAGGCTTATTTACAATCCCAACACTACACTATAGTTTATCAAGATATTCAATAACTCCCTTCTCTTATTCACCTCGCTACCTATACTTGCTTCTAGCACAATTGTATAATTCACAAGTATTATTTGATTCAAAACCTCCATGTCCTTTTATTTATGTGAGAATATATAAATCCTTTTGAGTCTTCTTTCCACCAAATTTTATTGGCTAGATTGGGTAGTGTCTTAAAAATATTTAATTTATTTCCTCTATTATGAAACTACTCCATTCTTAGCTCTCTCTATCATGCAAGTTTTGTTGGAAACATAAGGGCAGACAACTAAGAGGGGGGTGAATCAGTTGTCCCAGAAATTTAAAACTTATTCAATTTATTAACCTTATTCTTAGATTTGATTAATAATCATAAAAGCATAGATCAACAACACATTAGAAACACACATAACACCAAGATTTTTTATGTGGAAATCCTATTAGGGGAAACACCACGGTGGAGGTCAGTCCACAAGATTATACCCTATTAAAAGTATAAAGAATGAAATATGGGGAATGCACATGCATTCAAGCACACTACCTAGAGCTCACTGCTCAATTACAACAAGGCTAACCACCCAAAGGAAGACACATTGTCTTAGAAAAATATTCGGATTACATCCGCATGGATTTGAACTAACAAGATAGCATCTGCTAATGCATGATCATAGTTCCGATTAAGCACATGAACACTTCCTTACTCTTCTTCACTCTTCTTCACACTTCTTCACACTCTCCTCTGCCTTCGAATGATTTTGAACATTATTCGCACATACACACATGAGCATTCTCGAGCATACTTCCAAATAGAATAAACAATCACTCAATATATATCCGCAACAAGAAATTTCATAGCTACATGTCAGCTTCAACAAAATAATAAAATGGATATAAACTGTCGGCCCAAAACACTAAAGATTATTAATGTGAATCAACCAAGGTTGGCCACAACTTAGTGAAGACCCAAATCAACATCTCCAACATGAAAACATTTCAATTAATTACTCCTCGAAGATCCACAACACGCTACAAACACCATGTCGGCCAAGAACAAGAAAAACATGAACACACAAGAGAAAATCACCAACCATGAGCACAACGATCAATGTGTATAAGCAAAAAATATAGAGCACAATCTATAAACATCCACAAACATCATGAATCACTCGAGAAGCATCCACAACAATTGAACTAACTGAAATTGCATCATCTTCAATCAGGGACACCAACTGAAGCAACAGAAAAATTGTCAGAATATAAATCTTCATAACTCGATCACAACTTCACGCGGATCTCTAAAACTCTATGTGGATAAACTATATATACTCAGCAACAAACCCTTTAATTGACAACCTCTGATCAACAACATACTGAACTCACCAACCAACTGAACTTCACTTCACCATTAACAACCTGCAACTCATTCCATTACAATTTTCTCAATATCCTCGACATATACAGCTTCTAATAATCAATGCTAATAGTGTTGACATCAATGACAACCACATATCAACAACACAACCACAACATCAAAAAAATTTCCCCTTTGGCATTGATGGCAACACATGATGTGAAAAACATCATCAACACAACTATCTCTTAACACTTACTCCCCCTTAGGTTCTGACTCTTTTCTTTCACAACTCTTCCACATGATCTTCTCCTCACAAAGTTCTTCTCTCCTAGAAATTTTTTCACATGATCTTCTCCCCCTTTGACATCAATTACAAAGATCTCTAAGCTCCACACAAATTCTGAACCACATATCTAAACATCTAACTACTCCCCCTAAGTAGCAACCACCACAACATCAATTTGGATCAAGATATGACTATGAAATGCATGGATTGATGCAATGAAATGCATCCTTAGTTCTAATTAGTTTGGGTAATCACCCCTAACTTCCCTCTAAGATACTCAAAAGTATCCTTAGACAATGGCTTGGTAAAGATGTTTGCAATATGCTCTTTAGTAGGCACATACTCCAGTTTGACTTCCTTTTCACTCACCTTCTCTCTCAAAAAGTCAAACTTGATAGATATATGCTTTGTCTTTGAATGCAGCATTGGATTCTTAGAAATATTAATGGCACTTGAATTATCATAGAATACATCTATCGGTTCATCATACACAAGTCGGATATCCTTCAGCATCTGCTTCATCCATAGTTCTTGAGTACAATTTTTAATAGCAGCAATGTATTCGGCCTCTACAGTAGATAAGGAAATGGCATTTTGCTTCTTACTTAACCATGAAATCAGCTTCTTTCCCAAGAAAAATGCTCCAACACTAGTACTTTTCCTGTCATTTACATCTCCCTCCCAATCAGCATCAGTAAAGGCACTCAAAGTAATATCATCTTTAGGATACCACAGGCCATAGTCAACTATTCCCTTCAAGTATCTAAAAATCCTCTTCACAACAGTCACATAAGATTCCTTTGGATCAGCTTGAAATCTTACAACAATACATATTGCATTCATGATATCAAGCCTAGTTTGAATCAAATAAAGCAATCCACAAATCATCGATTTGCATCTAATCTGATTTTCCTTCAGAGAATCAGATCATTTGTTGTCAACTTGCATCCGGTCACCATGGGTGTACCAACTGGCTTTGAATCTTCCATACCAAACTTCTTCAGTAATTCCTTCACATACTTGGACTGAGATATAAAAATCCCTTTACCTAACTGACTAATATGCAATCCCAAAAAGAATTTCATCTCACCAATCATTGACATCTCAAATTCACTTTGCATCTCATCAGCAAACTTCATGCACAAACCATCATCTCCTTCAAAAATGATATCATCAACAAAGACTTCAACAATCAAATATTTATCATCATCAATCTTGAAATACAAATTACTATTAGCAGTACCTTTGTTGAATCCAAGCTTTAGCTTGTACTTGTCTAATTTGGCATACCATGCTCTAGGGGCTTGCTTAAGTCCATACAAAGCTTTCTTTAATCGACACACCATATCTCCCTTATCAATCAACTGAAATCCATCAAGTTGTTCAACATACACTTCTTCCAACTCACCATTTAGAAATGTTGACTTCGCATCCATCTAATAAACTTTGTAGTTCTTATAAGCAGCATAAGCAAGAAATAATCTTACAGCTTCAATTCTAGCAACAAGGGAAAAAGTCTCTTTGAAATCAATTCCTTCCATTTCAGAATATCCTTTACATACCAGTCTTTCTTCTTTCTTTTTTTACCACTTCACCTTGCTCATTCAGTTTGTTTCTAAAGACCCATTTAGTTCCAAACACATTTTTATCCTTAGGTCTAGGAACAAGAATCCATGTATCATTTTCTCAATATTTGAAGAGATTACATGGGCATGACTCGAATGCTTCGGCCAAATTTGTTTTTGTCCGGCATAATCGCAAACTTGTGTTGAAGGGAATGGAGGCGAAATTGAATGAGGACATTATTGTTTCTGTTACGAGTTTTTTGACTATGGGTAGGAATTTTTTTAAGGACAAAAAGAGCAATGAGGAGGTCATGACCCAACTTTTTAAGGATGGTGAGAGGAAAAATTTAGTTAAGCTGGAGAATTGGGGTTGTGATAGGAATTCCCTAAAGAAGATCTAGGCTAGGGTTACGAAGGTGATGATGCGGTATGTGACACTGGAGGGGAGATTTAAGGTGCTTCTTGGCCACCACTTCACTCTGCTTAATCATTTCAGGCATGACTTGTTCATTTCCTTTCCTTTTTTTTCTTTTGTCTTCATTGGAATCCTCTGTGTATGCCCATCTGAAGAATCAGAGGGCCCCTATCCTTCATGAAGGGCTTATTTTGCTTATTTTGGAGCATGTTTAGTCTATTAACCCGGTCCTCGCCATCACTAGTAAGGGGGAAGGTTTTGATGCCCTTTTTGGGTTATCGGATTCGGAGTCCTCATTGGATGAGGAGGAAGAGTGGAATGAGGATGAGGTTGGTGTGGCTTCGGGGTCAAAGAAGAGGAAGGTGGCGGGTTCCAAAATCAATAGGGCCCCCAAGAGATTGGCCATTTTTGGGAGTGAAGACACAGAGGTAGGGTTAGATGGGTCCTCTCCTAGAGTGGAGGATGTGGCTGATGATAAAGGTGATTGTTGATGGGGCTAATGAGATTAGGGACCAGAAGTTGGTTGATGTGGTTGAAAAACCAAGAAGGTTGTCAAAGAGATTGGCTAATTTGAAGAAAAAGGAGTCTAATGTGGCAGCTAGGGATTCTACAAAGGATGAGGTTAGCAATAACCCTAACGTAACTATGGTGACTGTGGAGGATTCCCCTGTTCATGATTTACACAAGGTTTCTCTAGATAAGGAGGTTGGTGAGCGGAATGTGGAGGGTGAGGGCAAGAGAAATGTTGATCTGCCCTTAAAAATTGACCCTCTATTAGAGGATTTCTCATACTTAGATGAGGACACTTCAATGTTTGGCCTATTAGATATGGCAAGGGAGAGTGCTACTGGCACCTTCAAATTGGTCAAATGGACCTTCCAAGAATTCAATAAAATCAACATTAAAATTAGGGGCCTTAAGGAAAATTTGCAGAATATCCTGAAGACCTTTGTTTTGGATATCCTCATTGATAGATTGGTGGAGCTAGAACACTCCCATAATGAGTTCAAGGAGCAATGCAAGGATAGACTAAAAGCCCTCAAGGCTAAAGTTAAAATTTTAAATAATGATATCATAAATTTTTTGCAGGTGAGTCATGTCTCAGTCAAGAATAGCGTTGAAGCCCTGGAGACACTTTTCAAGAAAACTAGTCAGGTTAGGGAAGAGCGAGTCTACTTCTCAAAACTCATGGAAACAGATCATGTGGCTAAGGGTAAGGGAAAAAAATCCCTTAAGGTTGATGAGAAGGTGTTGGTTGGGAGAGGGTCGGTGGAGTGTAAAATAGCTTTCGATGCTGAAAAAAAGAAACTGTTAGATATGGTTGAAAAACATAAGTCCCAACAAGTTGAAATGGCCAAAACTCTGGGTGGCCTTCATTGGTTTCTAGTTTATTTTTTTTTCTTTCTGTTGTTGGTCTCTGGTTGGTTAGTTTGTTGTTGTTTTGCTGGTGGGAGTCACTGGTTGTTAGTTGTCTTACTTTTATTTGGCACTCGTGTTGATCATTTTTTTGTTGGTTGGGTTGTTGCTAGTGGTTGATTGTTATTTTCTCTTAGCATCTTTTTATGTATCTTTTGTGAAGGGTTTCAGGTCCCTTCAAAACCTATTTTTCCTTTTAATCAAAATATTAGTTCTTACTATTTAAATTAAAATTGGGCATTTGAGAATCATAATTCAAGTCCCTTTATCAAGAAAGAACATGTTATTAAATTATTTCACATGGTAATTATGGAGTCAAGTCTATAATTCTAAAACATGATTCATAGACATTACATTCAATATACATAAATGAAGACATGATGACCCTTTGTAATTTTCTCAATTTACCTAGAAACTCATATGCAATCCATAAAATATCAATATCTTAAGATTTAATTTATTACTACCCCTTATGCAAAATTTGGAACAATAAGGCATTACAAATAGGTTATTGTTTAGAAGCATGTGATAATACACCTAAACCAAAATAGAAAATGCATCTAAAAGTGCTCTTCTAATCATTAATGTTTCCTACCCAAGCATTGTATGTGTAGCCAATTAATTTTAAACTATCAAATGCAATATTAAAAATTCCATGATGTCAATGTCATTGACATTCCTAAAGATTTGTTTCCTACTTTTAAGTGAATGTCTTTCAGCATTTTTGGTGAACTTAATTAAATATTTAACTCATTCCTTATATTATATCAGTCCTAGTAGCTATCAACTACATCAAAATTTCAACCAATATTTTATATATGTTAGCTCTACATTGTTTTTTCAATTATATTTTCTCAATTTTTTCCCAATTAAAACTAGTGTACATGTTGATTTACTATTCAACATTATAACTCTCTTCAATACATGTTAGTAACTATTTTACTTAAGATATAAAAAATCCTATCATTCATTTTATTAACTTCTATAACCAAAAAAAAATCATCAATCTTATTATCTCAAATCCTTTCTTCATTACTAATCTAAACTTTTCTTTTAACAAATTTATTTTTCTCACAAATTAAATTTTCCATAAACAAGAAAGCTATTACAAAATCACCTTTTTTTCCTCGACTTAGAATATATGTCAAATTCTACTCTTGTCAATACCATTAGTTAAGATGAATATCTATATAGCTATACTAAGCCCTATCCACTTACTTGATCCCACACAAATCCTTTTCATCTTATAGGCATTACTTTCTTGAACTCAAATTTCATAACCAAACGACTATTCAACATAAACCTCTTCTAACAAACCATGCTATAATTTTGATTTTACAACTATTTGATACATTTTCCAATTATGTTGGGTTGCTATTGCAAAATAAATTCTAATTGAATGTGCAATCTTACCACAAGTGAAAATGTTAAATTATAACCAACTCTAAGCTATTGCAAATACCTTTTGGAAACTAATATTTCTTTATATATTTAAATTTCACCGTTTGTCATTTTATTTATTTTATGATCCTATTTAACACTAATGAATTATTTTAAATTGTTGGAAGATTCACTAACTCCCATGTTTTACTTTTCTCACTTATCATAATCTCTTCATTCATTACATCCAAACATTTATTTTCCTCTATAACATCTTCAATAATAGTTAGATTAACCTTTGAAAATAAAATGAAATTAACAAAGTCATTTAGTTCTTCATTCTAAGTTTCCTCATATATTCCCCTTAGCCTGATTTTATCTTCTTCAATGTTAAGAGTTGACCTTCCTCTTACATTTGGAGATACTATTAATGGTGAAATAGAGCTACAAGTCATGTTGGAATTGTTGGGTGTAAAGGGAATATTCATCACATTTAAATATTAGAATATTTTATCTAAATATTTATTATTTTTGACATTAATTATTTCATTTTCATTTATGTGCTTCATCTTCACAAAAATAATATTTTTGGTGATTAGATTGTATAAGTTCTAAGAATTCAATTTCCCATTATAACCCATGAGTATGTACTTCCCCATTGCCATAGATTTTCTTCATTTTCTCTTTGGTAACATGTGCATATGATGTGCAACTAAAAAATCTTGTGTACTAAATTTGACTTTGTTATTAATCAATTCTTCTTGTGGTATCACATTCTAAATACTCTTTGTTAGGCATCTATTCAATAAATATACTACATATGAGAATACTTCAACCCAAAATATAATTATGTTGGGAATGGTGTCATACGATATATAATCATAATAGTTGGTTATTTATTTATTTATTAATCATTTGTAATCTCTCATGGAAAAGAGAATCCTTCTTTATTTTGGCACTGTTTTCCATTTGTATTCATATTATATATGATGTGTTAAAAAACTTAAGATCGTCTAATTTTGTAGAGATGTGTAAGAACATCTTATGGAATTATAAGATGCATAAGAGATCTTATGAAAATTAAGTGACATGTAAGAGTATGTGAGAGGGAGGTTACCTAGTGGATTTGAATTGTTAACCAACCTATGAAATGTAAGAATTAATTGTCATTAGACGTATTTGAATGATTATAATGGATCTAAAATGGAGTGTTCAATTTGGTGAGGAGGTCATGACACCTTTTTAACACGCATAAGAGAAGATGCTAAAAATAGCCTAAGGACCCACCTTTGAATAGGAAAATGTAATTTTGAATTGGAATTTGCGTGCTATGACTTAGATGGTTTTTCCCATGGTTTCTCATTTACCATTTTATGGTTTCCTATTTTTCTTCTCTCATATTTAATTGATGCTTGAGATGGAGAATTGTATGATATGACCTTGCAAGGGCTTATGCTATTGAAATTTCTACAACTTTGAGTTGGTATTTCTTCTATGAAGGATTGAACCTACTATATATTGTAATTATTATATTGATATTATGAATACATTAGTCTTAGATTTGGAGATTGGATTTTTTCCCAAAAATATTTTTCTAAAGTAAACTTTGGATTGTGTGATGAATGTGTCTTGTGTGTATTTATTTCCTCAATTATTTGATTATATTTTAAATTTAAATTTCTCTCATTCATTAGTGTAGGAATATTTTCTAGTATCTACTTTCTTTCATTTGATATTAGAACCTAATAATATTTTTTCCTAGATGATAGGAATTTTTTTATGGGACTAATCTTAGTTTAAGTTGGATTGATGCTTAAAGTAGATATTTTTAGGGAAGATGGAAATAGCATGATAGTTAGAGATGGAAAGGTTCAATGGCATAAATTTTGAGCTTTGGAAGTTTAATTTATTGAGGATTTAATGCTAGAATAAGATTTATGCTTAGTAGTCTTTGGAAACAAGGCTAAGAATATGAAGGATGAAGATTGGAACATGTTAGATCAAAAAGATAGAAGAATCGTTTGACTTTTTTTGGGAAATTCAATGCTCTTGAATGTTACAAGAGAATCCACCACATAAATATTACGGAAAAGATTAAGAAAAATATACCAATATAAATCCCTAGACAATAATTTTTTATGTAGATGAAGATATATACTCTTAGGATAGGTGATGGGAACTCATTTTTAGAGAATATATAAGCATTTAACATCATTCTGAACTATTTATAGTCTATTAGTGTGAAGGTAGAATATGAGGATCAATGCATGCATGAGGAATATGAGGAAGAATTTTGTCATGCAGTTCTAAGGTAGTTTTAGTACATGTTGGAGGAATTTGAATCTAATATTTCACATCTTAAATCCCTTTGTAGTTGAAGTTGCAATTGACAGAGTATCACTCTAGATATGGTAGTTACAGTGATAGAGTACATGATTGGAATGCTTTGCATTCCACCGCAGATGATTATTATGGTATGTAGTTTTGAGGGAGTGTTTACAGATGTCAAAAGTGTCTTTATTGCATGTGAAAAGTTCTTTGGAGGTATGTGTGTCGAAATATGGAGGAACAATTAGTTCATTCCATTGTTGCTTCACCAATGGTGCCAACCTAAAGGGTTTGAGGTCATGTGGAATTAAAGGATGTATGGATCGAACTTATGAGAGTAATTATAGGTCATGCCAACCTATTTTGATTATGTATATTTTTTGGTTTCTGTGTGTTGGATCTTGAGTCGACTGAGTATGAGGATGCATGGTACATCAATTAGATCAACCTAATTTATGTTTATGTTGGAAGAAATATATATACAAGGTTAATTCCTTATGCAAAGTGGTATGAGATGTGTGAGATGCGAGACAATTAAGTGTATGAGATCTAAAGTAGAGCAAAGTGTGAAGAGGTTGATAAGTTGTGAAGCATGAAGTGTGTTAAGTCAGTTTATAGGGATTAATTGGAACTATCTCCAATATATTGTAGATGCATTGCATCAGTTAAAATATGTGGTAGTGAGCCACCTTCTTTTCTATCCTAGCAGTGATGCATTTCTTCTATTATCTGGATAGTGAGTCTCGAACAATGAGTCCCCCTGGCAGTGATCCATTCTATAATATCTTATAATCGGTTATAATATATTGGGAGCTAATCCTCACCATGGTTTTTCCCTTTTTGGGTTTTCCATGTAAAATCTGGTGTTCTTGTGTTCTTTGATGTGATGCATGATTTCTATGTTCCTTTCTATTACTACAAGTTTAATTTGATGCATTGAATGGATTTGTAAAGCTTATAAAGTTAATGAATTACAATTAATACTTATTCACCCCCCTTCTCATTATTTTGGGTGTTCAACAATTGGTATCAGAGATTGGTTCCTTCAATTGGCTTGATCGTTGAGGTAGATTTTGGAAGTTGAACACATGGCTAAAAGGAAGTATCCTATTCCTTTGGAAGAGATAATCCCTAAATGGTTTATTGAAGAAGATTATGAATTTGACATGAAAAGTGAACTCAAACCAACTCTTGATGATTTGGATAAAATAGGAGTTGAGAACAAAGATCTGAAAATGGATCTAGTGATGCAAATGAATTTATTAAGAAGTTGAGAGAGAAACTCAAGAAAGCTATAGAAAGAGTCAAAGAAACAAATGAGCAACTCAAGTAATCAAATGAGACTATCAACAATTTGAAAGTGCAAGTCGAAGAAGGAAAAAGATTTGAAGACAACCTGAATGCCAAACTAAAAGATAAATCTTAAGAATGTTCAAAGCTTGAAAAATAGATTATAACTTTGAGATCATATCTGGAGAAAGCAAGGATTCAAGAAGACAAATTCAAGAAGAGATCCACACCACTTGATGAGATGATTTTTGGACATAAGGCTTCTAAGGAGAAAGAAGGATTAGGGTTTGAGAAGGGAGAAATTCTAAAGAAGAATCATACCCCAAACAATGATGAGAAGAACAATGAAAAAAAGGTCCAAAACTAGAAACAAGATTTCAAAAGGCCTCCTATCAGACAACCTAATGCAAAAAGGTATTTATCTTTCAATAGTTATTGTTATTCCTACAATAAGTTTGGACATAAATTTATAGAGTGTAGAAGCAGAATGAATCAAAATGCTCAATCATTTCTCAGTCAGTGCTATACATGCAATAGATTTGGTCATAGAGCTAGAGAATGCAAAAATTAGATGATGAATGGTTACAATAATGGCATGATATTTTAATCTTTTAATGGCTACTATTATGCATGCAATGTATTTGGGCATAAGGCTAATGAATGCGGATCTAGAATGGCAAGAAGTGAATTGGTTCAAAAAGGTGTCACTTGTTACAAATGTAACAAACCAAGACACACAACAAAGCTTTGCAAAAGCAAGAATGTAAAACCCTATGTTTCACAAAAGAAGGCTAATCTGGTAAAGAATTTGGACCTAGTTAAGATGAAGAAGGAAATGAACAAGATCTAGAAAAAGAAAGAAGAGAGGGAAGTAAAGAATGAGTTTGTGCTAGCTCCTGATGCAAATATTTCCTTCAAAAACTATAGATGAAGAGCTTTGGCTTAGGGAGGTTTTACCATAAAATCCTTAAGCCCCTACCAAAGATATGGTTTTGATGCATTGGCACATTGATACAAGGTTTAGTTTGATATGCTCGATCTATTGGTGAAATCGCTAGTGAAAAATCTCTTAATGTGAAAATTTGTGGAGTATTTGAAGGTGTCTATGATGATACAATTAAGGTTACCAATTTTTTGACCTAACTTTGCATCAATACAATAAATTATTTTTAGGTCATCCAAAGGGTGTTTATAAGTGGTTTCGCATATGAAAAGTTCATTTGTGATCAAACTATTGAAAATTGAAGAGCAGAGCAGAGGCAAAGTGAAATGTTTCCAAAGTATCCAAAGTATCGCACAAAATGCTAGCCAACAAGGATTTGAAGGTATTTATGGTTTCTTTCTTATCCTTTGCTTTAGAATTTGTTCAAAATGTTTACACTTCAAGTAGTTAAATTTTTGGACCGTCCTCAACCCAAGTTTAAGAAGCACCTTGATACATCCCTGGTGACGGATCTAGAAAGCATATTTTCACATATTCCTTATGGTGTATTGCATACTGAGGATGTGAGGATTTATATTAACACAAAATTGGATGATTATAATCATGAAAATCCAGGAGAAGTTTGGGTGAACGATCTAATAGGTGATGAGTTTGAATTGAAAATAGAATATTGAAGTTTGACAGAGAAGTTCAATTAGACGTTTGGAACAATTTCTTTATTTTATGTTATGTGGATGAATGGGTTAGATACATGTTGAGTAGAATTCATGATAGATTCATGTGGTTAGACCTACCACACATGATCAATAAGGAATCCATTAGGGTTGTGGCAGGGTTATGTTCCACTAGACCAATTCCAACTCTTAAATCTATGAAGACTGAAGTGGTGATGAAGATAACTAGTGAAAATTTTGATAAGAGAGCCTTAATGGTAAAGGACGTTGAAGATCCAACTGTAAAGTATGTGTCTATGATGATTAGATATAATATTTTCTTCACAAACAAATAAAAATCTATTTATGCTGCAACAATCAATACTACATAAAAAAAAGTGAAGAAAGGCTTGGATTTCAATGATCTATGTGAATTGTTAAGGAAATAGTTGTTGGAGAATCTACAGAAGACCAAAGAGTCCTAGTACCCCTTCCAATAGGGTACCTTGATTACATGCTTACTATTTTACTTTCTTAGAGAAGTTTTTAGCACAAAGAACATTGTGTGGATGAGTGATATTCTAGTTGCTATACAAATCAAAGACCACTTGAGAAGGTTGGGTGATGCAGATACTCAGAAGTCCACTTTGTGTGGTTTCTTTAAAACTTTCCAAGAAAACATGCAAGCAAGAGAAAGGATTCCAAAAAGTGTTGTTGAAAATTACATAAATGATATCATCTTCATGGTTAGCAAGGATTGTTGCATTATGGAAGTTGATGAAATGAGGACAATATGGATTCTTGAAATGGGATATGAGGTTGTAGAGGGTGTGATTACCAGTCTAGTAGAACATATGTTGAGTATTCCTAGAGATCCTAAAGAAGAAAAATATGGCACATATGCAAAAAAATCTAGTGCAATACATATGGAGCAAAAGCAAAAGGAGATCAAGAAAAATGTTGAGAAAATGAAGACACAAGTTGTGGAAATGATGGGTTTATCAAAGAGTCCTACAAAGAAATCCAAAATCATATCCAGTACTCTGAAAGGTTTCCCCAATACTAGAAGGTCAAGTAGGACCTCTACCCCCTCTTTGGTTTCTCCTAAGTCCTCTGGGACTAAATCTATTGTTGGAGCTAAGAGGAAAGAGTCAACCAATTCCGCTATGCAAGAATAGAATCCTTCATAGAGGAAAAAGAAAGAAAAGGCTACAAGAGATAGATATATCAGCTGAGGCTAAAGAAGACATATAAGAAGAAAGACCACAATTGATGAAGAAAAGGAAATCTGGTGTCTCTCAAGTAAGGACAAGTGCAAAGAAAGCAAAGGTTGATATTGTGGATACTAATAGTGAGGAAGTAAAGAAGCAAAAGAAAGAATTTATTATTCATAAAAGAGAAAAGAAGATCGGTGA
The DNA here is from genome assembly GCA_007258455.2 of Sequoia sempervirens. NCBI lineage: Eukaryota > Viridiplantae > Streptophyta > Pinopsida > Cupressales > Cupressaceae > Sequoia > Sequoia sempervirens. The sequence continues at coordinate 199,153,994 of VDFB02000008.1, forward strand.
AGGAGAAAATCCCCTAAAATGTAAAGGAAAGAAGAAGGATAAATCTCCTCTAGTCTAGAAACAGAATCCAATGAAATTTGAAGCATTGGTTAGCAGTATTACAAAACATGGGAATCTAGAAGAAACTGCTACATTATATCCTACTACAGATGATGCTAACAAGACAACCATAGAAGAGGCCATTGTTAGGTACATTGTAGCATTTGATGTTGGAATGAAAGATATAGAGGATCAATTTCCTGAAGATTTAAAAGGTTTGTTATATGCAAGAAGGAAAGAAGCATTTGATAAGGATGCAAAAATGAGAAATTTTTCCTTGGAGAAGATTGGTTCTTCTCTTTTTGATGAAGATAGAGAAAGATTGGCTCAAATATATAACAAAGAATTCAAGACAAAGCAAAGAGTTAGCACCTTGAAAAGCGGGGATAAAGAAGATATTGAGAGGTTGAGAAATGAGACAATGCAAAAGATTCAAGAATATCTTTGGAAAGTGAAAGTGAAATGCAACATGACACATCTATCCCAAAAATGAATGAACCTGAAAATGCACAACATGAGCATGCTTCAAAACATGAACATGTACTTGAATGAGAAACTATGTAAAAATATGTGGCTATAGATAATGCCTTTCCAATATTGGATAATGTGGAAGAAGAAAAGGATGATGAAATGCAGAAGGAGGAAGTACAAACAAAACAAAATTCACCCCCTCTAGAAACGGAAAAAGGTGCAGAGAAAAAAGAAGTTACACAAAACAACCCAAAGAATTCAGAAGCACAAAACACTGAATGCATGCCTCCTCTAGAAGATAAGGTAAAATTAGTTGAAGAAGAGAAGAATATTGAGGAAGATTTTGGCAGTATAGAGAGGGAGTAGAGTGATAGAAAAGTTGAAGAAAGAATTGGTGACAAGGAAAACGTTGATGAGAAGAAGGAAGGAGAAAGTGTAAAAATAGTTGGTGAATCCTTCGGAGCTTCTAAAGATTCCTTAAAATATTTATTAGATATGCAACTACAATTCCAATGGATGGTATCTACACAACTATTGCAACTACCTATGCAACAAGGAAAAGTGGACATAAGATTTCTCCCCTACAAAAACTTCAACTTGGTGATGCCTTTCATGCCTCTGCAAGGAAGGAGATATTACAAACTCACCAAAAGAGTGCAGAGTTAATTGAAGAAGTATTCAAGGTGTTACAAGAAAGTATTCCTGGTGCAACAATTGATGAATCCCTATCTAGTGTACAAAAATTGAAGTTACTACTAGACTCCTTCAAAGACTATTCTACCAGTTTGGAAGAGAGGTTGGAAAAAGAGATGACAAAGTAGGTCAATGATAGGAGATTGATCAAAATATCTAACAAGTGCATTGTTGCACATGGAAAACTACAAGAAAATCTAAAAAATGTGTAGAATTGTTTGGATAAAGGAAGTACTTTGTTTCAATTCTATTCGAAATGTCCCAGTTCTACAAAAAGCATAAATAATGAAATGGACTCTATTGACTCACAAATTGATCAGGCCTCAGATGTGTATGATTTGGTAGATGATGCAGATGGTACTACAAGGATGGCAATAGAAAATTTGTATAGACATTTTTTCCAACTGCAAGAGCGAAAGAAGAAGATAATAGTGTAATATAGTCAGCTTAGAAATATGGTAAGTGCAAGGCTTACCCCCTTGACTAGTGTATTTATTAGCAAGTGCACAAAATTTGGAACAAAAGAATCTAGTACCCAATTCACTGAATGAAGGAGAATACCTCCTTATGCAATTTTAGAACCAGTGTTGCATGCTTTCCTTCACATAGAAGGATTGGGATGTTGGGAAGAAGGATTTGGAGGCACACCTTGCAAAATTGAAGGCGTATTAATAAAGCATTTTTCCTTCTAGTTGATTATGTACATTTCTATTTTATTTATGTAGTTTCATATTTCTTTGTACATATGTTGATGTATTAGATAATGTTGTAGTACATTTTTATAACTTTTTTATGGATAACATTGTAAGGGGGGGCTATTCTCTGCATGTACATGAATGTATATTTACAAAAAGGAAGAACAGTTGAGATAGGTTGAAAAGTTTGATACTGTGAGCCATTTTCCCTTGTGTGAAAGGGGGAGTAGTCTGAGATTTTTCGAAGGATGTGTTGCCATCAATGACATAGGGGATATTTTTGGAAGTTTTTTTTTTCATTGAGAAGATTGGTGGATGTATGGTAGATGATGTTACTATGGTGTTGTCATTGATTTCAACATTGTAGTATCTGTCAACATTGATGTATAATTGATGTTTGATAAGCATGATTGAATATAGTGTTGTCAATGATGTCAATTCAAATTAGTTGAAGAAGTGTTGGTCTAGAGAAAATCAAATGTGTTAGATAAATTACCTAAGTCCGGGATGCAATTTTTATTGTTCAGAGAACCTTTTTTGTGGTCTGCATTGCTCCACCATGAAGAATCTTGTCATGTGCTTCTAAGGTAATTTTGGTACATGTTGGAGGAATATAAATCCAAGGTTTCACATCTTAAAGAAATCCACAATTGAAATTGAATTTGATAGAGTATTGCTAGATATGGAAAAGTTACAATGGTAGAGTACCTAGTTGGAATGCTTTGCATTCCATCATGGATGATTATGGGAGTGTTTATAGATGTCAGAAGTGTCTTTGTTCCATGTGACAAGCTCTTTGGAGGTACGTGTGTCAAAATTTGGATGAAAATTTGGTTCATTCCATTGCTGCTTTACCAATGGTGTCGAACTAAAGGGTTTGAAGTCGTGTGGAATTAAAGGGTGTATAGATCGGACTTCTGAGAGTAATTATAGTTCATGCCGGCATATTTTGACTATGTATATATTTCAATTTGTGTGTATTGGATCTTGATCCAACGGAGTATGAGGATGCATGGTACATCAATTAGGTCGGCCTAATTTAGTTTGTGTTGGAAGTGGTGTATATACACATGGTTAATTCCTTGTGTGAAGTGGTATGAGATGTGTGATATGTGAGAAAATTAAGTGTGCAATATTTGAAGTAGAGCAAAGTTCCAAGAGGTTGATAAGTTGTGAAGTATGAAGTGTGTTAAGTCAGTTTAAAGGGCTTGATTGGAACTATCTCCAACATATTGTCTAGATGCATTGTATTAGTTCAGATCTCTGGCAGTGAACCACCTTTTCTATCTTGGCAGTGAGCCATTTCTTTTATTCTCTGGACAAAGAGTCCTTAGGACAGTGATTCTACTAGCAATGAGTCATTTTGTAAATTTTATAACTAGTTATAATATATTGTGAGCTAATCCTCACCATGGTTTTTCTCTTTTTGGGTTTTCCACGTAAAATATGGTGTTTTTGTGTTCTATGATGTGATGCATGCTTTCTATGTTCCTTTCTATTAGTATAAGTTTAATGTGATTCATTGAATGGATGTTTAAGGTTGATAAAGTTAATGAACTATAGTGAATACTAATTTACCCCCTCTCAGTATTTCGGGTGTTCAACAATGCAGGCAAGAGACCATCTCCAATAGGGCCATAAGGTGGCAATGGGATTGAAGTTTGAGTAAATGTCTTATGAAAAGGTGGAGGGAATTGATAACCAATTATTGTTGTAGAGGGACGTGGCACTTGTTCTAAGAGAGTGTGAATTTCTTGTTCATTCTTTGTATCACACCCTTGTTTAGCAAGAATCTTAAATCCAGTCAATGGGTGCATCACTAACTTTGTTTGCATAATATGGAAGAATTTTTTTGGGCAATACTTTGTCTTTATTGGAATGAGCAAGATCATTGATATGTAATGGGTAAGGGATGAATTGTAAAGGAATGTCTTTATGAGAGGAAGAAAACATGTCAAGTGAAGGTATGGTAGGCTTATGAACTTTTGGCTAGGGTGAGTGAACAAGGTCGAAGGATGGAATATGAGTTCTTCATGCTTGGTTGTTATTTTTTTAAGGATAATGTTGGTTTTAAAGGTAGGTAAGGTATTATTTAGAGAGATATCAATGATCTCTTCTTGTGCCAAGACATCCTCACTAGAAGGAAATACATTGGGAGAAAAGGATACATGAGCTTCATCACTTGTTGGAGAAGCATTACCAAAGATAACATGAAACATCAACTAAGGATTTCAAAGAAGACATCATTTTTCCAAAGCACTTAGATATTGTGCTCGAGCATTTTACAAACAATTATATGTATTGAGATGATGACTATTATAGAACCGTGAAAGTAGAAACTGGGTATAGATCTCAACTGAAGACCTAGAGAGATTATTGTCACAATCTAGTCCAAAACAATTAGAACAAGAGAGTTGGGTGCCCTAGACCTGATGAGTTAAGTTTCAAAGATTTAAAAATTTAAAGATAAACTTCAGTGTCTGAGGATCCTAATTTACAAATTTTCAAGTCTAGAAATAGGTAGTTTTTTTAGAATTGCACAAGATCTCTATTTTACTACTTGTAAAACATAATTATGCATACAATTTTGGATTTTTGAAGTAATGCAATGTGTTGTAAAGATAATTTGTAGATTCTAAAATACAAAATCAAATGAACCTAGTTTGACAAATTTGGAAATTTTTAAACTTTAAAAATGAAAAAACAATATAAATATTCAATTTTTAACAACATATGCATGCATAAATCACAAAATTAAACTCTTCTAGATTGTTATCAGACCTTAACATGACCTAATAAGATTTTATAGTGCTCTAATTGACTAGATCTATCTTGCAACAATTGAAATTAACATTTTATTATATTTTGGATTGAAAATACTATTCAAATCTTTACTTTGTCAATGATTTTTATCACAATTTTCATGCATAAATTGTAAATTCAAAGTTTTTCTAGTTATATTCATATTTCAACATGACCTAGTTGAGATTGCAAAAGGTTTTAAAGTGCAAAAACTTCGGGTGTACCAAAATGTGATGTAGGAAAAATGGATCTAAGGTCTAAATCATACTTCTTCCAACATCACAAAGGAAAGGACCAAAATTGATCTCAAACACCCACTTGGCTACTAACCTCAATGGAAGAGCCAAAATTATGGATCAGGATTTCAATCCTTTGGATGTATGTGTGTTGATAATGATTAATTGATTGTAATTCATTTAATTTGATAATGAAAAGATACATCGAGGTTAACTATGAAAATCCAACAAACTATTATGATTTCTAGAAAACACATAATAGAGAGATAGAAACAATAGTGTAGGAAAAATTATCCCTTTTCACACTTAATTTGGGAATAATTAATAATAAAATGATCCTAATGTTTCCTTAATTTAGTGTTGTAATAATTTTTTCATATTTACATTACATTGAGGGCCCTTTTAAACTAAATGGACTTAATTGTGCCTTATTTAGGGTGTTGTAAAGTGTACTTTTACACTTTCACACTAACCTAGGGATATATTAATTAATTGAGGTTAATTTTCCTTAATTGGCCCCTTTAATTCATAGCCAAGCCTAATTAAATGTAAATTTTGAGGGATAAAACCCGACATTCATAAATGCCATTACACAACACTTAATTTTGGAAGACGTGTGTCCTAGGTAGGTGACCTAGGACCCATTCGCTACATGGCAGATGGGTCCTCACTTAGTCCTAGGACCCTATTTTTGCATGGTATTTCACTTTTTTCAATGCATGTCCTAGGTAAGTGGCCTAGGACCCATTCACCACATGGCAAATGGGTCCTCACTTAGACCTAGGACCCCTCTTTTGGATAACTTTTTGGTGGTATTTTAATTATTTAAAATCTATAATTCAATCTCGGCTTGTGATATTTGAATTTTGGGAATTAATGTTAAGTATAAATACAAGGCTATTTCACTTAGTTTCACCTAGCAATTTCAAGTCTTCAAGCATCCTAGAAAATTTTATGAGCAATTCCTAATAGCAATTTTATGAGATCAAGAGAATTCAAAAGCATTTCTAAGGCATTTAAGGGTAGATTTGTAGAAGATTATTGCAGAAATCAAAATCCATTTCATCATGCCAAAGATTTAGTGCATCATGCATGTTGTTTGAGATAATGTGTTGATGTAGCATTCAAGATCAATTCAAGTATTCAAGGACATTATTTATAATCAAGATCTACATTCATTGAGGCTGCTTCATGCTAGTTTGAAAATTTATCCAAGGTTCAAATAAGGTGTGGTGAATTATGGCATTGCATTTGTTCATTCATCATTCATTTCATGCTTTTATTTCATTTCAAGGTTTAATTACCAAAATAGGTTTTGGCCAAGGCAAATCCCTATTCCCTAACAAACAACATTTTTCTCTTTGATGTGTGATTGCAGGTTTTAGGTTGAAGATCATTTGGAAAGAAAAATTGAAGAAAGTTGTAAAGTTGTCAAAGATGCAAGAAAAGTTGTCAAATCATGGAAATTGAACTACAAGTTTTATTTCCAACGTTCCAACAATGTTCGACTAGAATCTGGAAATGCATACATTGAAGAATAGAACCCAAAAACTTATTTTCAAGAGCCCTAGCCAGGACTCATTCGCCATAGGGCGAATGAGTCCTTAGTGAGATTTGAAAAAGCACTTTTGGTGAAAGGTACACAGCATTTGACCCTTTCCAGATTTGCCTTTTGACTGCTAGTTGGGTTAGATTTCATTTTTGTTCCTCATTTGCATATTATAGCGCACATTTTGAATGAAATTAGGAGAAATAGGGTGCATCATACTCATTTTGTTTCATTTTGATAAAACCATAGTTTTCTATGTTTCAGAAATAAAGAATTCAAAATAGAAGAGTCTAGACATAGAGGAACCTGGCAGATAAATATGAGCTTAAGATGATTGGATAAAGGTGTTGGACACCAGGTACAACTAGAAACAAATACTTAGAATCATATTTAAATTCTTGTTACTCCTTGTCTATAGGATCTATTCCTCTAGAATTAGTGTCATAACTTCATATGTGGCTAAAAATTTCAACTTTCCCTATTTTTTTGATTTGTAGGGCTTGAATTCTTGAATGAACAATTAGGTTTTCAATCCTCTCTAATTTTGCTTTCGATCTGCAAACTACACACAAGAAAGAGGGGAAAGGGTTATTTCGTATAGAGGCTTGCTTAAGTCAAACCTTTTTTTGATATGTTTACCTCCACAATGGCTATGATGATGTAAAAGAGAGCTTACCTCAATCGAGCAGAGGCTAAATGATAAACAAGTGTTAAATTGACAAATGTCGCAACTCACCACTTAGATTTGCATTCCTTAATGGACTAAAGTCATTGTAATCCTCACCCTCAAGGATAAATTGATGCTTGATTTGAAGTCCTACAAGTGTTAGTACTCACAAAATAAATAGGCATAAAATATAAAAAAACTTGCATGAAAACATGATGCATTGCTAACATGATGTTTGACTGAAATAATGTTGTTATAATTATGCTCTTGATTGCTCAATTACTCAATTCAAAATGCTAGGATTGCTTCTCAAAGTTGTTATCTCTTGTTAGGTGTGCTTAGGATTTGAAATGGTGAAAAATACTTGTATTTATATATAATTATTTAATTTCCCACAAATTAATTATTGGCAGTCAATAAATGACTTTCGATTTCTAAATGTTAAAATTCCAACACTGACATATTTGAATTGGATCCAAAATAGGTTGGACAAGGGCACTGGGTGCTCTAGCCTAGACCTACTTTGGGGCCTTAAGCATCGATAAATAAATATTAACTCCTTAATCCCAATTCAACTTCTAATTTTCCAAAATTTATTATAAAACAAACAAATTAGACACACAATTGGGTCTAGGCACATGACAGGGAGCTAAGCCTAGTGTGAAATTATGAAGGGTGACAATTTATGAAGCTACATCATATATTTTCCCCTCTCCTATCATTTTCATTTTCTTCTCAAAATATATAGATTTTTTGTATATCTTTATTTCTATACAATTTTTTATCACTTGGATTGTTACTTTGTTGTCCTTGTTCTCTAATGTGCTAATAGACATGAACTTTATGAGAGAATATATTTTTTACCAAATTTTTGGGTTGTAGTGGTTCATATGAATGACAACACATCACATAGATGTTTGCACATCATGCTAGTTTCCTAAACAAGTGCTTCCAGATTTCAACTCTAGATTCCTCTGTTTTTGTCATTTATAATTTTGAATTCAAATTTATAATTTTATGTTTTAATTTACACTAAATTTGCATTTTCTTATTTTGCATTATGTTTAGCTAAGTGAAAAATATTTTTTTCAAGATTAAAACATTATAGGGTAATCTAATATTATTGTTATATTTTTGTTAAAACAATAAAATATTTCATTCATAATCTTTGTATTCTAGAGAAGTATAGTGAAAACATTTAACTAGGAAAATGAAGAATGTTCTAACTTAAATCAATTTCCCTACATCACACATTTGCATCATGTGACTTACACTTTCTTAGTTTGAAGGAGATGTTGTGCACACATATGATTACGTCTCCTTTATCTCATATTGGTTGTGCATTCACATATCTTGGTGGTGTATCCTATAAAATACTCATTTGTACCCCTTATATAAGCAATTTGATTTCTCATCATTGTATATTTGGATGCATTGATAAAATATAATTATTCTCTTATTTTCAATCTCTTTTGTCCTTTTATAGAAACTTCTTGATCTTCGATGACTATCTCAATAGCCAAATCTTACAATATTAAATTTAGATAAATGATTCAAGCATTCTAAATCTTTGCTTCATATATCCTTCAAATTATTTAAACTTACATCAAGCAATAGAAGATAAAATATCCTTTTCAAATTCCTTTATAAATATTAATTTCATATTTATTTTTAATATTTTCCCTTTTAATTCCCTATGCATTCAATAATCTGCCACTTTCATTTCCCTATTGCAATCCATCAAAAGCATGTTCACAAGGTGGACTCAAGACAATCCTCCGATCTGTTAAAATCAAAATAAATAATTGGGCTCACATTTCACAATGGATAGGGTCATAATATATTCACAAGGCAGAACTTCACTTTCACAATAGACTGCAAGGCAATTTTCATTGGGAACAGGCTACCAAAATTTCAAGCCCTAAGCATACATGTGGACCTCAAGAACAGTCATCATAGAAAAAGGAGTGAGCCCATCAATTAATTTCAACTCCACTATGAAGCTAGGAAACAAAAGTATCCATCTAGTCACCTAATTAGTAAAACAGTAATCATTTGATAGCTTCAGCCTCAAAGATAACAGTGAGCAATGGTTGAATTGATATCAATATGCTAAGTGGTTGACAAAGTGGTGGGCTATGTGCTGAATATAGCAAAGCTCATGATATATAGGGGTACTAAAAACTATTCAATGAGAAATGATGAAATGGCTCCAAAGGGGTGTTAGAGCCCACAAAATCTCCGGATTCCAAGGACTGTTGGATGGAAACTGATCCGACATTTCTTGGAAGTGCTCAGTGATCATAATGATATGTTATAGGAAGGCTCCAAGATTGGAGCACGAAACACTTCACCGACAGATCATTCCAATAGTACGAGTGCTGCTTTGCTGCAAAGCACAAAAAGATATAGATATGCTAGCTATCACAGGCATAGACAGATGGGGCCAGCCTTTCTTGTCTATAGAATAAAAAATCCATCTCCAATCAATCTTTTTCTTCCCAATAAGCCTGCCCCCTCCGGAATGAAGCCCTCGTCTGGACGGTGTGAAACTTGAGGCTATCATTAAATGGTTGGCCCCAAATCTCTTGTCCATTTATGGGTGCATAGAATACGTCAGTGAATTATTCGCATTGGCAAAAGTCATACTGGTAGGACCCTATTAGATTCATCTATCTATATATAGATGCATTAAGTACATTATGATTGTGTGTGATTAGAGAATGGCATGGAAGATATAAAGTTCGTTGTAAGTTTCAAAGGTGTCAATGTTATCATCCTAATGGGTTACAAGGACCATCAAATGAATTTTGATCTAAAGGGCCTGAAAAGTTCTCACAAGTGATAGAAACATTTTAATGGAGGGCACATGCAATGGGTTCCATGAGATCCATTTCATGTATGCGTTAAACACATCATTAGCTTTATAAATCACATTAATTACTAAATGACATGAAGGAATGGTTGATCCTTGAAGTGCTCAAAGGAAGCATTGTGAACCATTAAGGAAATATTTTTAGGGTTTCATGAGATCCATTTCATATATGTGTTGAACACATCATTAGCTTTATGAACCACACAATCACTAAAGGACATGGAAGAACGGTTGATCCTTGAAGTGCTCAAAGGAAGCATTGTGAACCATCAAGGAAATATTTTGAGGGTTGTAAGATGAAATTTGATCTAAGGGTCCTCAAAGCCCAGAGGTATGTGGGTAGGTGATGATGACAAAAGTTGGTAGACTTATGGGCCAATGCTAATAGCTAATTAATGGTTAATTATAAGAAAAAGTGGAGAGGCCTAGGATTCAATGAACATGCGTATTAAACCAAAGGGGATCACATTAGGATACTAAACAAAATAAATAATTTAAAAGGAAAGAACATGTAGGTTTATATGTTTTAAGAGTTTTGGAAATGTTTGCAAGGTTCAACCAAGGGTTTAAGTATAAATGCAAAGAGCAAAGGGAAACCAATGAGTTCATGAGCCAAACTAGATACTCTTGAATCAACCATTTACAAGGCTATGAAATGTATGAAATGGAGCAAAGGACTTGAAGAATTTTTATAACTTATAAAGGATGTACCTAGTTTAGAGAAATTTTTGGCATGTTGTTTGTTGGTCCTCAATCTTGTAGCTAGCATTTATTATATATTAGGTTCATTTTATAGCTTCATGGTTAAAACGTATTTGAGAGATTCAATGGAGGGTATGTTGTTTGTTGGTCCTCAATCTTGTAGCTAGCATTTATTATATATCAAGGATTCATTTTATAGCTCCATGGTTAAAACTTATTTGAGAGATTCAACAAAGGGCATGTTATTTGTTGGTCCTCATTCTTGTATCTACCATTTATTATATTGGGTTTGCTTTATAGCTCCATGGTTAACAATTAAAGAAATGTGATGGGCCCCATTGAATCCCCTTTTTTAGTTTAAAACTATGCCATTGTGTGTTGAACATAGCCCCCTATGTTATTTTAGTCATGATTGAACTTCAAAATATTATCTATGAAAAATTATTATGGTTTGTATAATCCCTTTGTAATGTTCAACACTTTATGTTATTATCACCTTTTGACTTGATATGGTTGTTGGCAAGAGAAAAAGGGGAACTACAATCTGGAAATTTGAACCATGATATCTCTTATGTAGTCTATTTATACCCTAGGGGATACAGTCAGAGAAAAGAGTATTTGTGGAAGGGAAAATTAGATCAATATGCATTCCACATATAATATTTAGAAAATTTGCATTCATTCATCCCTGACACACACACACACACATCAATCCTTATATCTTCATATATATATTATATTATATTTTTTACAAGGCAAGTCTTAGTCACTGCTCTATATAAATTCTTATTTTCTCTCTCTCCTCTATATCTATTGCTCATAAATCTATATATTGTCTCTTAGAGAGACGTGACCCTTATAGAGCATCTCTCAGTCTCCTATGTCAGCCTCGGGTCCTACAAGTCCTATGTGGTAGCTTGTGGTAGGATTTGGCACTATCTTGTGAACCTACTAACATCATCCCCCTTTTAAAATGGTGTCTTGTCCTTAAGACATGATGTTCAGTTCCTCAGTCGAATATGTTTGTAAATCACCTTCAATTGTACGAGTGTGGTCTCCCATTGTTTCTTTGCTTGTTGTAGGACTTACATGTGTCCTTGGGTGTTGATGTGTGTTTCCTTTGCCTTTGCAAGACTATTGGGTATATCTATATATGTTGTACTAACTTCTTGGCTTCCCCAAAAATTCATATTAAGTGCACCAATTTTATATTTATTATCTCTCTTAATTGTTTGATCAACTTCTTAATTTGCTCCCTTTCATCTTGAACTTGGTGCAGTTGTGTATGTAGAATTTTTATTTGTGTTCTTACCACACCATCCATATCCTTTAATGGGTCATATGTAGAGGCAATTTGCACTATTCTCCAATTGAGTGATTTGATCTTTAAGATTTTTGGTGAGGTTGGTCCACTAAAGACAAATTTGATATATTGTGTTAGCCTCAACTATGATTCCTTCAATATTCTTTATTTGAAATTCTAATTGAGAATGTGATGGTGTACACTTCTTTATGGCCTCATACACTTTTTCTTCAAAATCTCTTGCTAGGCTTCCTATCTTATGTTGGCATTTTGTGACTGCAAATTTGATTGTAGGACATCCATCAATTGTTTGAGTTGTTGCGGCAAGAGAAGGGAAGTGTCCCTTTGTATCTATGGTATGTAAATTTTTATCCTGATTATAAAAAGAAAAAGGTATGTAGGAAATCTATTGTACTTGCTTTGTCCAAGATTTTGTTTCTCCTCTTATTTCTTGGTTTATGTACCAAGTCTGTGCAATCAGTGTTAGTGTCCACTAGAAGAATTGAATGTATAATATTTCATCATACTCATTCCTTGCCTCCCATCTTTGAATACAAGTGTTTAAGTGGTCTTTCAGTAAGATATCACCATCATATTTTGGTATATCAATGTATTCCCCTTCTTGTAGGTATCTTGTTTTAATTAAGATTTTAAATATCTCTCATTTGATGATCGTATATTTATGTGTATTACACCAGCTTACAGCATTAGAGATGATTGTGTATTATAATATGTCGATCCTTAGTTCCACAATGGCAAAGATTTGTTCTATTTGTGTAATATATGATAACAAGTCTCCTATGCCCCAATACTTAGGTAGTTTAATATGAGAAATTTTGTGTGATATCCGATTTATTTTACAAGTTCTTTCAATTATATGTTCCTCATAATATCCCAAGTTTCCGCAAATCTTGTTGTAGTACATTATCTATAATTGTGATAGAATGCAGAACATTCTTTGGTGTTCTCATTATCATAAATATCCTTCTACACTTGGTAATTCTCTAGGAGTGTAATTTTAGTTCTTCTTGCATCCATGTGCCCAACACTTCTTCATTGTCTATGATATAAGCATTGCTCTTTATTTATAATTCTCCTTCTAAGTTTAGCTCTTCAAAAGTTTCATCTGTGGGTAGTTTTAATATTGTATAAATGTTTGTATTGTCAAAGGTGTCATATTCTTCTATATTTATTTCCTCTATGTAAGATTCATCTAGATTTTTCCCTAGGGGAATGTGAACTATTTTGTCTTCATCGACAAAGGATATTTCTTCTTTTCTCGAGTCTAAAATGCCATTTGTGGTGACAAACCACCTTAGTCCAAGTAAAGAATTAAATGAATCAAAAGTTTCTTTGATGGAAACTACCTCAAAGTCTACAATTTGTTTTACCCCCAATACACTTACTACTAAATGTCTCCAGTGCCCTAAGTTTTTCATCATGGTATCATCAGCTAGGCTAATGTTATAGGGTGTTTTTTTGAGTTTTGTTTGCCTAATTGTTTCCATACTCTTTTAGGAAACATAGTTATGTCATCTCCTAAGTCTACCATCACATTTTTAAGTTTCTTATGGTTTGTACTAATAGTAATCATAATGGGTTTGGTTTTCCATTGCTTACCATCTTTCCCTATTGTTCTTATTTGTGGTGATTGGGATTGATGTTTATTCCAGTATGTGTAGATTTTTTGTTTCTCTAAAAGGTTACAATGTTTTGACATTTTTGTAAGTTGTTTTAGTATGGCCATGTCTTGTTCAAAGAAGTAATCATTTTGTTCTACTTCTTTGTGTTGTTCCTTAGTAATAATTTTCTTCATTTGTTCTACTATCTTATCATGGTGTTGTTTGGTTGGGTGGAATTTTTCTTCATATATAGTACTTTCTTCCTTAGTGGTTGTGTATATTTCATTTTTGGTATTGGTTCCTTGTCTAGTAACCATTACTTATTTATTCTTCTTCTCATATTTTGATTGTGTATTGGCTTGATATCCTTCTTCGAAGCTACTTGTCTCAGTAGTTTCAAAGTCAATTTGCTCCACTTTTTGACATCTTCTTGTTGTTTGATTAGGTTCTTTTGGTACTCTCCTTAGGATTCTTTCTCTTTTAGATGAATTTAAGTTCTATAATTCATCACTTTTGGATTGTGGTGTCGCATTCTTATAGTATGTGTATATGCTTTGTCACAATTGAATATATCCTGCTCGGTACTTCTGCAAAATCCACATTGTTTCTTCTTATCTCCTCGACATTCAATAGTGAAGTGATCCTATGTTTGTAGTTGAAGCAAGCTAACATCTTCCTTCTTCTCCCTTTACCTTGGCTTCTCAAATTTGATCTCCTAATAGAGGGAGAAGGAGATAGTGAGAGAGAGAGAGAGAGAGCATAAGGGATAAATAATGAGTGAGAGAGGGAGAGAGATGATACCACTTGCTAATTACTGAAATTTGACCTCTTGATTAATAAAATTTGACATGTTGATTATTGAAATTTCACTGTCTTAAAAATTATAAGATCTTCCAAAAAACTAGAATTTGCATTATAACTCCTAGAGATTTGAAACCACTCTCAAACATCCTGAAACTATATACATGAAATATAAGTTAAAGTATAAGAAAGTATTCATATACTTAAATATTTATTTCATGTATATAGGTTTGCTGACAGAGAAAGAGAAAGAAAAAATAAAGAGAAAATTATTCAATGCAAAATATAATGCGCACATTTTGTGAAAGCAGTCGCATATCACTCACAATTTGTGAAAGCTTTCACATAACGTGAGTGTCTTTTTTATTTCTTTGGAAATTTCCAAGTCTTTGGCTTGGATTTGTCTTGGGCTTCCAACCCAAAGGCTTGGAGTGACTTTCTAATGTCCAAAGAAATTGGCAGTCTTGAGCATGCTCCCCATTAGGTTTGCACGTGTTTCAATGTCAAGTTAGAAAAACACCAGGGTAATGTTAAGATCTCTCTTAGCTATCTAACCATGTAATCTTTTCACATTTTGAGTATGTTAAGGTTTTCATCTTTAATTTCTTTTGTTAGTGTATCTGATTTTTGTCAAAAAACCAATGTTTGGTATTTTTCACTTTATTTTTAACTGTTCATCAAAATTTCAAATAAATTACATTTTTTAAAACTACACTCCATTCTACACATTCAAAAAATATTATTTTCAATTAGTTTTCAAAAAATCTAGGGGGGAGCACTCTTAAATTTCCATTTTTCAATATGTGTCTACTTTGAAAATTAGTAAAAAATCATATATATTCATTAAAAAACTAGTAGGAAAATCAAGGATAAACTACATGGTGTTAGCTAATTTCTCACTGAAGTGGTTTTTGAAATACTAAAAAAAAGTTAGCATTTTAGGGGGACCACACCAAACGCTATTTAAAAAAAAAAACAAGACCAATTTGTGTGGCCCCCCTTTTTGAACCCCTTAATCTCTACCATTTTTTTTTAAAGTAGTTTAGAAAGTAGGTTCGGAGAACTGCAACTTTTGTTTTCATTGAATTTTAAAATTTTGAGTGTAACTATCTTCAATTTGTCATCCAAGGTCCATCTTTTTTGGTTTCAGAAAAAAAGTGGCCACTTAGGACCACTTTTTGGTCCCCCATCTTTGTGCACTTACCCTTTAAATTGACAATGCTACTAGTATCTTGGTTGCAACCCCAAAATTAGCAATGGATAGGCCTAGGCTTATGACTTCGACAATTATGAAATAGCCTCCATAACATGTTCAACCTTTATAGCGGATAGGTCCTCAGCCCTTGGTTGAATACCTTGATGATAATGATGATGGTGTTCCTAATATTGCATAAATAAGGCAAGTAGTCAATTCACCCCTAAGGGTCATGATTGAGGCTCCCCCTCAAGAAAGAATATTGATTAACATTGAGACTGGGGGAGATGCAATATATGATGTTAGGTCATTAGCATGTACTTCTTTCATGTCAGATGATAATTCTTTTAAATAGATAAGGAGTTCAAATATTTCTTGATGAAGAATGAAGTTGAGCAGTATGCCTTAATCATGGAAGAAAGGAAGGAAAATGTTTCCAAAGATGAATGGGGTGAGATGGGTAGGAAAGTTTTGGAGAAGGTAAATTTTGATGTCAATCATATTATTCTTGAAGAGGGAAGAGAGATTGTATGAAAAGGTGGTTTCCTATTTTTGGAAGGATGGGATATTTCCTTTTCTATTGCCTTGGATATAATCAAAAGGAAAGATATAGATGAACCCATACTACAATCAAAAGAGCAAGCTCATGACCTTTACTATGGTTCAAGGTTCAATGTCAAATATGAAGCTCTAACAATCATGTCAATCCATCCTGAGATAAACAAGCCACAAATAATCAAGGATGTAAATGAGCTTATAGGTCACCTTATTGTTAGAAGGATTGCAGACACAAGTGCTCCATAGGTAGTAGTCTTAGTTGTTAACACCGCATTATTGCTTCCTCCTTAGAGTATTACTTCAGTTCCAACCACTCTTCCTCTATGGATACTTCATTTCAAGATAGAGAAACCTTCACTCTAAGGATCAATAATTTAAAGGAAGAGCTAAAGAAAATTAAATAAGCAGAAGAGACTGCTAGGAAGGAATCTAACAAGAAAATGATTGACATGGTTGATAATTTGTTGGGGCATAAATTATCTTGCATTCTACATCACCTAGAGGAAGCATGGAATGAATACAATACTTTTAAAAATACTTATACCAACTATGTTCAAGTAGGAAATAATTTTAAATACATTTTAGATGTTTGGACTCCAAGAATGCTAGTAATAGGTTCCATGCTAAATCATGCCAATTTTTATGTTAATGCTCCTAATGATCTGTTCATTATTCTTGAAATGTTCAATTCATTAGGAAAGAATTTATCAGCTCACAGAAAGTCTCTAGAAAGTCTAAAAATATTTTTGAAATCTTTTGAGGAAATGGATGGATATTTTATGTCAAATATCCTAACAAATGAGGGTGAAGTGAAGGTTTACAAATCCTAGAGACCTAATTTCAACAATACCATGCCTCCCCTCCTCAATTCCATTTGTACTAACAATAAAATTGATATGGATCTATGCAATGCTACCATGGATATGTTAATAAAGTTGGAAATGGAATTGGTTAAATTTTCTGAAGAGGCCAAGAATTGGCTAAATGATGAATATGCAACTCATTTGAGTAGTGCAAATCAAATTATTGCTTATCCATGGCCTTCAGATGAAAATTTTGTTGTATGGGTGGAAAAGTATGAATGAAACTGCATTTAATTACTCCATTTTTGTCTTCATCTACATTTTTGGGTGTGTCTCCTACAGCGGCTTCAACAATAGTTTTGCCTAAGTTTAAAGTGTTTGGTCTTTTATGAGGCAATTGTTCCTACTATATATTTTCATGTGAAGGGAATGTCAAATGAAAAGGGACACTTTTCCCATGGCTCTAATCTTATTTGATCCCTTGTTCTATAAAAGGGAATTTTGAGCCTTTATTTGGGGATCTAGGAGTTGTAATTTTGGACAAACCTGTTAGTATTTAGTGGTTTTTAGAGTTTCAGAGAGGAGAATTATAACGGTTGCCTGTAATAACAACATATAGTCTAATGGAGGCATATATGAATAGCATACTTCAATGCTCTTTGTCTTCTTCATTGTATACAATATTTTTTTGAATCAATATAATCAAAGGTTATGAGATTATCCATTGCATATTTGATGTGATGAATGTTTTGTTGATTTCTTATACTCAAGGAATAGATTAATTGTTTTCAATTAGATGTTGAAGATATTGTGATGCATTAAGCATTTGTAAGTAGAAGTGCATTGTTGTCCACATTAGTGGGTTACGTTTTTATAAAATGGCAGTGTCTAGTAAACCCTTAGATTTGTGTTTAGGATGTTACTAAGAAAAGATTGAATACTTTTAAACTTTGTAATGGATAAGACACCGATCAAGAAAAATAATATGTCCAAGGCCCAAGAAGAAATTGAATCATAAAATCTTAAGCTACTTTTACTATTTGTTAATATGCTTTCTTACACCAAGATTCAATTAAGTTGTGCCTGAATTTCAGAGTGAAGTTTAAGTGTAAGTAAATGTGTTGAATCCCCACTATTAGGTGTAAGAATTTTATCTACTAAGACACGATTTGACTAAATTCTACATCTTCAACTAGTGTTGTGTGAAGGGAAACCCACCTTGGTCTTGCAAAGCCTAAGTGTAGAGAGGATTTATTTTTAGAAATGAACAATAAATTCTCTATTAATTGGCCACTAACTTGATGTTCTTGATTACAAGAAGTAACCGACCTTTAGAGAAGATCATACAATCAATTGGAAGAACCAACACATGCATTGAAGACAACATATTCACATATTTATGTAATAACATTTTGTAGGTTTGCATCAACCTCATCCAACTACATCAACACTAAACATCTATCATTGTGGTATCTTATAGACTCTCATTGATGATCTCTTATACATTCTCATGTGTTTTCATACGTAGTATTAAATTTTAGGGAATGGGGTCTCTATCATTGTGAAATTAATCTCCCTCTCCAACATCAAGGTATACACTTAGTTCAATTCTTTTTATTTGTGCTTCAATTCCAAATCCCTTTAAACTCTACTATTTTATCTAGGTTAATTGATTGATTGCATTAATTAATTGATTAACCTTGATATTTGATGATGTTTATTTCTCCTCTTCAAGACGAAACATGTCAATTTGAAATCTTGTTGGCATATGCACTTGATTGAATATTTTTCCCATAAGTCTTGTAAAATTTGTATTTCATGAAAAAGAAGATTTATTGGGAGATCAAATGTTAGCAAGGATTCAAGTCTATAGTAAGCATTGGGCGAATGACATTGGAGATGCCAAGACCCCTCCTTGAGCATCAGAATTAACTTGACAACAATAGAACACATAACCATGTGATGGATCTAGAAAACACTATGCTTGTCAATATTAAAAAAGTTTAAATAGAATTAATGAAAGAAAAGAAAAAATAGATAATTGTTTACTTGGTTTGGATAAATTTTCGGGTTAATTCTTGCATAGCCATTATAAGAATGGGCTCAAAATCTATCACATATTTCCATTCATTGAGATAGATCATTTCTTACCTCCTCTCCTCTCTTGGAACCTTTTGGTTGGCATTTAAGAGATCATGTTTTACATGTAAATAACTGATTGGAAAATATAGTACCATAAGTCTTACCAGAGATTATGTTTTCCTTCAGTGCGGTCGACATACCAACATATTAAGTACGGTTTGTGATCATTTTATGCCAAGAAAACTTTTGACTGCCAGGATCCAATCTTTTTCTGAAATTGACTCCCACTAGAAAAGCGTTAATATTCTTTTGACAGATTGGTAATCGGCATTAATGGGATGAATTGACTGGTTTGTCATACATTGACAATTTACGACCATCAAACTGCTACAGATTCAATTCATCTCCCATGATCTCATTGTCAGATTCCGACAACCATGTTGCAAAAAAACATGAACCGGACCCGCTGAATTTTAGTGGCTTTAATGGCTGTACAAACATTGTTAGTATCGGCCATGTGGGCCTCCGCGTGCCTTCTTTGCCTGATAATGATTGTAGTTACAGGTAACATAAACCAATCACAAAAACGAGGGGTTTTAATCCATTTCTAAATTTGAACAGGCAGAGGGATAATTCATGAAGCAAGCTTGCTTTGTGAATTGGCTCCGACCAAACGGGGAAAAATTAAAGCTGCTATTTTCAGATCCATGCGCTATTCACTAAAGTTCTTTTTGGGCAAAAGAAGATGCTGAGTGTCCTCTAACCTTTCATTGAAGGCATTATATTGCGTGAAATTCTTGCATGGAATAAGGATATTAAGCATAACAAGGCTAGGTTTAGGATAACTGTCAATATCTGCAGAACAAGGCAAATTGTAAAACAAGAGACTGAGGGGGTGAGGTATGCTTTTTTTTCCTCTACATTTTCCCTTCGCTTTGACTTGCATGTGAGGTACAATGAATCATGCATGTTAAAGTAATGAAAGCAATAAATTGAATAAGCACATAGATTCAATGTTACAATGTAAGGATGATTTCACAATATTTTTGTCATGTTTTAATAGAGTTGCATCTACAAACGTACACGCGTACAAAACTGCATTAATAGCATGAAAAATATCATCATAAACAATTGCATCAATTGCATTTTGCTAGACATGAAGTCAACAATGTGTGTAAAAGGAAAAGAGTAGTGTTGATACAAGCATGAACCATGTAAAACTAATACATAGATGGAAGCAATATGTAAGAGACGATCATGAACATGTAACTAAGTTGGCCCCTAATTTGTGCATACATCATGATGGCTTTGATTTGAGAAGAGGAAAGGTATAATGGCCACATGGCAATATGTTGGCCCTAGCATGTAAAAACAAAGGATGTAAACTTATAAAAGACAATGTGGTGATGAGCAAAGAATTCCCACAATTTTGCCCCCAAGTATGAGGACAAGTGAGAGAATTGTGAAGTAGCGAGGTGCCAAGTGTTATTGTGTAAGAGCAATATGATTTATAGAACATGTATGGTGTACATTTAGAAACATGATATAGATGGTGTGAGATGTTAGATCATGAAATAGCAATGCAATGGGTCTTGTTAAGAGTGCTCATGTGAAAACAACATAACAAGTGTGCAATAGATAGCATCATGACAAAACCATGTGAAAAAATATATTTAAATGATGTGCCCCAATCTCCCCTCAATGTAAGGGCAAGCATAGGAGATAATAAGGTCGTCTCATACAAAACATAATCATGTAAGCATGATGAGTTAATCATGTCATGTTTTATGTGATCATTTAAGTATAGACATGAGATAATCGTGTTAGTTATAAGTATTGAAGGGTCACAAGAGAAATGCCATCAAAATGATATCAGCTTGTAGAAGGAATGAAAAACATACCCTATAAGATTTAAGCATGTAAAGCTATGGAATAATCATAGATACTAAGTATGCTTTGCAAGGAGAGAGCAAGAAATGCTATGCTTGAAAAATAATATCAGTAGCTGACCCCACATAGGGAAGCCAAATTAATTAGTGTGTGTAATGGAAAGTTTTATAAGTGAAAAAGAGATGGAAATAAGTGTGAAGGTGAGATTAAGCACAGGAAGCAAGGCTTAACCAAAAGGCCAAAACCAATCATGTAGAAAGATGAAATAACAATGAAGGGGGAGCACAAGCAACATCACTCAATCAAAAAGATGAAATGAGCTATGTAAAAAGAAATGGATGATCAACAAGGGGAAGCACAACACTTGTAGTTCAATCAAAACTCCAAGTATACACCCAAAATAAAAGAATGTTATATTTTTTCTCAACATAAATGAAAGCGTCTTATAGACATCCCATTGTTTTTCATCATCGCAAATCCATGGGAAAAATATAGACAAATGAAAATATTAGAAAAAAAAGGTACGAAACAAAGGGAATGTTCATGGCCACTTGTGTCATATGAATCATGAAAAGTAACTTTGTGTTATCCACATAGAGTAAGCACAGTTTGTGTCATATATATGTGATATATAGTAACTTTTAGATCTAAATTCAAGATGGGAAGATTCAAAAAAAAAAAATTTAAAACTCAAAAATTAGAATAAGGTAAAACCCTAGGGCAAAGCACTACGGCGGTTAGCAATGTTAAGTTCACCAAAATATAGGGAAATAAACACACACCTGCATATGGTAATTTAGGCCTAATTAACTAATATGAAATAGTAAAAATAAGCAGGCCTAAATAAAAAGTTGAAATTGAAGACTAAAAAAAGCGGGTAAGCATGGTTTAGATATTTCAAGTGTGGCCATCAATTTTTCCCTTGGAGAGGCTAAAATCTAACAATGGAATGATGATCCAAACACAAATACGCATTGATGATGAGGTTTCTAGTGTCCTAAAGAGATCAAAGCATGTGGTTTAGTATGTTGACATGCTTTGGTCTTGGTGAAATAGTTATATCCTCTACTGCTAGTGGCTTCTAAACTTGTTCTCCAATGAGTTTAAAGATGAGTTGTGCTAAGAAGCATGTTGCAAAGGTTGCTAGTTTGCAAAAGCAATCCCTATTGCCAATTAACAAGATTGAATACATGCTAAGAATAAATGCAAAATGCCTAGATGGTGAATCAATAGTGTAGTAATTGTGAAAATTGCAAGTGCTCAAATACACATGATTTCCCCATATTATAATAATATTTATTGAATTCAAGAAATCATTTATTCAGCATTTTTTACATTACATTCTATTGGCTTTTAAAGTCAATGTTTTCTTCTGAAACAAACTAACATATCTATAGGAAAGAACTTCCCAACAAACTAACTATTTGGTTTATTCACTAACAATTAACTAACCTATTATTTATTTATAAATTAACATATATATGTTAATTTATCTTATTATTTAATCTAACCTATACTAACTAATGATGTAATTAACCAACATTCCCCCCCTTATAATTCAATCTGAACAAAAGACGGAACACTACAAGGACTAAATACAATAGCCCTTCTAGAGACTTTGATGAAGTGCCTTCACCAATTCTCCTTGCTCACCCAGGAAACACCAAATTGACTCCATCAATGGAGCTCTTGACTTTCAAACTTGTTCCAAAATGTTTTTACATGAGAGCATAAAATATTCTCATCCTTCATACACAATGAGAGAACAAATATCCTCTGAAAGTCCACATCTCCCTCAGTGTGTCAAAATCCCTCCTCTAGTGCTACAAAATGAAAGAACAAATCTCCTATGAGTGTGTCAAAATCTCTCCAACGTTGTGGGAACCAACCCCTCCTTTGTTGTACAAAAGAACCTAAACCAATATATATACATTAATTGCACCCACAAGAAATGTCAAGAAAAGACGACACCTTTGCTCCATTAAGACACATAGAATGGAATGGTGTTTTTCATGCAATGGATCATCTATGAGTGAAGCTAACTCGAGATAATAAAAAATCCTCCTACCTCCAATGCATCCAACCTCCAATGTGTCATCTTTATGCTTTATCTATCAAATGTAGCATATGAGTCTTTGAGAGCCTTGAAACCCTTGCCAAGTGTAACATAGATGGCCTCGAGAATACAAGCAATATGTGTGACCATGATAAAAATAAAATAAAATTAACAAGGTATAAGATTCTACTGAAAATATACCTTTAACAATATAATGTAAACAAAATCAATCCATGTAACTCCAAAAACAAAACACAACCTTATATTTCCTTGAAATAAAATCTTATCACTCCAAATAAGATTATAGACTTTGATGAGGAAATTTCAACTCTAATTCATAAAGCTTTTCTAATCACTCTAAAGTACGCAAATTCAAAACATCCTTCTTATTTCTCCTTAAAAGAAAATAAAACTCCTTTATATCTCCCTAAACATCTTTCTCAAATGTGATTACTAAAAATTTGCACAAAAAACTCTCTTGAAATATCATCCATTATTAAATTTCTTTCCCATGTACACATTTCATTTTGCAATTAAAAGCTTTCAACTTGTGATAATTAAAAGGAATGTATTTCAATCCATTCCACAAAATATTTCAAGAGGAAATTAAACAAACTGAAACAAATCTGCACCTTTCATTTTTTCACAGCCTGGGTATAAACTTCTTTTCATGTTGTAGTGCAACAAACACTGCAAGTAAATTGATCAATGTGATTGTATCTGGAGAAATACTCTAAAACGGCAACCAAGTATCTTCTTCCTATGCCTAGCTCTCATGTTCAAAAAATATTTTTTGTTGAACAAATTTGCATCTCCAAACTGTTCTTTCTCACATTATGACTTTTAGCCGATAGGCTATATACGGTCCTATAGGTGAATGGGAGGAGTATAGATATGCAAACGCTAATGGAGTGGAGATCCTTGCCACTATAAGCTACTCCTTCAAAAAAAGAAATGCACTTCTGGTTATCAAAATAAAGTTTGTTTGTGATTAAAATTTCATGGCAATCCTTTAAAATATTTTCTTGCAGGGAATGCATGGTGACAAAGGTTTACTTCTTTACCATCATGGTTATGGCTATGAGGAATATTTTCTTGCAGGGAATGTATGGTGACAAAGGTTTACTTCTTTACCATCGTGGTTATGGCTATGCTCCTCAAGTACCTTATAGTCCCTATTTTCCAACTGGCACCCCTATTCCGACCGTGGGAGCAGATGATCACCTATACAGGCATTAGCACTTCCATTTTACTGGTCCTTATTACCAGCAACAATTCCTCCCTATGCACAGTATACGCCTTCGCCAACTCCTCCCTTTACACAGCCAGATGTGCCAACATTTGTGGGTGCAGATCAGGTGACTGTAAACCACACACATGGTAATAACACTAACGGAAGCAGTAATGGTGTGACCTTGGGCCCCAGACCTACATATCCAATGCCCATATTGCCATCTAATGGCTCACATAGTAGGGGTATATTGCTAGCAAACCATGAAGGAATCAGATCAGTTGGTCCTTGGCTTGATGGGCCAATGGCTTCTGAGGAGCAATTGAGGCCTCCCATAGCTAATCCAGTGCCCTCAATGGTTCCACAAACATCTCCTGGGCCACTTGGGCAGAACGTTCAGACTTTGCCACATGTTATGGTAAGACACTTCCATAGTTGGTTTTATTTGGAGAACAAACAAGTTTGGTGGGATTTCTTTCTCTTTTCTTTTAGGTCTATGATTTCTTTTAGGTAAGTTGGGGTTGAAAGCAGTCATGGAGGTCCTCAACAGGTCCCAAACAGAAGGTAAGGAAAGCTTACCCTTATTCAAAACACTGAATACGCTGCATCGTCACACTCCAATATGAATTTTTTGAATGTGGGTAAATTTTAACTTATATATATATATATACAATTTTATAGGTCATATTACAAAATTATTGTGATAATCTATATGCTTGGATGTTAATATTAAACCTTCTAATACAATTTGATTTGTTGTAGGGAGATTGTTTTTGGTCTACAGAATCTTGAGATAAGTCACTTGCCATAGTCTCAATGACTTTTAGTTTTGGAATCTATGTGTGGCCCTCATCATTTATTTTTTGTGTTTTATTTTCTAAAACAATTCTATTGTTATCTGTTAAATGAAGGCATGGTTTTGTTATGCATGCTACTTTTTGGGGTCCTATAAGTGTTGTATCCCCGCATGCTTCAGTTCATATATAGGTCTGGTGTTCATGCAATAGATAGGTCATGAATTACTCAAAAACAAGTTTTGAATTGTTTCTGGTGATTTGCATGTGCTCTTCCACTTGTGGGAAAGGAGGAACCAGAAGAAGAAGAGCATCCATTGGGTAACAAGAAGATGAAATACCAATTTTGAAATCAAACTAAGCACACAAAAATGTTGTTCTAAAAGATTGAGAGCTAAATTGTAAGCCACTGCATCTATTAACAAGGTGATTGATATTGCTAAACATTAAACAACTCTCTAGCACAAAGTTGCCATGATTTATCTTACTAAACATTATGTTGTCATTCTAAAATTGAATCTGATATGCACATCACTTGCAAACTCTTATCTTACCATACCCTTTTCACCCTCAAATTGAAAATTTTGAAAGCAAATCTCCAACATGCTACAACACTAGAGATATGCCACTGGCATGCTTTAAAAACAAAACTACCCTCTTTATAAATAGTGGTACAGTATGTTAATAAAAATACTTATTGCAAAAGAAAAATCATTTTGTGTTGTTATTGTTATTTATTTCTCAAAATTAAATTTTATACAAATATTTCCTTCATTTCATTATAAGCAAATAATTTTCTATCGGTGTAACCCTTGCACCCCTGCTGGTGCAAGTGCTAGTGTTATTCTCTCTTCTGCAACAAACTGCTCAATGAATACTAATAATATCTTCAAACTATTTCCAGGTTTTATTATCCTTTTCAACAACTTTCCAAAACATTTTAAAAAATAATATACTAGCAAATAGAATGGCATTCAAGTAGAACTAAAAAAAATGATGGTGTCCTTCAACCAACAAGCACAATTCACAACCCATTTTCAATGGTGCTCTGATACCATGTGAAGGATTGATGCAATGTAAATAATATTCTAATGCATTGATATAATAATCTAATGTTACCATCCTATGATGAACTAATGACCTAGGACTTGTCCTTAGTAATAGATCCTTGATGCTCAATTCAAAATATTTTGGAATGCAAGTTGATGGGTAATAGTCGTATTCTTCAAAAGGGTCAGCTCAAAAAAATAAGAGTGATTTTTTAATTCAAAGGACTAGGACATGTGGGTGTTCCTATCTAGGAGGCAAATTTATGCATATGGTATAGTCCTACATGACAAAAATCTACAATGATGGGCAGTCCTATTCTACGATTATATATTAAGCATGTCTCAAGAAAGCAGGAAAGTGAATTTTAATTGAGAGGACTAGGGACACATGGGTGTCCATTCCAAACAAAAAATTTGTGCTCGTAGTCTAGTCCCACGTATCCTAATTTTACA
Organism: Sequoia sempervirens; assembly: GCA_007258455.2. Classification (NCBI taxonomy): domain Eukaryota; kingdom Viridiplantae; phylum Streptophyta; class Pinopsida; order Cupressales; family Cupressaceae; genus Sequoia; species Sequoia sempervirens. Next base: position 199,180,560 of record VDFB02000008.1, read on the forward strand.
ATGCTAGATTATGCATAACAAGGGCTAAGTTCAAGATTGGTGTCAGCTCGAATGCCAAAGGAAAATTGAGCATAAAGAAATGTTAGTAAGATAGAACCAAAAGTAAATGTAAAACAAGAGTAAAAGGGCAAGGTATGCATTTTTCTGCTCTAAGAAACCCGAACTAATATCAATTTTGAAGAACTACAATTATCATAACACCATGAGAAAATACAAAAGAAATTAGAAAAACATGGATTATACCCTAAAAGCAAGCAAATGATCTCCACAATGGAATTTCATTTAGGCTCTCCTAAGCAATGGGAGGAGACCATCAAGTCAAAATACTTGGAAGCATTTGGTGGTTTTTAATAATATAACGAAATTAACTATTAGCAGCTTATGCTCCATCTATTTGTGGGAAGCACATAGAGGGTTGCTTTAAGGTAGTCACAAGTATCTTCAAAAAAGCCCACATTTTGCATACAATATAATTTTGCCTTGGATGCAAAGTGTTTTCCATTATCAAGTAAGCTAATCTGAGATCTATGGTAAAGGGCCCAATAGTTGTGCACAATAACAACGTATGTGTGGCACCCTTGGGACATCATTTTAAGGCAATATCTGTCATAATTGGTTTAGCATCTTATCTACATATAGATGTTATTTTGAGGTCTAACTCATATACATCACATCGACATTGTTTTCACAAGGTCCAAAAAATAGGCCCCTTAGACTCGACCGAAGGTAGACACATGTAACACCTAGTCCTAATTCATCATCATATTTATTAAGCATCGTTTCCCCTACTCTCTACATTACCACTCCAATCATTCATTTAATCTTTTTTTTCTCAAGTACTTAATGTGTTGAAACAAACCTAGCCAATTAAACAAGTTAACCCCAATAATTAAACATAACCCTAAACAAGTTATTTTAACAATATATTGTTAACATTATAAAATCAAAATTTTATAATGAAAAAACTTAACATTAGATCAATTGATGGGAGTAACAAAGGACCTAATGCATTTGATTAAGTTTGATGGCTCCCTACTTGGCTCACAAGTCTGTCCATTCTTCATCCAATTTGCATCTATCTGATCTGGCCAGAGGCTTGAGTGGACCTTACTCTATTAACATTAGCTTGATTTCTTCACAACACGAGATAGCTCTCAGACCCACTCACTCATTGGAACCTTTCTATCTTTTCTACTTGTTTGCTGAAAGCCATGATAACTACCAACACACTTGGAGATTGTGCATGCCATCCATCAAGCCATGGATGCAATAATAGGCAGGTGAACAAAACCGTACTTTTAATTAAACCTTTTCTCAAGTGTACAAAAATATTTTTAGCCTTTGGTTAAATGTGTTAATTAAATACATCTAGAGCCTTGTTTGCCAGCAGCACTAGGCTTTGCCATGACTGCTTGAGTCATCCATTTGACTAAACTGTAGATACAATCAATTGCACATCGCCAAGTAGAGCATTTAACATGTTCAATCTCAATAAAGTCCATTCTCTAAAACTCTTTAAAAAAAATACTGGATAAATCGTCATGCATATTATAGCATAATGGAAGCTGAGTGGTGACCTCAAAAACAGCCCATATTTCACATTGTTCTAAAATCAAGCGAGTCCATATTTTACATAGTTAAAGAGTTTAGCTAGTCTATATCTATTTGTATCTGATGGTATGCCATTCCTTCATTGCAAGTGCAGGGTACTGATGAAGTATTTTTTCAGCTCCATTGGCACTGGGATAACAATTGCAAGGAAAAACAAGGAAATCAGAAAGAAACACTCACTAAGCTACCGTCATCAACTTGTTTTGCTAACCATATCTAGTAGTTTCATTTTGTCTCTGAGGCTCCTTTACAAGAGCCAAACTCTATATGATGCAGTTCAAAAGGATTTATTTGAAAATCTTCATTATAACAAAAAAAATATGGACATAAATTGAAGTGTACCAAATTCTCCCACCATCTGATTTATAAAGATAACCAGTGGACTAAGATGAATAAAGTTCTAAGAGAAAGCATAAGAATTAGCAGTGAATGAAAAGAGCAATTAAACAATTGTAACAAAGAAAATTCATAGAAATACTAGATACAACTCAAGTATAAGCATCTATGAAATAGCAGAGGTTATGCCATTGGCTTCAAATAACTGTTTGCCTCTTCATTCTCAAAGTTTAACATCAAATTCTGACTAATTATTTTCATAAAGGTTTTCAATTACACATGTATATCATAAATTGATGTATAGATTGTATTACTATAACATTCATTAGTATTAAGGAAGAGAGTATCCTTAAAAAAATGTTAAGAGAAGTTGGGGTTTACATTTTTCTAAAAACCAATTGCCCAAAGTAGCGTCATGCCCCATTTATATGCTCTTCTTTCCTGCCAAATTTCAAAGTTCTTTAATGCTTTGGGACTTTTTTGTTTGCAGTTTCTTGTATAGATTTATGATCGAGAATTTGTAATTTTCACATGCTAGAGAGCTAAGATGAGCAGACGAGATAAGGAGACAGAGCAATTGTGTCAGGCAGAACAGATGAATGAAAAATTACAATAACATTGCCAGTACCAGACTCAATATAGGCAATCAGGAAGACCCTTTACCTCTGTATTCCCCCCTCAACAAACACCCAAAGAGGATTATAAACTCCTAAACCATGCCCATTAAAATTAATTGTCAAGTTATGTGATTTTTCATCAAGTTTCTATAGAAATGACTGCTTTCTGAAACAAGGGGAATAAGTAAACCTAAAATTAAGAGATTTTTATGGGCAGAAAGGAACAAGAATTACATGGAGATGGAAAATTCATAGAGAGTGAAATGAAGGGAATTACAGGTAAAATTAAATACAAGTGTTTTTTTATGATATTTTATACAACGTACCGGAAGGGATGAGAGGGAACACCATCTATAAAAATATATTTAACGTGTTGTTCCATGCATATTTGGAGATATATTATTGCAGAAATGTGGGCTGCATCTAGCTTTTGTCAAAGACCAATCGCTGAATATGGATGCTATTCTATATTTAATATTTAGCTCTGGCCATTGCAGTGGCCCTAATTGTATTCGTATGGCAAAAGTATAGTTATTTCAAGACTATGATTATCAATAACAAAGTGAGTATGGCTTCCCATATTATAATTTAGTAATTTTTAGAACCAAGCTTCCCCCAGCCTCTATTCTTTCAATGAAGTTTGGAAATATACATTTAGCCCATGTTATTGGATAGTATTCAGTTTTAAATCTTTTCACCATACTAAATGCTCAGACACAAAGGTACCAAGTATGGCCAACAGATTTATTCACGTGATCTGCTGCTAGCAATGTCATGTATCCTTATTTGTACAATAAGACATTAGGTCTTTTAATGACTCTTTTGTAACCTACCTGGATACATGTAAATACATGGTCTGCATCCGGTACATGCCAATATCTAGTTGGGCAAATTTATTATTTTTATTGCCATTCACCAAACTGCCTTATATAACCGGTACAGCAACGGTGCAAATTCATTCAACATTGTGCGGAAGCAATCTAAACCATCCCATATAAAATTTAAATCAAACATGGTCTGCATCTGGTTCATGCCAATATCTAGTTGGGCAAATTTATTGTTTTTATTGCCATTCACTGAAGCGCCTTATATAACCGGTACAGCAATGGTGCAAATTCATTCAACATTGTGTGGAAGCAATCTAAACCATCCCATATAAAACTTAAATCAATGTTGATTGTATAGTTTTCAATTTCAATAGCTTTCTCAATACACTAAATGCTCAGCCACAAAGGTACCAAAGGAAGACCTACAGATTTCTTCACATGATCTGTAAGCAATGTCGTCTTTTAATTGAATAATAAGAGACATTAGATTTTCTAATGACTCTTTTGTAAGCTGCCAGGATAACTGTAAATACCTGGTCTACATCTAGTACATGCCACTATCTAGTTTGGGAATTCATAGTTTTACTTCCATTCACCAAAGTGCCTCAAATAACTGGTACACAGACAATGCAAATTCATTCCACATTGTTTCAAAGCAATCTACACCATCCTGTATGCTATTATTTAAAATTTTAAAGCACTTCAGGAATTTCTTTTTTTATTCCTCATGTGAAAGCATGACCATGTAGTAAAGAGTCAAGACATATAAAAACCATGGCCATGTGGTAAAGCCACATCAAGATCCTAATCAAATATTTTATATTAAAATCCATTGAAAAATGGTTGAATATATATTTTAGAGATATGTACTGAAATATAATATATCCAATGGTCATCAAACATGGAAAGAACACAAAGAATTTTTTATTGGATGATGACCATTATTCAATATTTTGTTGTTACTGTTCCGTACAGGAACTCATCAGGCTCCACTGTAAATAAATGACTATCGCAGTAGAAAGGGATCGAGTAACACATCTGCATCCAACTCTTTTCACTTAACTTTACCAATTCCTAACTACAACCATTTCTTCACTAAGCCCAGAAGTACAAAAACATTTTAGGCAGACTGAACTTTTACCTGCTTGAATGAGCATTCATCCTTTGGAATATTCCATTCCCTTTGTTTGAAACTTTTGCTTCACAAAAACATTAAACTATTTATGACCACAACCATAGCTGTATAAATCAATGAACGATAAAATAGGTTTCAGTAGGACAACTAAAACTAATGATGATAAAATATCAAACTTTACAGAAAAGTAAACAGTTTTTCTTTCTTAAGGTAGGTTAGGGAGTGCAGACTTTGAGTGGCAAAATAGAATGCATGATCTTCATGATTCATACATATAAAAAATGGATTTTAAGTCTAAAAGGTCAGATTTACCTCACCTCTTGAAGAATCAAATAAATATAGGTAGATCTAGGGCTTTAAAAACTCCCGACTGCTCACATAAAATTCTCTACAATCGAATTGAATTCTCATGGCCTGTGAAAAAAAATTGCTCTCCACATGGAAAATGAGCTTAATGAATTTTCCTATCATGTATACTCTTTGCCAGATCTCTTTACTTTCTAAATTGAAGCACAGATTTACGTAAATATATTTTTCTCCTCATCACTGATGAAAATTTAAGCCCTGCAACAACATTCTTGAACCAAATGTTGAAAATGTAAGGGCAGTAGTGAAAGTGCTAAGTTGACATCAACCATCTCTGTACCCTCACTCAACTTAGCATAAGATTAATTCTAGTTGTTAAATTTTTCCTATCAGAAAGTGTCAAGCTTTACTTTCAGCAGCAAGCTTCTTTCGTTGGTGGTGCTCTGCAACCTTGTAATCCACCACTTCTCTAAAAAGGTTGGCATCAAGAACGCAATCGAAACTACCATAGACAGCAGCTTGAACACTAGCCATCATCTTCGCTATTTCTCGGCCAGAGAATCCTTCAGTTTTGGCGGCAGCCTCACGGAGCACATCTTCTGATATACCTTTTATCTCTATTTTTTGTTGCCTACCCTTAAAGAAAGATGCCCATCTAGTTCTAGTATTGCCCGCCTGTGCAATGTACTTCTCCAAATATAGTTTTAATAACTTAAGCCGCTCCTCTTCTCCTGGAAGTGGGAACTCCAGAACCTCATCAACACGATCAGTAACAGCTGAATCAAGATCACCTGGTCGATTTGTCGCAAGAGCAAGCACTATGTCTCTGGATTGATCCCCAGTACGATATAAAAGTGCATTAAGAGCACTCCGCTGAGCTTCACTCATATGAGTGTTATTGCGTCTGCATCAGAATAATATTGATGTGAGAGAATTTCAAATATGTAAAGCGATAGAAAGCTATGATGACAAGTTACAACCAACAGCATTTTAGTACACATAATAAACTAGACTTCAGATGCCCATAGCAATACAAACCAAATTGTGCCACTCTTCAGTTAGAATCGAAACCCATTATTCTAGTTCATACTATAGAACATGCTTCCAGCATTCAAAGAAGAAACCTTCCTAAATTCTATAAACATCAATGAATATTAAGGTAATTTCCATTAATTTAAGATGCAGACTTAAAATATTTTGTCAGCCCTTCCAAGCAATAAAAGGTAACAAACATAAATACAGGTAGATAAGCAAGCCCAAAGCCAATAGAACCAGATACATAACAAGTTTAATACATCCCTCTCATTGGCAAACCCAAAACTCAAAGCTAAGACTTAAGAATAAAGTGCCATCAATCAATCAAGTAAGGAGGCAACACAGCTACTGAAATTCAGGAAAAACATAGCATTGAGAAAGTGGGAAACACAGTGCATCCATCCATGCAAGGACATCTAACTCTCTCTGATAAGAATATTCATTCAGCTCGGATTGGTAGTACACATAAACTTATAGTGATGGCATTGCCCTAGAAACTTTGCAGTATGCCAGGCAATGTCCCTTTATAATTTACTCAAGGACTTGTACACTTGTATAGGAAGCCCCAGATAGGCAATGAAATATTGTTAACATATGATAAAAATATTTAAATAAGTGAAATAAAACCACCACCTTTAACAGGTTGGTTGTAAACAACAGACCATGACAAATTACTGTCATTTAACTATGCACATTATAGATTCAAATTTAAAAAAATCAGTTCAATATTGTCTAAATACCTAGTAGCTAAAAACCACCATCCATGTGTGTTCAGATACAGTATAAATGATTAAGCAATCAAGGTCGCAAATTTTAAACTAACATACCACGAATGCAGAATAAAGAAGATATTGGTAGGAGCTACAAGCAAGTGAAAGGAAAACTGATATAAGATACTGTAAAAAAGAAATAGAAAGATGAAACAGATGCATGCAAGTGCACACCTATGCAAATAACATAACTATCTAAAGATGAGCATTGCAAGGTTGTGGAGCTGGAGAACTAGCAGAAGCCTAAAGACCAAGAACATGCTACAGGTGCTATGTAATCAAAGGTAAAAAAGAAGGTTCTCAAGGAAATAACATCAACAAGGTGCGAGAGACTGTAGATTCATCAATGAATGATTAAAGAAAATGCCACATGCCATGCAGAAATAGATTATTTAGAAGATAAAACATGCTCCTTCATACTCAAGATATATCCCCCAAGGCTTGTAATAAGATTCCACTATTATCTTGGTGGTTAGAAAGCCTGCTGTTTGCTGTGAAGTATTCAAACGATGCTTCAATTTTTCTCATGTTTTGAAAATTAATAAAAAATCAAGAAAAATATATTATTTTGGTGTTTAGCTAAAATGAAAATATTTGTTGTATAAGCAGCACATACATATTTCATAAAAGTACAGTTTCATGTATCTGGTGAGGATGTTAGTTTTTATGATCAGATAAAGAAGCAGAAATTTAATTCAAAATCAGACACAATAACACAGCATATACCCTGGGAAAACCCTCCACTTGAGGGAGAAAAACCCAGCAACAATATATCACTTATATATTGAATATCAACAATTGTCTCCTTTACAAAGAGGCCAATATGGAGGCCAAGTAAGAGCACCACAATCTGATGCTAACACAGCAATATTATTATGCTTCTAGATGATAAACTCAGCCTTCTATCAATATATCGATCTGTACTATTATGAACTTCTTCTTCACTCTTATTCGCACTAATGAATATCGAACTATAATGAAATGAATGAATAAGCATCGAACATATATACAAGAGGAAAGGAGAGGACGTGACTCTTCAAGACTCAAGTCGGCCTTCATCAAAAGTTGTGTCTTCTAACAATAAAGTCGGCCTCCAAAAAGAATGTCTCTTCATGAAATCGCGCCTACAAGATGTCGGCCTTGTTACCAATAATTAAATATTAATTTATTATCAAATGAGGCGCCTCCTCATAATGATATCATCATAAATTAAATAGCCAAAGACTATTATTTAATTTATCCATCAATGCAAAGGAGATCGGGCTGGAAGAGAATCCCGACGCTGTCATAACATCAATAGAGGATGCATATGGAAATGTCATAAGCAAAGAGCAGATTGCCACATTTCCAGTGTTTGTTATTTGTTGATTATGCATGAAAATCAGCTGCGCTGAACAAATAAAGTTACTCTTTGAAATCATTCTCAAAGGTAGCAATGGTTCCATAGAATCTAGCCCGAGTATCCAAAATGTGCTTGGTAGTTAATACACTAAACAAATCCGATGACATAAAACTTCAGCTATAATACTTTCCTGCTCTTTCACATCGCACATTCTTTTAAGCCTTGATTTATAAATTGCTTAACTTGTCAGACCAGTTACAACATGCCTACCAGTCGGTCAATGTGATTTGCGAGCTAATTTGTTAGACTGTCAACCAATTGATATTAGTTAAGTTTAGACCTGTAAAACAAAGCTTCAATGTTTGCCTTGTCCAGTGATGTCTGAAATTGCCTGGATGATAAACAATTTTACATTCCTTCTATATTGTAGTGTGAAGGACAGTGTCCACTTGAAACAGCTATGCACCAATTTCTCAAATGCTAATTTTGGATCTTCTGTACAAGAACTAAAACTATGAGCTCTTGAATTTCCATGCTAGAAGATTGGCCGTCAAGAGTTGACAGAAGCTATCCTTTTGGTATGAACAGCCAATTGGCTAACATCTTAGTCTAACCTTGATTCAAAAAATATATTTTTAATATAGTAAGTTTTACTAAGTAATGGGCCAAACCTTTACAGATATTAACCATAATTGCTAAATTTTACAAGCATTATAATAAACTATATGAAATTTATCAAGTATTAAAATAAGATATTAACATTTATTATTTATAAAATATAAGAATTATTTATTATTTATATTCACATGGTTGGTTGATGTTCTAATTGATGTTGTCTAGCCATCCCAAACATTTGTATACATTATATATGTGAATATAGAGTTTAAACTTTGAGCACCTAACAACCATTAACTGCCATAAATTTTTATACTTAATCACATTCTAACATTACGTGTCACTCTAACATGAAGCCATCTTGATATATATCGACATCGATGTAACCTGTTTGAACTTTGAATGCTTAGTCCACTTACTCATGATATATTTTAATGCATCAATCATTACCTTTTATAAGTTATAACAGCAACAAGAAACAAAAGTTTAATGCTTGGCCTTGTAATTGATCAGTTTCCACAGGGTTGCGAGTATATGGTCATTCCTCATCTTTCCTCACTCTTGTCCCGACAAGAATCTACCTCCTTTGGTTATCAATATCTCCAGTTTCAGTTGATTTTGAATGGGTGTATTGTTGCGATTGCTATAAATGAACGTCTGAAAAAATATGCCGGATGCTAAAACTTCGTCATTAAGCCATATGTCGAGGCCCTAGGACAAAATATGATGTTAAGAATCTAGAGAGATCTATGAGATTATCATGAGTAGTTTTATAGGCATGGCTATATTGTCAGTGTCGATAAAATTATACATACACAATCAATTACAATAGAAACCGTAAGTATAATCTGAAGTATATTGTAACAGGAAGTGTTTTGTGATATAAATTACCATCAAAACATCAATTACTATTGATACTAACTGAAATTAGTTTTAAGAACAAATCTCCCAGCAGCATCAAATGACTCTCAATAGCAATTTTTAATCTTATGATCTGATTCAACTGTTTGGCAGGGAAAAAATACAAAGTTAAATGACTGCTGTACAGATACTGCTTTCCCAGCTAAACTAAAGCTCTAAAGATATAACAACTCAGCAGATTTACCCTTACAAAGTAAGAGATGGGCTTCCCATTGGCTATGTGCATCCGACCATTAGGCCATGGAATGCATATATGAACACTCAAAGAAGCAATGTTAGGTAACCTTTTGAGTACACAGTACCCAAGAATTGGATAAGCAAGGAATCTTCAGGGCAATGCAGCAATTGCTACTAATGCACTCAGAAACAAAAAAAAACATTAGCTGGGTGTTGAGGCCAATTACCAATTGATTGGTTTGGAATACCACAGAAGTACTTGTTTTCAGATAAATAATAGACACAAATTTTGTATATATAAGAATAGAGAACAAAACCCCCTTACCTAAAAGGAAGGTATGAATCTCCAATAAGACTGCTTTGCATATAATTGGTTAAAATAAAATACTTGAATCAAAAAGCATAGTAATCTTATTGTCTAAAATATTTGCAGGAATATTATAAAATAAAAATCTTGAGATATGCAGCAAAGATTACATACTCGCATAGAAAAGCATCTGCTTCATCAATGAAAAGTAGTAACCCTTTCCTTGATTTTGTAGCCCAGTCAAAGAGTTGATGAATTTTAGTGACAGCCTGTGAACCCAATGGTGCTACATCTCCTCCAGTCATCAATGCATATTCAAGACCCTGTAAAATTCACATTAGTAGCAAATATTGATATATGCAAATTGCAAAAAGACTGCTTTAACTCTAAATAGTCCCAAACAATGAATTATGGACCTTCATTTTTCCAAAGTAGACACTACAAGCATTCAAAGTTCATCACCATCCAAGAACTCAAACATCAAATCTTTCTAGTATTTTGAAGTGTAGCTGAAAGGGATTCTATTTAAATTTTAAATCCTAGAAATCATATAGACAACATAAAGAGAAATAGCACGACAAAATTGGACATAATCATGGTAATGCCTTCACCAGAGGCATTTACAAGATCACCTTTATATTATCCAAAAGCTAAATGGGAGGGGAATAAAGATTGTAAAATTAAATATCTGCCCAGTTGGCAAATCTATGAGACAAAAACAGACACAGAGCTTCACCAGATTTTGAAGATATGTTATATATAAGGTCAAAGTTACATAAAAAATAAAATACCGATTTGTGAGCGAGTTCCCTTGCTGCCATTGTTTTTCCCGTGCCTGGAGGTCCATAAAAAAGCATGTTTCGGAAAGGAGCCTGATGAACCTTAGTGTTCGCAGTTGCAGAAGCAATTTGTTCAATTCTCTTTTGCAATGAAGGATGAAGAATAACATCACCCAAAGCATTTCCACTTTGTGCAGGATCCTTCTCTCCAGTTGTATTGTGAGATTTAGAAAAGGAACTCTTGGCACGAGAAAATAAACCTGACCATGGATACTTTCCTCTTGAGGACTCTCGTATCAATGAAGGCTGACCCAATATTCTATCAATATAACTCCAAATAACCCTGGAACCTTCTCTGCAGAGTCGAAAACAAAAAGCCAATCAGTCAGAACTTCAAACAGGTAACTTAACCTAAACTGCAAGTATAATCACAAACAGAATGGATTGATGATCCCTTTAAAAATGCATGCATTATAAGGGGCATCAAAGAGTCTTATTTGTAGCAGTAATTGAGATAATCAACAATTACAGTAAAATTTGCCCAAAACAAAAGAACTCCTATCTCAAACATCCTTTGGAATTAATCCCTTGTATATCCATATTTACTTTTAACTATTCTATTTGATGATAATAGCAAATGTCACTAGATTGCTCATAAGTGAATCCCTGTATTGTCAGGATTCACTTTAATTCAAGCTAACAAAACAGCATCCCCATTTCTAATGCTGCAAGAGTTTAATGTACATTTCACCCTTTTCATTATCTTAAAGTACAGTTATATCCTTTAAGATATACTGTGCTATAACAAACTGAGTTTCAACAAACATACCGAATTTAACAACCATACTCCTCTATTCACAAAGATTTATGTCATAATTAGGCTTTCAACATGTCTTTTGGGAAACAATTTACCTTTAAGAACCTTTTCTTTATAAGTCAGAGTCTCACTAAATATTGGTTACCATATCTGATACATGGTTTCTTATTCAATTTCAAAATGGTAAAGGTTTTAACCACCATAAGATAAAGCTGGAGACAGAAATCGCATTAAAGGAGTGATGAAAAAAATAACTAAGGAACTTTCTAAGTTAGCCTGTTTTGATGATACTTGCTGTGTTTAAAAATAAGCTCACAGCTAGAGAGGTACCACCATGATTGCCTAAGAAAAATATATAATGGCAAAAGCCTATAACACACTCTGGGGAAAAGGGCTTTCTGACTCTTCTCAATCTCAATCTAGCTTTGACTATCCATAAGTTACACATTCTAAAGGACCTAGACCATGATCTTAGCATTTGGATCCTTGATCAGAAAAATCAAAAGACAAGCTACTCCAGAAAAGGAAATACACATATGTCACATCACTGTGGAAGGACTAAAAATCAAGTTGGAGGGAATAATTGAGATGCAGGTTTTGGGAAGAATTACAAAAAAGTGAAATTTGAAAGAGATGCACAAGTAGAAAATGTCCATAGAATGTACCAGAAAATAATTGTGTAAGCAAACAAATGAATCAAAAGAAAAGGCATGAAATTCATTCTTGATTGGTCAATATCTGGTCTGAATGTGATTTTGAAATGGCATAAATCTGTCCAACCCATAGTTACAAAACGAGCCAGGAATCACCCAGACTCGGAGAGTCCCAAGTTGGACGGATGCAAAAAGACTAGAAGACTAGGTAGTCCCTAAAACTCAGCCAAGTCAGATATGAAATTAGAAATTTGTTAAAATTAAGAAGAACAATAAAACATTAAAAACACCCAAACCTAACACTCTATGGAGGCAAACATAGTTAGGGCCTAACTGCTGGTTTAGCTCATCCCTTGAGATTATAGATATTTGTAAATAAATGGCAGGTCTCCACCTAAGACCACCCAATCCACACTGTGATGGCATTAATCAGCTACAAGGTAAGGCTCTTATGGTATCCTCTTCATTTTAGTAAGGGATTGCTTGAGAAAAAGGAGTGCTTAAGAGCTCATTAGAAAGCTCTTCCCTTCATCTTGATCCACCCACAGCTCCTTGATATACTCGGTAAGCTACTCGTGGGATCTCAAATCACACCACCAGTGGAGTCAACTCCACCCTCAGAGAAGCAGTTTCCTCATTTGCTGTAGATGCCTCCTCTGCCTGTGTTTGCAGGCCCTTCCAAGAGGGATATTGAGCCACCATGCTTACTATATCCAAAAAACAGTAAAACACTTCCTTTTCCTGCACTAACACAACCAGCTTTCAAAAACAATCTTCCTTAATTAAGGCATGTGTGTGCCTCTGTTTGTTGTTTCTTGTGCCTTCCTCACTGAGAACTGCCCTCATCATGGACAAAGTTCCAAAATTCTGCCCAAAAGACATGTTTGAGCTTTCAACCAGAAACAACCCCTACATAGTGGGCGTGTCTTAATTCCTTCTTTCTTCTGTGATTGTTGTTGTACCCAAAATAATTTTTTGGTATTCTGTATAAATTGAGCTAAATCTTGTTAAAATGCCATCAAAAGTCTGTTTTAGGTCAAACCAAACATAGGGTCTTTGTGGGTTTCTGTCAAGGAACACATGTGCAAAATTCTGAAAATTTAAGAATTAGGGTGTTACGCCCCTATTTTCAGGGTAACCCACGAAAATAGGACCTTCCCAGAAATGATTGAAAATGATTTTGATAGAATTAAATGACTTCACGATCACATTGGTCAAGTCAGAATCATCGAAAGACACGTTTTACTCTGGTGGGTCTATTTTTGTTTTTCAAGAACAAAGTTAGGAGCTCCGCAGCCATTAATGGCAGATTGGCCAGTACCAGGTGCTGAAAGCTAAGCTTCAAAAGCTTCAACGATGCAACCATGGCGAAAAAGGTCTAAAAAGATGTTTGATGGAGATTCCTGAAACCCAAAAAGGTCAAAATTTGACTAACTCTGGAAACGTTACAAAGGAGAAGTTAGTTCACAATGCAAAAAGAGCCTTTTTCAGAGAGGGGTGCCCGTGATTCTCAAGGGTCAGATACAGCCTGATGAATCATCCAAGGTAGTCCTCCTCGGCGTTCTCCTACTGGCTCGACAACGAAGCAATCAGTAAGATCATCTGATAAGTTGATCACCGGCAGTTTATCAGCTGAGTGAAAAAAGGCAATTGACGAAGACATCAGAAACGGTGGTCGAAATGATCATCAAGGTGTAAAAAAGAGCCCTTTCCAAGGAAAGGTGCCCTTCTTTTAGAGCCTTCAAATGCTGATAGATGTCAAAAGGCCTCCCAAGGCAATTTCCTCAGTCTAGGTCAATCATGACAACGTAGTTGCAAGCACAAGCATCTGACAAGTCAGTCACCAAATAATCAAGATCAAACTGGGGCATCTTTCGGGATGAAGATCACTGTGCAAAAGGAAAAAGCGCCCTTTTCAATGAGGGGCGCCCTTGAATAAAGGAACCTTTCACTGACCTCTAGAAATTCAAAATCCTGTCATCTTTGGCGAAACGGAACTCAAACAGGATCATCTGATTCTCCGATCAACAGGAAATCCAAATCAAGGCATAGGAGGTCAGAATGAAAAGACTGAAAGAACAGATCATGAAAATGACTAAGGCATGAAAGAAAGCGCCCTTTCTTGAGAAAGGCGCCCTTCTTTCTAGGGCTATAAACTTAGCTTTTTGGCCTAATGCTTCCCAGACACTTCTCTTCAGCTCAAATCCAGCTCAATGATGAATCCAACAGCAGCTGCTCAAGACCAATTGAACAATCTAGATCAGAGATCAAACAGAAGTCATTCAACATAGAAAATGTTTAAAAAGCTTGCAAAACTCAAAAGGGACGCCTAGAAAAGGTCAAAGGCAAGTTGTTGACTTAAAGTTAAGATATTTTGAGGCAAACTTGGCTAAATCAGTGGAAATCACCTTTTCGAACTTCAAATCAAGCCAAATCAACTTTTGATCATGAGTTAGGGTCCCAAACTTATGGATCTGAGGCTTAAGTCTATACAAACAAGATCTAGGCGTCCTTCTTCATTATTTCTTTGCAGGTTGATGATCAAGAACAACAATAAGCTCTCAAGGATGCCATTTATAGATCTGGCCAAGGTTTTCGACTGTTCTTCGATGTTTCTTGAAGATCAGAGGCAGAAGATTTCTAATCAGAGGCTAGATTCTGAGACAGATTTTCTCAGGGAGTCAGATTAAAAAACTTCCAATCCATCTTCTATCTACTTCCTCTTTTCTTGTCTTAGGTATTCTTGCATGTCACACAAATCAGCAGGCTACCACAGACCTGATCAACTAGGCAGAATCAGAATAATTTTCCAGTAAAACCCATCTCATCAAATTTTACAAAATCAACCAACTTGCTGCCCCTATTTTTGGGGGTTTTTCTAAAAAAGTTTCAGAATCAAAATTCTGAGGAACTGGGTTTGTTCAGCATTGAAGCACGAACAAAACCCATGTGCCAGATTTTTTCCGGAAAAATACTTCTCGGCGGGTAGCTACTTTTAGGGAATTTTCAAAAGTTGTCTGAACATATCCGTGTTTATAGTCAACACGCGATTTTTTCTTCACAGAATGACAATTTGGTGTCCTTGGGCTCCAATTGAACAACCAGACCTTGCACCAGCAACTCTCCAACCAAATCTCACACATATTGCTGGAGAACAAACGGTCATCATCACTAGTCTGCGGATTTTTATCTTTGAAAATAATACATCACCCGCTCAGTGGAGAGTCGCAGCAATTACTCTAGACGAAGAAGAAAGAAAGGTTGATCTTGCAACCGAGAGGCCAGTATTACCACCTCCTACATGGCAGTAAGCATCCTGGCTTACCAGCTACAAAGAGGTCATTCCAAACACGGAGCCGCCGAAGTTACCAAGAGCAGCAACTTGCGCAAGGAGAGGAGATGCCACGTCATCAAAGCATTGACTATCCGAAGACGGAAGAAGTCAACACATGGATCAAGAAGCTGTTGACCGGAGGTGGTGAGGTGTGAAAAGACACCTACGCTGGGACGTCCTAGTCTCTAGGAAGGCATTTATGATTAATAGTTAGTTAACTTGATGACTCATTCCAAGTTAACCAACTATCCCTTGAATCATGCATGTCTATCTCTATTTATGGGGTGGTTTGTTTTGACTTCCATTGATTGTAAATCTTTGTTTTGACTCCACTAATCATGGATGACTTATCCAATAAATCATGGATGTCTATCTTAGAGACACCTAATGTATATTGAAGTTCACTTTTAGTTTACTTTCAGTCAACTGAAGTAGTTTCCAGTTGACTCTTTGTTCAATTTCAGTTAACTGAAGTAGATTTTCAGTTAACTGTTTGTTCCCCCTTTTTTAGGAATAAATCTTGCTAATTGATTGGCAAGAACTCATTGTTAACTCAAGGAGATTTTGGGGTTGCCCACTCCTTTGAGTTCTATAAATAAGAGCCTTGGGCTCATTGTTTGTAACAACCTTTACTTGCTATGCAAAGTTGTTGCGCCATTGTTGCCAACAACTTTGAAAGCGAATATTTGTTCACTCTTGGATGAGAGTCCGTTGGTTGATCGTAATTGTGCATGATTCCGTGCCTTTGTTGTCCCAACCTTTGTAATTCGTTGATGAAGCTTGAAGAAGAAAGTCAGAAGGTGCTTGCATTTTGGTCTACCTATTTGAGTTCTTTCTACGTCTTGTATCTAATAGCTGCTTGTTTCATTTCCCTCCTCGGATAGGGGTTCCTCCTCCTTGGACATCTGTTATTAACGGTTGTCATTTGTTGTTGTTTAATGGATTGTCCTTCAACCTATACTTCGGATAGGGGTTCCTCCTCCTTAGCAAGTTTGTCGGCCAAGACATCGTAAGTTTGTTGTTTCTTGTAAGTCGTTTCCTAGCCCATACCTCGGATAGGGGTTCCTCCTCCTTGGCAGGTCTCAGATCTAGCTTACCGTGAAGAGTGTTTGTTTGTATCTAACCTTATCCTGGCATATATCTGAGAGTTCAGAGCGTCGGCCATATTCTAAGGAGACGACGGATTCAAGTGATCCAACCAATCCATTCCCGCTCCTATACCCTCATGCTCTGTTTACCTTGAGGATATTGGATAGATTAAAAGCTAGAACAGTCGTAGTTAAGATCTGCAGAAACCAAAGAAAAAGCTTAGCTGCGACGCATTGTGTTTGTGCACCCTTGTGTCCTACCGCTGAAGTACAAAAAGATAGAAACCTTAGTTTACCATTCCCTTCCTTAACCTTAGTTTACCATTCCCTTCCTTACGCATTGCTTTCAGCAGAGAGGGATTTCTCCTCTTTAAATAACAAAGAAGTGTTGCAAAACATTTGAAATAGCTGAACGTTTACAATCAACACTCCAGAGGTGCTAATTTAAACGCCAACAATTGCCAAGTGAAGAACTTACAAAAAAAAAAACTCCAACAGACAAGGGACTAGCAGAGAAGTAGAATAAAACAACAGAGAAAACTAGGTATTTGGTAAAGCAAGGGTCCTATGCCAATTTTAAAAATTTTGCCCACTACATTATAATTTCTTAATGTTAGTGTCCATGCTACCCTGACTGAATAATAATTCTGGACATAATGAAAATATTAAATATAAGGTCATATCTGTCATAATGAAGGGAATTAAGAGCTCTGAGAAAATGATGGCTCAACCTTGTGGTTTCTTTGTCTAGTAAACCAAACTACATTAGAATCTTCCTTAAACTCAAGCATATATTTTAGGAATGAATGGAGGCCTTCCCACTCCTCCAAGCAAAAGCTCACCATCATGCCTAACAGATCCTGGAGAACCCTTGCAAAATCTGCTGGATTGTTGATTTCTCAGATGCAGAATTAGAAGCAGATACAGGTATTAGGTCCCTAGCATCAATAGAATGCTTTCCAACTAGCAGTCAATCCTTTGCATATTCCATTAATGGTTAGTTGGGAATCAACTTCCACTAATGAATGCAAGAAACACATAAACAAGACTAGTTTTAACCATTCTACCCATTTAATTGCCTCTGCCACATTTTTGGTTATAGTCGTAGTAAAAGTAGATGAGGCCACAATAGTGATACGATTGTGATCTCTTATAGGCCACAATGTCCCCACAATACATGGATTGCCTTTGGATGCCTTGGCAAAATTTAGTTTTACTTGGTGTGGTTGGGAGGAGTATAGGTGAGGTGAACTGAGATGGGATGGGTGCTCTCCAGTTTGTCTGTTTACACATTGACTTTTTATCTCAAGTTTTGTATATTTTTATGTTAAATGTAATTTTTATTTTCTTAAGCATATATTTCCACACCGTAAGAGACATTTTTGGAAATTCCAAATTTCCAAACCTTCTCACCCTCCTATTTGAACCATTGTTTTGTACCTGGGACCTACTCTTCTAGGCAACCAGTGACTAGCTTTACTTCATAATTTTCTTTTACTAATTTCTCTTTAGATGTGTGTGGTACCAATTCAACACCTTCTCCCAGGCACTTTGCTTGAGGTTCTAATCTAATTGGCCACACTCGACATCTTCCCCACTAGAACAAATGAATTTACATATGTATATGTACAGGCCAATCTTATGGGAATATATTATGGCTCTAATATTCCAGATTTGCAGACTAGTGGTTAAATTTCCTTACCGAAATCACCAATTAGTTAACAATCTCAACAAGTTGGTACTTACAGATTCATTCACATTGGCAAGACTCAAGACTACATAAGTCAGCTCAGCAAAGGAAGATCCTGTAAAAATTTGTACAAATATTCATCTTCTCTCCTGTGCAAATTAATTTAACAAAGAAAGGCCTTCAAAGCTGTAATATGTCAAATCTAAAGAAGCCAGTTAATATATGATTTATCATCATAATCTTCCCTCTTCTAAAGACAGTTTTGGGGAGGGTCAATTATGGGAGGGGCTTTAACTTCTTCTCCACTGGATGCTATTTTTAATAGCAGTTCTCATCTAGTTGAGACCAATCTATGCTGTATGCACTGGATGACATTGACTGACTGAGCTATTGAAATTGGAAGCTCTCCACATTGACAACTTTGTAGTGATGATATTTTGGATTATGAATTAAACATTTTTGTGATTCCACAAGTACCATGATTTATTGTTCTAATTGGACATAAAGACCAAACAAATCAAAATTTGATTAATGTTGATCTTATTGTTCATCCTATATGCGGTTCAAACTTTGCATCATAGATGTTTGGAATTGAGTTAATTCTCTAGTTTTGTATGTAAGTATGCAGTATGTGGATATAATATATATATTCACATATGCATGTATGATTAGATAATATATATTATCAAATCCCAAAATTAAAAAACTTTTATTGCATGTGGATGTGCAGCTGCACTCACTGCCAATAAAATGGCTGATGATAATTTGATAAAGCAAGCTATCCAATATTGTCACAAACCGCAAGTGAGACAACAATAATGCTTTCCAAATGAAGACAACATGCTGATAATATCAACCAAATCACACAAGAAGCATGTCACAATGCAATGAACATAGCTTAAATTCATTTATTGTGCTCCACCCAGAAGTTCTCAAAAACAAACAACAGATTTCTTTACAATTGACATTACTAGCATATCTAAATTTGGTTGTGTTGTAATACCCACATCTGAACCAGAGATGATGTGTTATGAAAAGGTAATCAACAGATGAATTTCCTAGGCTTACATCAAGCCACAAGAAACTGAACCAAGTATATTGAATTGTAATATCAGAGTACAAAAAGAGGTTCCCCAGGAACCTATAAATAGAAAGTAGCACCTCCTCAAGATGTTAATATCATCAGTTTATCCAGAAAAATAAGCACGTAAAAACAAAGTAAACCTCAATCCACCTCCTAACGAGAATATGGCCTGCAGGGCTTATCCTCCCAGAGAAACTAGAGGTTTATCTCTATGCATAGTTTCTTTGAACACAGTCTCATTTAGCCATGTCAGAACCTATGACTGTATAGCGGCATAGCAGCATTAATCGTTTGGGGAAAAAATCGGCAAACCAAAAGTTCAGGATTTTTGGAAAAAATCGGATTTACAAAAAAACGCAAAAAATTGAAAAAAAACAATCAAAAACTACTTTTTTAAAAAATTTAATGGCATTTCCATAGCATAAAGACATTGAGAGCAAATAAAATATAGAGTTCAATCCATGAATTATAGAAAATAGATTTTCGTTGGTTATATGGGTGTCAAGAGAAGTGGGAGAAATTTCCAAAATTCCCTAGGTGATTCCATCTCAAACTATGTTGTTAGCAATTTGCTTGTCATGGCATTCCATCACCATGAGACCGCATTTCTTTGAGGCATTTTTTCAAACAGTTCACTGCCTTGCTGCTTTGGCTAAAAGCCTAAAACAGGTGCTTTCGAACAAGCTATGGATGCTTGGAAAAAATCTATCAAAGCATAATAGTAAGCAATAGCATAGACAAGGCAGTGAACTGTTTGAAAAAATGCCTCAAAGAAATGTGGTCTCATGGTCATGGAATGGCATTACGAATGCCATTCCATGACCAAATGCCATTCCATGACCATGAGACCACATTTCTTTGAGGCATTTTTTCAAACAGTTCACTGCCTTGTCTATGCTACCACATTTTTCATACATGTCTACCAAAGCATTTTATCAAACAGTTCACTGCCTTGCTGCAATGGCTAAAAGCCTAAAACAGGTGCTTTCGAACAAGCTATGGATGCTTGGAAAAAATCTATCAAAGCATAATAGTAAACAACAAGCTATGGTCTCATGGTTTTTTTTCATTCAAAAATCAGTGTGATTTTATTCGCGTTTTTTTGCAGGTTTTAAATGCGTTTTTTTGGTGATTTTGCAGTTTGAAACAAGAAAAAATGGTTGACCAAAAGATCAACGATTTTTTCAAAAAATCGTCCAGCCTGCAGATTTTTTAAAAATCGCAATTAATCGGGATTTTTTGCAGATTTATGCTTCTAACTATAGCCAATATTCTTGAAAATAATTTGCAGAAACAGATAAGGTCATCAGAAATATAACAAAAGCTCTCAAAAAAGGGCAATTCAGCCTTAGAGTTTGGGGGCTGAGCCATGTGGTCTGGACGAATTGTCAATAAATGCCTCTTAAGTTTATGGTCACTCTATTAATCTTTCCCTCTAAAATGAGAATGAGAGGAAGCATAAAACTTGGCTTGAAGATATTCCAAAAATGAGTAACTGGGCATCAAACTTGGCTTGAAAAATGTTTTAAGGAACAGTACACCTGCACCAGAACATATGCTCAGCATAAAAGTCTGAATTCTCTCCACACTTGCCACATCAGCCAACATTAAAATAGGCCCCCAAACCTGCAACGCATAAAGACCAGTGAGTTTGTAATGTTAGTGTCCAAAGGATACATTATGGATGAGATGTCCTACAGATAGAACATAAAGTACTAGCACTCTTAACGTCACTAAAGATGCATATCCTTTAAATAACCTTAACTAAGTAAGTGACTTCAATGTAGGTGAAGGGCAATGACTACACATCCAAACAAGTGCAAGACCTAGCAGTCTTGAGTGGCTCCTTACTCCTTAAGAAAGAGAAGTTTGAGCTCAGAAGAGAAGTAGAGAAAAACAATATAAATAAAATAAAGTTCTGCACAAATTTCAAATGGACTTGACCAAGTCATATTCAAGTAAATGGTCAGGAAACTCTCAATTTAAGTTGTTGATAGTTTTAGCTAGTCAAAACAACTAAATTTTGATTCGAGGCATTTTACTTTAAAATGGGTTTAATTCAAGCAAGGTTTTTAATATTTTATATGAAATAACTCAACCTCAAAAGGAGATTGAAATAAAGGGCTTCTGGAAAAAGTGTGTATTTTAGTTTCGTCAATACTTTGGATCACGCTCTGTTATCCATCGTAGGGATGAGAGCAAAATGATACAAAGATAGAACAAAAAACATTAGTTCCTCTGCTAAATATGTTGGTGCAACTCGTAAAAACAATGGTCTTACTGAACAGAGGAATGATAACCATTATATGCCTTTCTAACAATTAGATAGCCTAAGAAGGCCCCAGCACAAGGGTGAAACCCCATGAATTGCTTTATAGACGGATTTTGGGATGTCCATAGCCTAGCTTTCACAGCTAAGGGCAAAGATTTGTTTTTCCATGCCTTGGGAAGGAGGGTTGCACATCCACCAAGGCAAAATAACTCAATCTTAGACATAGGAAAACTTCTTGTCCCTAACCACCATCTAAAGTTGATCTTGTGATATGGGCAGCAGCTAAGTGTCAGACAGCTAGGAGGGCTCTCCTAGGGGAAAACAACAAGGTATTGTTGATTATCTACTGCAGTCATAAGGAAAGTTTTTGGTCTCAGAGCCACAGGCACATCTGCTTTGAATTTGAATATGTTGGTCCTAAAATATGGACAGAACAAAAGGATAAAAACGGCAGTTGAATTCACCCAGCATATGCCACAAAATAAGACTGTACCCCACCCTCTAGAATTGTTGATGATACAGTACCAAAGCCTACCCTAGCCAACCTTTTCCATCCATGTTTCTAAGTACATTTATTGCCAAGGTGGTGGCTATTGACAACAATCAGATCATACAAGGACAACAATTTGAAATATTGAATAATATATTACATAAGGATAAAGCAAAGCATTATAAATTTGGTGGACTTCGAAGCTAGTAACAGTCAAAACATTTAATATTGCAAATCATGGTATTGCATCAAGTCGTTGATGCTAAGGATTAAGAGTATGTTTGGACCTAAACCCAATTTGGCTAAAATGGCTGTTCTTTCATGGCATAGAATTTAATGTTGATATGTAAACACTTGCTACATGGGCTATCGCCCCTCCACAGAACAAGCCTAGGAACCAGCTTAGACTTACAGATTTTAAGGAAACCCTACCAAGTGTTAATCACCAAGGTTGGAGATATGACCCTTGCAAATTCATCTAAAAGGGTAATGGAAGTGGTCAAGTACAATTACGCCAATGTTTTACATTCTCCAGCAAATTGAAGCATTGGAATCTAAGGCAATGGAAATATAACAAACCAGCTCACCAAGCTGGAAACTAATAACAGGAAGCTCTCAAGTGTTAGAATCTGTAAAACAAATGAAAACCCAAGATCTGGTGCAAGAAATAGAAACTATAAAACTACAAATACAAATGATGAAAGATTAAAATAGTATTACGAAGTTAGAATCTGACGAAAGAATGTGTTGTGTAGTCTCACAACAAGCCCATTTTTCTCTCAGCAAAATGAGGACCCCTTCTTTTGCTTTTCATTGTTGTTTCTGTTTTGCTTGTTTTGGTGGTAATGGAAAAATTATTATGATTTCCCCGCTATAGCAGAAAATAGTGTAGTTACTGAACCTGACCATTCCAGACCTTTAAAACCTTAAGTCCCTTGTCTTTATCCAGACCTGATGCCTTTATGAATTGAATTTTATTTTTAGCGAGAATCTGACCCCTAAGTGAACCGAATCTTTTAAAAGCTAAATATTAAGTTCACTTAGTTTTCCCCGCTATGTCTGGTACCAACCAAATTCTCTGCTATAGCGGGAATTCTCCTCATTACTGAACCTGCACCTTTTGAAAGTCTATCAACTTGTTAAAAGTGTCACTATCAGAACTTAAAAGCCAATAAAATGGATTTAACTTTTGGCAGGAACCCGATGTCCGGCTGAACTAGATGTATGCAAATCTCAATTTTTCACATCCATACTAAGATGATGTCATGTTGATGAGAGCCTACATTTCATCTTCATGTGAACCCGAACTTATCTAAAGGTACATTTTCCAATTCCTTTGAAAATTCCCACAGCTGTACAACTTCATGAACCATCAGGGATTTCCAACTGAACCCAACATATAGAATATGGATATTTACACATCCATTAAGATTCATCAAATTTCCCGCTAAGGTGATAAAACGAATCCCAACAAGAACAAAAGGATGGTGAACATAATATGAACATTGGATTTTGAATTTAAACTCAAAGAATTCCCTTACATTACATAAAGTGAATTGTGGGTAAATAGGCTCCAACTGAACATGATAATTTTTGGAGCAAAAAGCAAATGGAGAATTGAAATTCCCACTCTACGCCATTAATGCATATCTACCACAACTTTTTTGCATTAATTGCATGTAGCTTTTGTGATTTTTTTTAACATTTTAAGGCATTCTTTCGTCTCATTTCATCATAAAAGTAAAATTAAAAGAGAGAAGAGTGATTTGACAAGCAGAGGCGAAATTGTGCAAACGACAAACGATTTGCAGAGCTGAAATATCAAAGAATCCCATAGCTACAG
Source organism: Sequoia sempervirens (assembly GCA_007258455.2). NCBI lineage: Eukaryota > Viridiplantae > Streptophyta > Pinopsida > Cupressales > Cupressaceae > Sequoia > Sequoia sempervirens. Next base: position 199,204,609 of record VDFB02000008.1, read on the forward strand.
AGACTTGCAGAGACTTCTAGCAATTTATATAGCAAGCGAAGTTGTGCAAAGATGTGAAAGGTGATTAACTTTAAAGGTTTGAATATTTGCATAATTGAACTAGGTACGCATTCTTGGTAAATTTTAATGGGTTTTCATGAATTATGGCAAATGTTGTTTGAACTAAATGTTTGGGAGAAAATGAAACCCTAGATTAACGTAAACCGATGGAAACCCTAGTTTTGCAATTGAGTAATCGCAGGTATTACCCTTAATTCAATGCAGGAACCATGAGTCAACAATTGAATAACGTGAAGGACAAATTCCAAGGATCTTTGCCCACCTCACACATTTGACCTACATTCAAAACAGTATCAAATACCCATCTAGGGCAGTTCGATACCAAAGAATTTCAAAAGAGGGTAATTGGTGAAGATGTAGGTATGTTTGCAAAGAATATTGCAAGAAATGGTCTTCACCTAGCAGCCAGATTTCCAATGATCATGGAAACACCAAAATTAGTTTTGGAATGCATTCACTACTATGACATGGATAGAAGGTTGGTTGTCAAGGAAGGTAGGGTTTATGCCAAACTAACTCCTAAAGGGATTGCACGAACATTCAACATCCATCTATACACTGTGACGAACCCTTTTGAGAAAGATAAGTCCTCGAATGAGTACACATGAAAAGTACAAGAGAATTATGCATTCATCTTGGATGCTAGAAGATAAGAAGTTGAAGACAATCTCCAAAATGCCTAAAACATTGTATCGAAGTGACTTTAAACAGGACATAAGTGATATCATCACTTTGCTCAGCTAGGTAGCAGGACTTCCGACAGTTGGGACATCTAAGCCATGGATGTAGAGTTATATTAAGTTGGTCAAAAATGATGAGGGAAGAATTCACCGAGCTTAGGCTATCAATGATTCCATTCATGCATAGATAAGTGTAATGTCCCCTTCTCATCAGTAATCAGCTCAGTTGCTCATCAGCCTATTCCGGAGGCTCGTAGGCTCATTGAGGTGAAATTAGGGTTTCCATGCTTGGAGGTTCTGTGGCTTTTCTTGGTGTTTACTATTTTTAGTAAATACTATGTTTGGCAGTGGTGCTGTTGGCAGTTCTTCAACTTGTTCTTATCCTTGTTGGAGCAGTTGGTATTTTTGGTATTGTTCCCCAAAATGCAGTTCTTGATGGCAATTATTAATACAAGGCAAATAATGTTATGTTTCTTTATTGAGACACCCCCTCCTCCCCCCGCCCCCCCACTTGGCCAAAGGAGTTAACATTATGTTGTTTTAAAAGAGGGTCATTGAAGGGGTACGCCTTCATAAAGGAATTTATTATTTTGCAATAAAGTTTTTTATGTTGCCTTGAAGTGGGACGCCACCCTTAGGGAATTATGAATTTTGGAAAATTGAAAAGTTTCTTTTGTGGCTATTGGTGTGCTTTGAAGGGAATTTGAAGAGTTTTCTTCTTTTCTATAAAAGTGAAGTTTTGCTCCAGCATTTGGTATCCATGAAATTATGCTAATGTTATGTTGTTGAAATGACAACTTGGTTTCTACTTCGAGGGATGCTTACCTCCTAGTTTCAATCCAATTTCGTGTTTGAAATACAACACCTAGTTGGTTTTATTTGCTGCTTCTCATTCAGACTAGCAGATGGAGATCATTAGTTGAAGATTTTTGGAGGTTTGTCAAATTCTGAGTTGCTGGTTCATATACAGCTGAAAGTGAATTTTGTATACAGCTCATTGAATAAATTAAATTTGGTTATGGGCATTGATGATAAGTGTTTGTCTACTATGGGCGACCCTTTCCACCAAATTTGAGAATTTATTATCAAGTTTCTGATTTTATATGCCAAAATCGCCCCTCAAGGAGGGTCGTACCTTTCATGAATGGTCTTGGGATTCATGCCAAATAAACAGGGATGAATTGATGCAGTTTTATGATCTGATTTGGGGTGCCATCCTCCTAGAAGACCTTTGCACTTCGTTTCACGCCATTCGGAGGTATTTTAAATGAGTTATGAACATTTCATTGGTTTCACAATTGCTGGTTTTCGATTTCAGTTTGCTGGTTTTTGTAATCAGATTGTATAAGTTCAGTTTTTGGCTTCGATTTTCAGTATTTGAGTTGCTTAGAGCTTTGCAAGAACCATTCCTCTCACTTTGCTTCATTTTATCATTGTAACACATTGTAATTTGCAGATTTTCTTATTTGTAAGGTTGAGAATTAGTAGTACTAATCCAACCATTATTAATTTTGCATTTACTTGTGCTTCTAATTCACATATAATAACCCCTGGATGGTTTACCGCCAGTGAGGAGGAAAATTACTTTGTATTTGCTTTTCTCACCCACTGTCAAGTCGTGAATCCCCACTCTTGAGTGGATGCCTGCCGCAGTGGATGAATTATAGTTGGAGTTTTTCTATGGCTGGTTATCCACCTAAGTTTCTTTCATTTTGTAATAAGTACTCCGCCATATGTTAGCACCTCGCCTTCAAAGGGATCTTGAGTGCACATTCTTGGCGTGGAGTTTATCTTCCATTTCTAGTTGTATTAGTTTCAGTATTGAGTTATTGATCCTAGGGATCCTTTGACCATATGCCCACCCCTCTTCCTTAAGTGGTTTTAGGGCGCATTCTTGGTTAGAGTTGTTTTGATAGAGATTTGGTTTTGGCGCTAATGCTAATCAAATTGGCCAAGTGTTGGTTATTGTGTAAAAACTGTGGCAAAAAATTGGTTAGCATATTTCAATAAGTAGTTTCAGGAGGTCAAGATAGTTCTACATGTCCTCGAATGTCATTTATCCATGTGCTATTAAGGTCGAGTTTCTAGGTTTAAACAAAGTTGGTGTGTTGGGGAACGGCCCTCGAACAAAAGTTAATCTACCAACTGATAAAATATAGAACTGGAAAATATGATATATATTAAACTGGAAATACTACAATTTATAATGGGATGCTGAGATTAACAGATCCACAAATAACTCAACAGATCCCTAAACTAACTCCTAGAATAGTGGATCTTACAACACAACTAAGATAGGTGGCATAGTCAACTGAGACACGTGTTCTAGTTTATTCATTATTTCTAACACCAACACTATGCTCAACTACAATTGAAAGAGTCCCTAAAGGATTATCGCAAAGTAAACGATGCTTTTTCTATGAAATTGGTTAGAACATTTGAGGGAGATAAAGCCAAGAGAATGCCAGTGGACACTCAAAATGTGATCCCATCCACATGGAAGTTGGTTCGTTCAATTTCCTAAGTTCACCTATACCAAAATAGAAGGGTTTTCAGGTAAACCTTACATACTTCCAAAATATCCTTCAAATAAAATCATGCTATTGGAGATAACTAGGAAAATCTTGCCTTCATATGATGCGCTTGAAAAGTTACACAAAAAAGGCCAGATAAAATTCCCCTTGTACTTGGGAAAGTATATGTATAATGTTGTGGTCAATGCTAGAGAGTCCGAGAAGGAGCTACAAGCATTAAAATTCCAACTCCTAGACAATGAGAGGTCAAACTATGACCTATGTGGAAGATTACACAAGAATGTAAACAAGAAAATCATGCATGAACCTAACTTGGAGGATTTCTAGGTAGATTGTGTTGATGACCACGAAGTCAAGAAAAAGTCATATCAACAATTGAAATTGAACTAGATGAAGACCTTGGGAACCTTTAATATCCCACCTCAGGTGAAAGACAAAGATAAAAAGGTCTTTCATCCCAACTATGATTTGAACAAAATATTTGATCAGCCTATTGAGGATCCAAATTGGACCAAGTCAAAGGTAACTTCTTTGAATGAAATAGTGAAACTTATTTTGGATGCCAGCCAGTTGTGGCTAAATCAATGCACTAATGCTTTAAAGATGAAAGGGGTGGCTATAACATACTCCAAGGAAAATACAAGAAAGACGAAAACAAAATCTGTGGAGGATGCAGACTACGATGATTTCTTAGTCAAGAAGAGGAAAACAATCGAGGCCAAGGTTGTGAGGATGGAGAAGGTTGAGGGTAGTGAAGAGTTATCAACTGCAAGCATTACAACTGCCAATATGCCAGAAGACCCTAACCAACCAATAAGGGTGATTCTAGTCAATTTGATAGGGAAACCATGAGGCATATCTGCTAGTGCATCTTCTCTACCACAAGCAAAGATAATCAAGCCCATTGTTGAACAACCAATGCAAGCAATTGCTCCTACCATGCAGATGGTCAATCCTAAGGGTAAAGATATTCAGCAAACTTCCACACCCTATTATGTAGTTAAATTGTTCGCTTCTCCTCCTTCGAGGAATATTGTCTTCTCAATGGCTACGCCAGCAACACAACAAAGACAAATGAAAAGTCATCTTGAAGCCACCTATGAAGAGGATGATATGACCATAGAAGAAATATTACAAGAGAAGAAGTTGGAGGAAAGGTTGAGGAAATAGAAAGAAATTTTGAGAAAGAAAGAATCTCCTAGTGTACCACCCACTATTTTAGTGGATAGTCAGGGTAATGATGAAGAGGAAGATAATATCAACTTTGATGTGATGACAAGAGAAACACTCATTCTTTCAAGATCTTCTGAACCAATCAAAGAAGATCCAATTTTGGGGAAGGCATTAAAAATAGGTGAAGCTGAGGTCTTCAATGCTCACATTGAAGAAGGGACAAGTACATCAATTCATCCCATTCTTTTTGAGATGGTTGAAGACCAATCTCAACTTGAGGAACTAAATAAGGAAGAAACTCTAGAACAAAGCTTGTGGAAATTCATTAGGAAATTGAAAAATTGATGCAAGAACAAGAAGTTCCACCACAAGGTGAGAACGTAATGGTTGAGGCTAAACCTGATGATATTATGGAACAAAAAGGGCAATTGGCACATGAAGAAATTTCTCTGGAGGTGCAACATGATCATACTCTAGAAGTAGGACCAAAAGTAGAAATTGTTGAGCAACAAGAAGCTATGTTAGGCTTGAGTAATGTAGAGGTTACTAGTGAGCAAGTAGGTGAGGATGTAAATGTTGGCACAAATGTTACTTCTAGTGAAAATCCTATAGAGGAAGAAATACTACTAGAGGAGGTGCGTGTACCACAAGAAGAACAACCTCAAGAAAATCCTAACAAACAAAATGTTTTCTCTGCACCACATGTGGAAGATGTTGAAAATACCCAATCTCTACAATGCCCTCAACAAGGAGAAGTTTCGGAACAGGCTCTCGGTTGGCTACCTAACCAATTGCAATCACCTATCCAGGTATAAATTGTTCCATTGGACTTTAAAAGTCTAATTCAAGAAATTGATATTCCTTGACCCAAAAAGAAGGCAAAAACAATGAATTCAACTAAAAGAGATGCTATGGGGGCAAAGTCAATTCAAGTTGTTCCCATAAACCAGAAAGATTAAAGGAGAAAGGTTGGCATCAAATTGTCAAATCTTCACCATTGAATTGGGACATACAACTAGAGAGCGAGAGATTGAAGACTAAAGGGGGAATGTGGAAGCAATAGCGACGAGAATGATGAAGGATAAAAAGAAGAAAAAAGAATTGAAGGGAAAAATAGCACAGCTCTAGAACTTCATAAAAGCCCTTGTCCAACTAGATCTAGCTGTTGAAAAATTACCTCCACATCCAATTTTGCTACCTGAGGAACAGGGAGAAGCAATAGATAGTATGAAGCATAAGGCCAATATGCTTAATAAATGGATGGATGACTTGATCAAGGAAGATGAGGAGATAATAAAATCTGCTATTGCAAAATATAAAGAGATGTCCCAATGGAAGCAAAAGGTCAATAAATTAAAGAAAAGTTGTGAGGATAGGCTAGTGCAAAACAACATAGAACTGAAAAGAATTCTAGCGATTGAAAAATTCGATAATAACTATCTACTAAAAGAGAAAATGGTCACTAGTAAAGATATCCCTAAGCTAAAAACATGAGAACTCCAATTGAAATTGGAGAAGAATATGATAAAAGAATGTAGAAGCCAAATGGAAGCCCTACAAGACCTGGTACAAGATATCTTGGAAAAAGATATCTCAATAATTGATGCATTAACAGAATAGCTCAATGGTATTAATAACATCGAGTTGAATGATGCCGAGGTAAATGAGCTTAAAGCTTATTTTTCAAGTGCTTTAAGTGATCTGATAGGTAATATAAATGAAGAGTTGCTAAACAACATAATGAAGAAGCAAATGTCGATCAAAGATTATAATAAAGCAACCCAAAACAAGAATATTGAGATAAAGAATAGATTTAATTAGATTGTCTCACAAGACTTAGGTCGAGAGGGAATCAAAAAAGTTTTGATTGCTTTTGGAGAATATATGAAAAGGCAAGAAGCATTGAGAAAAGAAATTATGATAGAAGATGATGTTGGTTCTGAGTGAGTTTTAACTATCACTCATTTTGATGATATATGCCTAAGGCACCATGGTTCAAGGTGAAGCATTTTTTAAGTCGCAAGCAGTATGGTATTCCTGTGGATATTGCGGACATTTTGTGCTTAACCTGCATGATGTGGTTTGAATATGCTTTTTGAGTATAGAGATTGATGAGGATGTTATATTGGTTAAGTAAAGTTAAATGTTGACTTGGATGAGGTAGTAAAGCCTAATGATGGATTGTTGCCACAGCTATGTCAACATAAGTGTGTTTTCCACAATTCTTATTGCTACGGGTTTTTCGGAGGTGTTTGGTCAAAGATGCAGTTTCCAAAATTTTCCAGTTTCCCTATTTTTTTCATGCCAGCTGCCCAAGATGTGACTGTAGGAAGGACATTCTACCTGCCAACTATCATTGTAATGATGTCATTTATGTGCCACATATCAATCTGATGTCGTTAATCTGTTCATAATGTAATCTGATCCATCCAATTGTAACTGACTTTAGGCATACTTATTCTATAAAAGGGCTCGAGTCATTCATTTTTAGGAGATCAAAAAATGTTGATACTTGCCAAACTTAAGTTGGAGAATTGCCAACATTAAGTTTGCTTCATGATTTCTCTTCACATTCAATGAGAGCATTTGTATATTCTTGTACAAAGTACTGAATTGGAAGCCAACTTCTAGTCATTTCCTGATTGTAAATCACAAGTGACTATACATTTGTCATTTACTATGGATTATCAAATTGTCACACAAATATTTTGGGTGCATTGGATCAATTTCTTGGTGTGACAAATTTCCTTTGAAGCTTTGCATCAACTATATGTAGTTGTGATTAATTCTAGTGAAATATAGGTTGATTTTAGGTCTCCATTCATCATTTTGGAAGGATGTTCATGTGTGATCGTTGGAAAAGCTAGTCTCTTAGACCCTTTCCTTTCCTCTCTATATCTTTTTCTCATTTTTATCAAATTCTTTAAAAAATGAGCTCATACTTAATAATATCTGTGAAGAGGTCACTAAGATACTTTTTGAACTTCTAAATTTAAATTTCATAAAAAAAAAAATCTTAAGTAATTTCAGAAGAATTAGTAAATCCTTGCCAATTTCTAAGTCTTGTGAATGAAGAATATTTTGTAGTCCCTTTGTAAGTAATAGTAAAATACAACAAACCTTGAGTGAAACCAAGTGTGTCAAGACCAAACGACAGAGCCTTGGGATTATAAATTCTATTCAAATTTGAGAATTTCAAGAGAGATAGGTTTTATTGTAATAATTTTATCTATGTCAGGTGTGATTAACAACCACATCAACAAAATTCTATCTATGTTGGAAATCTATACTAAGTATAGATTTAACTAGAGTGTCTCACAAGACTTAGGCCAAGAAGGAATCAACAAGATGGAAATGTTCCAAAAATAGCATTATGAGAGCTCAAAAGCATGAAACTACATGACTGAAAATACAAACCATGAGAGTGAGTATATATAGACTATGTGAGATGATGGAGGTAGCAAATACAACCAATAGGGAGAGACCACCAAAGAGCATCCAAAAATTGAAAATTGTAATTCCCATGGAAGAAGCCAACAACTCACTAGACTCACATTAATACCCACTTTATTAACCTAACCAAGCTTAAATAAAAGTGTAGGAGAAACCTAGACTAGAAAAAGAAAAACCTATACTAACACCCCCCCTTAAGCATAGCTTAGATGGGCGAGAAGATGGGTCCCAACAAATAAAGCCTAATGAGACACCCATGTACATAGAATACCTCCCCAAAGAGAATAGCCCCCCCCCCCAAAGTAGAGAGAGAAAAGACACCCCTTATAGTCGAGAGAGAATGGAAAGAATAAGAAGACCCCAAAAGATGAAGCCTCCCACGCCCCTAGCAAAGCTAATAGATAAAGATACTTGCTTTCTATCAAAGATTTGGAAAAAACATTGACAACCTACTCAAAAATTTGGTAGTAGAGAAGATCAATGACATGTCCATGGATAAGCTTCCAAATGTAGTGCATGTGAACCTCTATGTGCTTGGTCCATTGATGATGGACCAAGTTCAAAGAAATTCGGATAGCATTTTGGTTGTCACAAATTATGACTGATAGTCATTTGAACTAAATACCAAACTCGGTGAGAATAAACCAAAGCCAAATAGCCTCAATGGTGGCATACACAGCTCCCTAATACTTGACCTCAGTGGAAGAAATACCAGTAACAAAATGCTTTCCTGACCAACAAATAGGCTCTGAACCAAGAGAGAAGCTATAACTTGACATGGATTTGCAATCCTAAGAATCACTTGCCCAATCTCAATCTATATAGCTCACCATGTCAATATCAATGCTTGTTTCATAGTGAATCCCAAAACTGAGTACCCTGTATGTAATGGAGAATCCTTTTGGCTACCTTCTAATGCAACTCATGGGTCTCCCACATAAACCAAGAGGCAACACCCACAACATATGAAATATCAAGCCTCATGTGAGTCAAATAAATAAAGCTCCCAAAAAACTATTGATACAAAGTACCATCAATCAAAGGTGAAGAACACTAAGCCTCAAGCTTGACTCCAAAAAGGAAGGGAATCAAAGCAGGTTTGCAATCAACCATGTGAAACCGCAAGAGCAAATATAGTGCATACTTGAAATATGCAATAGTAATCCTAGAAGCAGATTGAGATATCTCGATCCCAAGAAAATAATGGAACAAGCCCAGGTCAGTCATCAAAAACCTATCAGGAAAGGCAATTTTCACTATCATAATGGATGAAGAACTCTCTGATCAATAGGTCATCAACATAGAGAACTAGAATGAGGAGAGAATCATCTTTTTGTAGAATGTAGAGGTTTGGTTCCAAATGGCAATGAGACAATCCAAGTGTGAGAAGGAAGGAATCCATCTTGGCATACCAAGCCCAAGGAGATTGTTTTAGCCCATAGATAGATTTCCTAAGTCTACAAACCAAAAAGAATCCTGAAGAAAACCCTATGGTTGCTCCATGTATATCTCCTCCCCAAGTTCTTAATGAAGAAATGCACTCTTCATGTCCATATAGTGAATCCCCCAACAATGTGTTGCATCAAAAGAAAGCATGAGTCAAATGGGATTCATCTTCACAACGGGGTCAAGGTCTCAAAATATTCAATACCAAGAACTTGGGAAAAATCCTTTGCGACTAACTGTGCCTTATACTTATTCACTGACCCATTTGCTGCAAATTTTGTCTGAAAACTCCACTAGCATCAAAAAAACTTTCTTCCCTTGGGAAGAGTGAAAAGATCCCAAGTGTGGTTCCTAATCAAAGAATCATACTCTTCCTACATAGCAACATCCCATTCAAGAATGCTAAATGCCTCCTGAAAAGACCGATGATCAAAAGCAGTAACTATTGAAACAAGTGTAAGCAAATGAAACTATGAAAGAGTCTACCTAATGTCTAATGGATCCCCAACCCAATTGCCTACATCCTACATTTTTTGTCAAGCCAAAAGTGGCCCTTAAGTTCAATAATCAAGAGAAGAATCATCAATCTTTGAATGATGACTAGGAGATGAAGGAAGAGAACCCCCATCGTCACTCTCAACATCAAAAATAGAAGACTCATCATTAGGAATCTACCTAGGTGGATTTGAATCCTCAAGAATTGTCATCTAGCCCAGGTGACTCCAATATAAATGTAGTAGAATGAGAGGTGTCAAGAGTGGAACTTGCAAAGCCCTCTTCAACACTCCTCTCAATGAATAACTTATGTAGTAGGGTGGAGCAAATAATAACCCTTAACACCATCTGGATATCCTATAAATATGCAAACCCTGTTCTGCAGATCCATGACCATACATTTCTCTATAAAAAAAGTCAGCCCACACAAGAGAACCAAACCAAAAACTTTGAAGTGCTTAAATGTTGGTTTAACTGCTCTCAGCTTCAAAAGGAATAACTCCCTCCAAGGATCAATGATGAACACTGTTTTTAATATAAAAAGCATAGTTTATGGCCTCCACCCAATACTAAGGTGCATACGATTTGTAGATGAACCACATAGTTCATCATTTCCTTCAAATGCATGTTCTTTCATTCTACTACACCATTTTGCTAAGAACTGTATAGAATTGTGCATTGCAAATCAATCCCCTCTAAAATGCAAAACTATAAAAACAATTGTTGACATACCATCATTGTCTTTTCGGAAAACTTTGTTGGCTTTCCCTGATTGTCCCTTCGCAAAAAATTTGAAGTCTTAAAAGTTCTCAAAGACCTTGGACTTCCGCCTGAGAAAGTATACCCAAATATATCTAGAAAATTCATCAACAAGTGTCAAGACATATCTGGCTCCAGTAAAGGAAAGATGTGGAAATTGACCAGCCAAATCATTGTGAGCCAACTCTAGCATCTATGAAGCTCTCCATGCTTTGCCTTTGTCAAACTTCTTTTTAGGATGATTACCAAGAATGCATCCTTGACAAACACCATCAGAAAAGAAAATAGAAGGCAACCTTGAAACCATACTCTATTGGTTGAGTTGCTACAAGTAGCTGTAGTTGAGATGGTCAAACTGCTCATGCCATAAATTATTCACTTTATCGGCGTGAGTGCAAAAACAAGTCAAACGAGGATCAAAAACAAAGTGAGAAAAGAGATGAAGTCAAGACTAATGATCTACTCACCCCACTACAACTATAGAACCACTATGCATTCCACTTGTAACCAATGAATCGAGAGTGAACTCAACTTGCTTGCCTAGACATATGTGATTGATTTGATAAACTAATAGGAGATTAGTTGATAATGGAGGCACACAAAGAACATCCTGAAATGTGTCATCCCCACATTAACAATCCCTCTCCCACACAACTCAACAAGGTGTTGTAATCCATCAAAATGGTTGGCGTAGAACAAGGCTCCAAAGATGTGAACTCATCTTGAGATGAAGCCACATGGTGTGAAGCACCTAAATCGACAACCCAAGTGGATGGCAGAGAAGCAACTACTATGAGGGCCTTGCCCTTTCCTTTCCCATTGTTGTTATCTTTTGCCTTGGTAGACCCCTCATTTGAACTTTATTTTACTAACTCAAGAACACTAATGTTATTCTCCTCCAAAATATGTGTCAAACGATCTATCTATTTCTTCAAACACTTAAGTTCATCATAACCAGGCCTTCTACAATGGGCAAACTTAACATTTTCTTTCTCAAGCTTGTCATCTTTTGAAGAAGAGGTCTTTGAAGTTGCTTTTGAGGCAACTTGCTTCAAATCCTTTTTTCTCCTTGTTATTGTTGCTTTTATATCTCTTATCCTTATTGCCCAATCCATTCTATTATTATGTCTTGGTTGGGAACCAAGGCATGTGACTTAGAGAATTTGAGAGTTCCAATTTGGATGAGCTTATCATGTTTACCTAGTGGGAGAGACAGCAAAGTCATCTAAGGATAATATAGTGAATTGAGTTCCTAGGGCACTCTTGATGGCATAAAGGTAGAGACAAAGATTGAATAGTCAAAACCAAGTTTAGTGAGGATACTAAAGATCAATTGTTCATCTTTATTTTCAATTGCACATTGTTTTAACTAAAATCTTTGTTATTTCAATTTAAAATCATGAATAGTGTCAACTATCTAGGCTCAAACTAATGAGCTCACTCATGGAATCCTAAGCCCCAAACAAAGTGTCCAATTTGGACCAAATCTTGTTGGGAGGTATTCAAGGATTCAATAACAAAAAGAAAATTGGAAGATATAAACAAACACAATAGTCCATAAACTTCATCACATTTATTAAACCACTGAGGTTTTTTTGCAAGTTGAGTAGATTCTATGTTTATACCCATTTGCAATTCTTTACTTCTTAAGAAGATAAAAAAATTAGATTTCCAATCAGAATAGTTGTATAAAGTAAGGAGGAACTAAAATTTGATCCATGTTGCAGAAATAATAGAATGCAAAAACAAAAGAGTATAAAAAAGAAACACGAGCACCCCCTACTACTAGTTGCTAAAATGATTCCCCTAGCAATTACAATGTTTGGCACTCTATAATTAATGCATTGTATGATGCAAAATTGCAAATACCAAATTTATAGAGTTTTACAAGGCCCAAAAGTCACCAAAATACTGAAACTAAAAATCAAGTATAATATGAAAGGAAATAGAAAACCCTAGTGTGGAGTATGCAAAAAACACGAAATCGGTAAAAACAAGAACCAAAAAAGGAGTTTGTTTGCACAAGTTATTGCCCTCAAAAGGTCTCAAAACAAGAATTGAGTAGCAAACCCTATAAAAAAACTGAAGCTTCAAATCAAAAACCAAATGCACCACTGTGAAGAGTGCAAAAATTTGTCCCAAATCAAAAAAAGTTACTCAAAGAGATACCTCTATATGGCTAAGAAAAAGTCGTTTAAGTTGGCCTTTAAAACTCAAAACTACAATGAAGAGGTGCTAGAGGCCCTAGTGGCTCAAGGGTGCCAATGCTCAGGCAACCAAAGAAAGGCACCACCAACGACAATGAGCTAGTTGCGCATTGGTTTTAACTAGGCGGATATGTGCATATGTGGCACCTTGGAAATGAACAGACTACAACAGCAATGGCGGTGATGGCACAAAGATACCTCACAAGCGATGGAGAAGACTAGTGGTGTTGCTAATTGTGGCACTAACCACAACAAGCCACTAGCGGCTAGACCCTAGTAGTCTAAATTGCAAGAAAGACACCTCAGTCCAAATTGACAAATTTTATACCAAAATAGAAGTTTTTGGGCCTTCCAAACACAATGGTTAGGTTTGATTAACTTGAAAGCTAGATAAAAACTATCATATCAACATTCAAACCCCCATTTTGAAAACAAATTGCCCAATCTTTGATTTTGGTGAAATGAAAAGCGATTTTGACTTCCTCAAACCTTCTAGACAGTGTGGAATAGCTAAAAATGTTGCCAAGATTACCAAAAAGCTACAATCACAGAGATTCTAAAAAATAAAGTGCAAACCCCAAAAGTTAAAATTTGTCGTCCAACTTTTCTGATTCTCCAAATCATCCAAAAATGCAAGAGAAGAACATATTAGGTTTTCAATAAACTTGCATGCAAAGTCATTAGAACCCCCCAATCTTTCAAGTAGAAAAACTGAGCATTCTCTTACCCTACACCAAATGCTTCGATACCATGTTAGAATTTCTAATCAAATGAAAATCCAAGATATAGTGCAAGAAATAGAAATTATATAACTGCAAACACAAATAATCAAAATGCAAAATAGGATTACAATGTTAGAATCCAACAAGAGAGATGCAAATGCTCCTAAAGGCAATATAGCATTAAGAGAGCTCAAAAGCATGAAAGGTGGCAAATATGACCAAAAGGGAGAATATACCAAAAGTATCCAAAAATAGGAAAATGTAAACCCGTGGAAGATGTCAACTCACTCCACTCGCATTAATACCCACTTTATTAACCTAAGCAAACTTAAATCAAAGTGTAGAAAAAACCTAGACCACTCATGTTAATACCCACTTTATTAACCTAAGCAAAGCTTAAATAAAAGTGTAGAAAAAACTACCACTACAAAAATTTAAAAACTACAACAACATAAAGAAGAGCAAGGAAAAACCTCAAATGCATCCCTTTGTGCTCAAACACAAGATACCATAAAGGTTACAATTTTGCAAGAAAAACTTGCAAGACACAAGGCCGCCACTGTGTATGTGGAAAAGTAAAAGACAATCTATAAATGCCTCCTATAAGAAGACAATGTTGGATTTTCTTACGCCAAAAGTGGGTGAAATTTTTAGATATTCAAGTACATGTGGGACTGATTTAAAAGAGTAAAGAGAATGTGTCAACTATGAGAAGAGGCCTTTAGAAAAGGTATGAAGGATACTTGGTCTCCTCATCAAACAATTGCAAAAGGCTTAAATGACAAAAAATTGAATGGATAATAGATCATGGGATAGAAGATAAGAAAGTTGATGTTATAGCTCTAGAGGTCAAGTCAAGTTGGTGGAGCAGCTACTACTAGGAATCTCATTGTTGAGGTTCCAAAGCTAGCTATTGCAGCTAGGTTAATTGGTGTATCTACGACTATGCAGCGCCAAGTGTGGAGAATCAGCCCCTACTGTGCGGGCCACTTTTTGGATGACATGGTTTTTATTAAATCTTTTGTTATAATATTTTATTCAAATTATTTGTTTGCAATCAACACCACAAATTCAGGATTATACTTATAGAAGCATAGGTTGTATGCTATGTTACAGGTCCGCCCCTTGGGGCCCCCGAGTCCCGATCTGGTCCAACCCGTGTTCGGGGTCTGGATCCGGTCCCTTGTGGGTTCGGACAAGGCCCGGCCCACAAACTATGGGTCCACCCTATCGAACCTAGGCGGACCCACGATGTATATTGAAAGTTTTCGAACTTTTTTTTACTTATTTTAGACATAAAAACATTAAATAAAGCCCCCCAATCCTAAAATTATGTCTGCCATGAAGGTTTATGTGGCTTTGAAGGTATTAATTTGGGTCTTATTGTGAATGCAAAATGATGTATACCATGAAGGTTTGTGTGGTTGCCCCCAAACCCACAGGATGGGCGTAGCCCCTCGACCCCGCTGGGGGTGTTGCCCCCACAAGGGGCACTGCCCCTTGACCCCGTTGGGGGCGCTGCCCCCAAACCCCTATGAGGGGCGTTGCCCCTCGACCGCATTATGTCTGCCATGAAGGTTTTTGTGGCTTTGAAGGTCTTAATTTGGGTCTTATTGTGAATGCAAAATGATGTACGCCATGAAGGTTTGTGTGGTTGCCCCCAAACCCGCAGGATGGGCGTAGCCCCTCGACCCCACTCGGGGTGTTGCCCCCACAAGGGGCACTGCCCCTTGACCCCATTGGGGGCACTGCCCCCAAACCCCTATGAGGGGCGTTGCCCCTCGACCGCATTTGGGGTATTGCCCCCAAACTCCCATTGAATTCATTTGATTTGCCATGTACTCTCCAAGTCCAAGTTTGCCTACAAGTCTTCATCTATAATATTGTCATCCGATTGGACAATCTTCCCTGATGCTTACCTGCAAGGGGAAATGCAACAATGTAGTTAATTTTAACATATAATATATTTCATGACATTTGAGTTTGACTAATTGACATTCTAATGTTTTTTATTTTTAATATGTATATATTTTTTTATTTTTATATGTTTTTGTATGGACGAACCCAAAACCAGTGTACCCCAAGTACGCGTCCCTCCCTAAATGCTGAGCGTTCCTGAAACGAGGATGTCCCCGAGACGTGGGGACGGCGTTCCCAAGTCCCCAATGGCGCCACCAATTTTGCCACTCGCCGCCGGGGACGCGAGGACGTCCCAGCGTTCCCAGGACGCCGAGGGGGACACCTATGCGTCCCTCGAGCGTCCCGGGGACACCTATGCGTCCCTCAAGCGTCCCCCGCGGTGGCAACTTCAAGCACATGTTTAAAAAGAAAATAACACATTTTTTTATTATTAGTAGTTCCAGTGATGAGGAGTTGTCAACCTCCCAAGGGATGATTAGAGGCCTCCTTCACTACATTTTGTCATTTTGACAGTTTGATTTTGTACTTGTTTTGATATCATGCTACTCATTGTAATCATCTTTATGATCAGATATTTTTGATATCATATAATAGAAATCTTCCATTTGCCGATTCGACAATTTAAAATATTATGTAGTATTGAGTATTCTAATTTCTAATTAGTAATTCGATATTGAAAACTTCAATGTTCATTGTTCAATGTTCAAGTATTTACTATTTAGTATTTCAATTTGGCATTTGCAATTTTGCTATTTTACTTAATAGTCTTATACATCTTTTCATAACTAGCATTTTAAGTACCATATATAGTATATAGTATACACTCTCCCAAAATTGAGACCCATTTGTCCCCCCGTCCCCAACGGTGGTGTAATTATGCCCAAAACCAACCCAACCCCAAAAAAAAATTGATTGAATCCGCAAACCAAACCCTCAAACCCGAACCCAAACCGGTAACTTAGGTTGTATGCATAACATGTATTTTTTCCTAATGCTTGAGCAACAAAGTAATACCCCTCTTTTATCCCTATCCAAAAAGCCAATGTGGTTTAAAGCATTGTAAAGCAGAATACAAAAAAACAATTAATAGCCAAATTGTAGATCACTACTTTGTGACCTGCAACCACTAGTTATTAATGAAATTCACCTTGACTGATCAAAACAGTAGTTTTATTTAAATCCCTTGCATGGAACAAATGATTAAACAAGATATGATTGTTTATGATATGCCTTTGCAAATGCAATAACAAATTTAAACAATATAGGCATGGCAAAATTTTACTTATGGCCCTAAACTTACAAACAAAAGCATTATATAAAATTAAAAAATAAAGACAATCAATGTAATCTTTGAAAAGCCCAAAATATTTGCCAATGAAGAACAGCTAGAGGTAGAGAAGCCCAAAACAATGGATTGCATGTACCATTCGTCCCCTGACTAACAAATGCTTAATGGTGTTTGTGTGTTAAGGGAGTATCTTTGCCTTGTAATTATTACCAAATGCATGAAGATAAATGAAATTTGTGTTATGACTACCAATATAATAATTGAAAAGCCCAAAAGCTTTGCCAATGGGTAACAACTAGAGGAAGAGAAGCCCAAAGCAGTGGATTGCATTTACCATTTCTCCCCTGACCAACAAATGCTTAATGGTGTTTGTGTGTTTAGGGAGTATCCTTGCCTTGTAATTATTACCAATTGCATGAGGATAAATGTCATCTGTGTAATGACTAGTCATAATGGTCATCTTGAGATGACCTAAAACACACGTGCCAAATACCACAAAATTTGAAATCTAATTAAAAAAGCCCATGAAAGCCTTCAGCTAATTAAAGTGTGTCCTTCATTAATACTAGAGTCATCCCCCATGCCATCTAGTTATAGGACGTCTATTTATTCAATGATAAGAAAAAAAAAGGAGATATCGAACCTAGAGCAACATGAAAAGCTTTAATAGCTTCAATACCAAAGATTTCTATTTTATAAAATCAAGTATGACACATGTCAGCGATTCCTACCCAGTTGAACAAGGAAGTGTGGAGTATACAATCCTAAGAAAGATGGAAAAGACACCTTTTAAAAATCAAGAACTTTATATTTATACAAGGATTTGGTGTGGTCAGTTCTTCATTGAGGTGTGACAGTCAAATCAAGGCTCTGGTATGTTAGTTTTAGGATCAGAAATGAAATAAGCAGAAACACAGAATAATAAACAATAGAACACAGCAAATACCTTGGGAAAACCCTCCTTCTTGAGGTAGAAAAACCCAGCCACAAATATATCACTTATACATTGAATGAAAGTGAAATATTCCGAACCAATTTTTTCAATTTTTTATTACAATAAGCAATGCAACACACATCTGTTAGGGTTAGCGCTTAAACCAAAACAATGCGGAATTCAACTCTAACCAAGGATGTACACCAGGATACCGAGTTGGGCAAGGTGTGAGCATATGGTCAGAGGATCTCAATGCAAAGCTGAACTGAATAACTCTAACCAAGAATGTGCCGAATGACGACGAGCATATGGTCAGAGGATCCCTACCAACTACTATGCTGAAAGTAACTCGACGCCAAGAATGCGCTTTCCAACCCAAGGTGGGAATGGACCTACCATATGGCAGAGATTCTAATGAGCTACAATGCAATATTCAAAGTAAGATAGGCGGCAAGCCAGCCTCTTCCACTTATTCAGCGGGTATTACAATGAAGCATAAGAAGAGGAAGTAAGATTGCTGACAGTACTACTGTTCAGCTTACAATAATTAGAGAGTGCCTGCCAATAACATAGAATAAGAAAGTCTAACACTGTTGCAATATAGTATGATGTCTCCTTAATGCTCACAATGACTTCCTACCCAAACCCAACTCAAATGACAGACTTTATGCAAACTGATATGACTGAACATGGACTGAAATTTCTTAACCAGCAACACTGAACCCTACTAAAATGCTCACAACTCCCTCAATTCTCAACCAAAAGCCCTCAAATCAAATGCATTATCTCCCTAGGATGAAGGCGCCCAAGTTACATCAAAGAAACTCCTCACAACTCCCATATTTTATTAAGTACGCATTCTAATGCAGCCCAAGAGAGGGGCGGCCAACAAGAAGGGGCGATTTTCTTAAAAAAAAATACGGCCTTCACCAAAATATCTGCAAACTTGCATAAAGGGGTGCCCCAAGAGGTTAGACCAGATTATGCAATACCCAGAACCAAAATATTTTTATTTTCAAATATATGAATGAAACTACAACTCAGCCATGATAATCAGCAACTCCAGAAAATTGATATATAATGCAAGACCTGAACTTCAAAGACAAACAAAGCTACAATGCAAACCTCACTACAAAAAGTCCTCTCAACAACAAACTAACTTCTCCACTAGATGCTATCTTTCAAGCACGAAGTCGAGCCAAGGCTAGGAGGCATACATTCCTCGAAGCAATCCCAGTACCATTTCGGCAGCATAACATTACTGAAGTCATAAGATGTGAAATGAAGAGGAGAGGTCTTCTTTTATAAGCCCAACAAGGAATCTCTAGATGCTTCTAGAAAGTGCACCCTAATTCAAATTTGAATTTGACTTCATTTCCCTCCAAGTATAGGCGTCCACTTTCAAAGCTGATTTTTTACTTTATTTTAAAATCATCTCTCCACCAAAAAGGTGTCCTCCTTCAAGCAAGAATTAAAACCTTTTAAAAAATATTCAATTACCTCCAATGAGGTGTCCACCCTTGAAAACCCACCTTTTAAAAACAACTTGAAGTGAAGCACTAGGCCAAGGGGTCAACATTAAAATATAACATTATTTAATTCAACTTGACTTATCACTCCAAAATGCATCCCAAGGCCAAGAATGAACAAACCAACTAAACCGGCTGAAGAAGAGAGCCAACTGTGCCGAAAACAACAGGACGACTGCCAAAAATAGAATTTACTAAAAATAGTAAATTCTTGAAGGTGCTCGGAACGCAAAGCAAGTCACACCACTGCCAAGCTCTCTGAAAACCCAGAAAGAATCCGTAATTCAAACTCCAAATTTCGAGCAACAAGAACCCCCAAAACAGGAAGCCCTAATTTACCCTTCGAGTAGCCTACGGGTCACCGGAATAGGCCAACGGTCAACTGAATTGATCATGCTTGAGAAGGGGACATCACAATCCGCCCTCCCCAAGATTGCTTGTCCTCAAGCAATCGCAAACCTAGATGCTGCAGAATCTCCTCATTCTCCCAAGTCGCATCCTCCATAGGCAAGTTTTTCCACTTCACCAAGTACTCTCTGATTGTTCTTTTTCTCAAAGAACGCTCTCTGGAATCAAGAATCTCTTCTGGAATCAAGAATCTCTTCTAGAATCAAAACTAACTGTCCTTCATCCAAGGTGGTAACTGTGATGAAGCAACAACATTGTGTCCAAGTGCCTTCCTGAGGCGAGACACGTGGAAGACATTGTGTACTCTACTATTCGAAGGTAGCTCCAATTCATACGCTACCGCTCCAACCTTTCTAATAACTTTGAATGGCCCATAGAAACAAGGCTTGAGCTTCTCAGCTCCACTCTTCTTGAGAGTAGACTGTCTGTAAGGCTGTAGTCGAAGATAAACCATATCTCCAACCTCAAAAGAGCGCTCAACACGCCGCTGATCAGTGTACATTTTCTGCTGATTCTGTGCAATCTGAAGGTTGTTCTTCAAGGATTTCAAGATATTTTGACTCTCCTGCAACAAATCCTTGGCTTGAGGGGCTTTGCTATCACCAAACACCAAATCAGCAAAGGTAGGAGCCTCATAACCATAAAGAGCCATAAAAGATGACATCCTTATTGACATGTGAAAGGAAGAATTGTAACAATACTCGCCTATGTGAAGCCATTTCACCCATGCTCTTTGCTGCTCCGAAACATAGTTTCTTAGATAGCCTTCCAACCACTTGTTCACTATCTCTGTTTGTCCATCAATTTGAGGGTGATAAATAATGCTAGGTGTGAGCACCGTGCCACTCATCCTGAAAACTTCTTGCCAAAAAGTGCTTAGGAACTTGCTGTCCCTATCACTTACAATGTTTTTCGGCAACCCATGCAACCTAAACACCTCATGAAAAAACAAATCTGCAACTTGAGCTGCTGAAAAAGAGCTCATGATGGCAAAGAAGTGAGCAGACTTTGTTAATCTATCCACTACAACATAAATACAATCTTTGCCTTGGACCTTTGGCAATTTAGTGATGAAGTCCATTGATATGCTTTCCCATTTTTGGTTGGGAATGGGAAGAGGTTGCAGCAGACCAGCTGGTAGAGTATGCTCATTCTTGTTCATCTGACAAGTGGGACACTCCTGGATGTAGCATTGAACTTCCCCTTTCAGCCCTTTCCAAGAAAATTTTTCCCGAATCTGCCTATATGTCTTGAAGAAACCCTGATGACCAGCAAGTGGAATGTCATGGAATGTCATCAAAATCTTCTTTTTGAGCTTAGAATCAGCCACCAAAAAGATTCTACCCTTGTAGTGTATCAGCCTATGCTCCACGGGGTTTCGGGGACGGGGAGTACTCGGTACGGCGGGACGAGTTTTCGGTACGGGGGTACTTTTGGGTCATTTTTTAGGGGACGGCAGGGGACGGCTGATAAAAAAATAGGGAATTTTTTTAAAATATATAGAAATTTCAAATGTTCATAGCATAACATTGATAAAGCATTCATTCTAGACATTTGTATAAGCTTAATACATATCATTAGACTTGAATTGAGATTTCACATGAGAATCGACAAACAAATTAACAAAATTCAAATGCTTTTCATTATCAATGTGCACACATATCATATAAAAGTCTGATAATTATAACCAAAATGCCCAAAGGCTCCAAGTCTCAACTATGAAATGACATGCTAAACATAAAACTAAGAAAATATATCGCTGTCCAAGGTCCCTAATCAGCATAAGGTAGGTCTAAATCAGCATCACCCTCGCCATTAGAGCTCGAGTCTAAGTTAGTGTCAGTGTCCATGTCAATAGAAGGATCTGCCTCAACCAATGGAACCCCAACCAATCCCTCATGTGCATTCTCCTCAATCTGCATAGCATCTTTGGGATTAACATCCCAACGTAAGGCTGGAGTCTGACGATACTGACTAGTTTGGCGATCCTTCACTCAGCTGCTCTTCTTTTGCTCTCCTTCACTTCACAAGCCAAATGTAAAAATGAGTTGCTTTTTCTCATTTTAGGGCATATATAAGGCATAAATTAGGTTAAGTGGCATGGGGCGTCCCTTGTGGCCCGCCCATGCCTTTTTTTCATTTTAAAAAACTTTATTTTTTATAAAAATGTGTTTTTTGCTGCTGGGCCATGATTCTAGAAGTACCGTACGGATGAGGGACGGCTGGGAAGTTTCGGGTACTTCTAGAAGTACCCTACATCCCCTGCCTTTGCCAAAGTCCCCTGGAAGTACCGGGTACTTGGAGGGCAAAAGGGGACGCCGGGACGTTTCTTGGCTGTCGTCCCCCTTTCGTACCCGGGGAAACAACAAAAACACAGGGGACGCCCGTGGAGCATAGGTATCAACCTTCAACCACCTTGTACCTTTCGTCATAAAAAGTACCTTCAATGATACTGGTTGCAAACTGATTTTTGCCATAATCAGCAAGCAACATTTCTTTCCAATCAGCAGTAAGCTCGCACAATGAGCTCAAATGAGGTCTCCTAGATAGAGCATCAGCCACAATATTGTTTTTCCCTTTGACATATTCAATGTCAAAATCGTAAGCTTGAAGCTTACTCACCCACTTTTGTTGTCTCTCGTTCAAATCCTTCTGATGCATGAAGTGCTTGAGACTATTGTGATCAGTCTTGACCACAAACTTGCTCCCCACCAAATATTGTCTGAACTTAGCTAATGCATGCATGATTGCAAGCATTTCCTTGTCATAGATGGGGTAGGTCCTTTCAACACCTCTTAACTTTCTGCTCTCAAACACAATGGGATGTTTGTCTTGCATCAAAACAGCCCCAACACCTTCTCTGGATGCATCACACTGTAGCTCGAAAGGCTTGGAAAAATCTGGAATAGCCAAAACCGGGCAAGAGCTCATGATCTTCTTAAACTTATCAAAAGTAGTTTGAGCCTTTTCTGACCAACAAAAAGCCCCCCTTTTCGTGAGGTCAGTAAGAGGAGCAGCATTTTGTGAGTAGCCCTTCACAAATCTTCTGTAAAAACCACAAAGACCCAAGAACCCCTTCAAATGAGTCAGGTTCTCTGGAGGTGGCCAATCAACTATTGCCTTGATCTTTTCAGGGTCAACCTTTACTCCATCAGCACTGATTATGTGACCAAGGTAAAGTAGCTCCTTCATTCCAAATTCACATTTGGATTCTTTGGCAAACAAACTTTCTAACTCTAGGATGCTAAGCACTTCCTCCAAGTGCTTGAGATGTTCTTCCCATGTCTTGCTGAAGATAAGGATATCATCAAAAAATATCAGTACAAACTTCCTTAACTGCTTCTGAAAGACTCTGTTCATACAAGACTGGAAGTAGCAGGAGCATTAGTCAACCAAAATGGCATGACTAAAAACTCGAAGTGACCATAGTGACATCTAAATGTTGTCTTCTCCACATCAGACCCTCTCATCCGAATCTGATAGTAGCCCGACCTCAAATCAATCTTGGAAAAGAACTTGGCTCCATGTAGCTCATCAATGAGCTCATCTATCCTCGAAATGGGGTATCGATTTTTTATTGTACTTTGATTCAAAGCACGATAATCCACACACATGCGGATGGTACCATCCTTCTTCTTCACAAGAACAACTGCTAAAGCGAAGGGACTCTTACTTGGACGAATGAAGCCCATCTCCAAGAGTTCCTTAATGTTTTTCTCAATCTCATCCTTCTGCTTCTTAGGGTACTGATATGGTGTTGTGATAACTGGTTTAGCCCCTTCCTTGAGCTCTATGACATGCTCCGAACCCCATTCAAGAGGTGGCCCAGGAGGTAAATCAGCAAACACCTTGCTCTTCTTTGTGAGTATAGACTGAATATCAGGAGGATAGTCTCTCTTTGTTTCAATCGGACTAGCAGGAAGAATCATACATTCCGCAGCCCACTCAACTTGATCATGACGAATCAGCCTTGCCATTCTCTTGAATGACACAATCCGAGGACCATCATTGGACATTCCTCTTAGCACTACCTTCTTCCCATCAAATTGAAACTTGAGCTCCATGGTTTGCAGATTTAGAGAGATCTCTCCAAGCGAACGCAGCCATTGAATGCCTAGGACGGCATCCGTATCTCCAATGTTGACTACATAGAAGTCATCCTTGACTTCATAGTTGCCCAATTGCATAGACATGTTTGAAATCTTCTTGGTGCAAGAGATGTGAAACCCATCAGCAACCATAACCTTGAAGCCTTCAAATTCTTCCGTTTGAAGCCCTTTCTTTGCCACTACAACTTCATCAATGAAGTTATGCGTTGTTCCAATGTCAATCAAAGCAACTATTCGCTGCCCCTTAATCATCCCTCGAACTCTGAAGGATTCATTTTTGTGAAAGCTCGAAAGTTGAGCCAAAGTACCTCCACTTCCTTTTTCATCTTCGGACTCTTCTGGAGCTCTTTCCACTTCGCTGTCATCAAAATCAGACTGCTAGTCTGAAAAATCAGAATTACTTTCTTCAACTGAATAGTATTCAATTTGATGAATTTTGACTCCTTTTGGGCAAATATGATCTTGGGACCATTTTTCTCTACACCGGAAACATAACCCCTTTCTTCGGAGTTCGTTAAGTGTCTCTAGATCCAACCTTGTGACATGAGTTTTATGCTGTTTGAACTCCTTATGGTGAGGTCTTTTTCCTTTATCCTTTTTGTGAAATGATGGCTTGGATTGAAATTTTGCTTTAGGAGCAGCCCACTCCATATTTCTTGCTTTCTTCATTGCCTCTTGTAAGGAGGGTGGATCAAAAGCTTTAATCCATCCCTTGAGTGGCTCCATCAGCCCTTCACTGAATAGGATCACCAAACGCCTCTCAGTGATTCCCGTGACCATGACTGAAAGTCTCTGAAACTCAGCTATGTAGGCATCAACTGTGCCATATTGTCTCAACTGTGCCAATTCCCTGAAATGCACTTTTGGATCCTTTTTCTCAAATCTCTCTATGAGTCTATTGGTGAACTCATCATAGGTAGTGATAGACTGATGACCCAAGGTGACTAGGCCATGGTACCACCACTCGTGCACCACCCCATCTAGGTGTAGCGTAGCGAATTTAATCGCCTCCTCTTCTGCCATGGGTCTAAGAGCTAGATAGTTGTGTAACTTCTGTATCCAAGCTCTAACTGAACTGTTGTCACTCCCATCAAAATGTGGAAGCGTAACCTTGTTGATGGCTTGGTGTAAGTACCTCTATACTGCTGTTCCCCTATGATCATGATGTCTTCCTTGCCCTCTATTCTTCCTCTTATGATCCACAAAGTCGTTGTAAGACATGTCTAGCTTGATTTCATCAGGGAGAGAATCATACTTAGCACGGTTGATTCTCAACTGTTCCACAAATGATGCATTTTCTTCGGGATCAAGTTGAGGGTTTACTGGTGCCAAGAAGGTGCGTTTAAATGGCCTGGAAGAAATGTATGTGTTATTTGAAGTAGGTTGGGCAGCATGTCCATTATGCTGGTTGGAGGCACTGTGTTCTCCCGTATGCCCTAGATTGTTCTGTGGAATTGGGTTCTGACCCATTTTCCCCATCATGAAAGATACCATATCCATTATGGCATCCACCTTCCTCTCGAACCTCTTTCCCGGACTTGCCGTTCTTTCTCTTCCCTTTCCACTTTCTTCTCTGTTGCTAGTAAACCTCTCGTTACCACCCGTTGACCTCTCACCTTCCACCATTTTTGTTTCCTGAGAAGACTCACAATGAGCCCTCAAAACCTCTGATGCTGTCTGACCCTCTGGGACCCAATACCACTGCTTTACACCTTTCTTTTCTTCTCTTGCTATGTATCTTTTTTCTCTATCACTCATAGAAGGCTTTTTTCACAGGATGGCAAAATCTTGGCTCTGATACCACTGAAATATTTTGAACCAATTTTTTTAATTTTTTATTACAATAAGCAATGCAACACACATCTGTTAGGGTTAGCACTTAAACCAAAACGATGCGGAATTCAACTCTAACTAAGGATGTACACCAGGATCCCGAATTGGGCAAGGTGTGAGCATATAGTCAGAGGATCTCAATGCAAAGCTGCACTAAATAACTCTAACCAAGAATGCGCCGGATGACGACGAGCATATGGTCAGAGGATCCCTACCAACTACTATGCTGAAAGTAACTCGACGCCAAGAATGTGCTTTCCAACCCAAGGTGGGAATGGAGCTACCATATGGCGGAGATTCTAATGAGTTACAATGCAATATTCAAAGTAAGATAGGCGGCAAGCCAGCCTCTTCCACAATGAAGCATAAGAAGAGGAAGTAAGATTGCTGACAGTACTATTGTTCAGCTTACAATAATTAGAGAGTGTCTGCCAATAACATAGAATAAGAAAGTCTTAACACTGCTGCAATATAGTATGATGTCTCCTTAATGCTCACAATGACTTCCTACCCAAACCCAACTCAAATGACAGACTTTATGCAAACTAATATGACTGAACATGGACTGAAATTTCTTAACCAGCAACATTGAACCCTACTAAAATGCTCACAACTCCCTCAATTCTCAACCAAATGCCCTCAAATCAAATGCATTATCTCCCTAGGATGAAGGCGCCCAAGTTACATCAAAGAAACTCCTCACAACTCCCATATTTTATTAAGTACACATTCCAATGCAGCCAAGAGAGGGGCGGCCAGCAAGAGGGGGCAATTTTCTTAAATAAAAATAAGGCCTTCACCAAAAAATCTGCAAACTTGCATAAAGGGGCGCCCCAAGAGGTTAGACCAGATTATGCAATACCCAGAACCAAAATATTTTTATTTTCAAATATATGAATGAAACTACAACTCAGCCATGATAATCAGCAACTCCAGAAAATTGATATATAATGCAAGAACTGAACTTCAAAGACAAACAAAGCTACAATGCAAACCTCACTACAAAAAGTCCTCTCAACAACAAACTAACTTCTCCACTAGATGCTATCTTTCAAGCACGAAGTCGAGCCAAGGCTAGGAGGCATACATTCCTCGAAGCAATCCCAATACCATTTCAGTAGCATAACATTACTTAAGTCATAAGATGTGAAATGAAGAGGAGAGGTCTTCTTTTATAAGCCCAACAAGGAATCTCTAGATGCTTCTAGAAAGTGCGCCCTAATTCAAATTTGAATTTGACTTCATTTCCCTCCAAGTATAGGCGTTCACTTTCAAAGCTGATTTTTGACTTTATTTTAAAATCATCTCTCCACCAAAAAGGCGTCCTCCTTCAAGCAAGAATTAAAACCTTTTAAAAAATATTCAATTACCTCCAATGAGGCATCCACCCTTGAAAACCCACCTTTTAAAAACAACTTGAAGTGAAGCACTAGGCCAAGGGGTCAACATTAAAATATAACATTATTTAATTCAACTTGACTTATCACTCCAAAATGCATCCCAAGGCCAAGAATGAACAAACCAACTGAACCAGCTGAAGAAGAGAGCCAACTGTGCCAAAAACAACAGGACCACTGCCAGAAATAGAATTTACTAAAAATAGTAAATTCCTGAAGGTGCTCGGAACGCAAAGCAAGTTACACCACTGCCAAGCTCTCGGAAAACCCAGAAAGAATCCGCAATTCAAACTCCAAATTTCAAGCAACAACAGCCCCCAAAACAGGAAACCCTAATTTTACCCTCTGAGTAGCCTACGGGTCACCGGAATAGGCCAACAGTCAACTGAATTGATCATGCTCGAGAAGGGGACATTACAGAAAGAGCAAAAGTCTGCTTTACAACATGGCCAAACACTAGGCCAATCTAAAGCAATGATAATAGCACCTCTCTAGATGCAAACATACAAGCAACAATGAATATTGATCTCCTTGAAGCAAATATTGATCTGCTGAATAAATGTGAACACCTGCTTGAAGTATGCGAACTTGTCTTGATAATATATTGAATGCCAAATGAATGTGAGACGCCTTGTATTTTTACACTTCAATATGTCTTTTCATGAAGGATCGGCTTCTTTCACCAAGTGAGACAGCTTCTCAAAATAAGACGTCTTTTGTCAAGTCGGCCTCAAAAATATAATTTATTATTTTGATGTGAGGCGTCACTTCTCTAGTGTTGGCCTCATTAGATTCTTTTATATATTTCGAATTTTGTAAGAGAAAGAAATCTCCCGCCGCTACTTACGTCAACACTCCCTCTTAGCTAGGGAGATATCTTTCCAAATATCCACGTCATGGAGTCTCTCAACATGACACCCACAATGGCTACACCCATTTGTGGAACGCTCAAAGGTTCATCACAGAGTCTCTCAACATGATGTCGTCATGGAGTCTCTCAACATGACGTCCACCATAGCTACTCCCATGTGTGGAAAGGAACATGTGCACAAGTGCCCATCACGAAATCACTCAACATGATGTCGTCATGGAGTCTCTCAACATGACGTCCACCATGGCTACTCCCATGTGTGGAAAAACACAAGTACAAAGGATTCATCACGGAATCTCTCAACGTGATATCATGGAGTCTCTCAACATGACATCTCATCTCAGTCTCAGAGATGAACAAGGGCTCGCACCTCATATTTCTCCGTCTTAGAGAAATATACACTACAAGGGCTTTCACCTCATACTTCTCCATCACAGAGAAATATACACTAACAAGGGCTTTCACCTCATACTTCTCCGTCACAGAGAAGTATACATTGCAACAAATCTTCATGATGATGTGACTCCCTGTGAAGCTCCAAGTTCTTGCATCAACCTCCTGACCTCCTCGTCCAAGGTTGCCGCTGATGGATTGTCAGACTCCCTCTGAATGTTATTTCCTCCTCTTCGAAGAAACTGATCGCAATGGCAATCTGTATGGGTTCTTCCTCTTCGAGAGATGTCTCCAGCCACCAACTCAATCCCATGGCTGCAAGCTATGTCTCCATTCTTTAGACTGTGTGACTTCCTCATAGGATGTATCAAGCTCTTCCTCCCTCTTATGCTTCTTGGTCCGTCCTGAAAGCATTTAAAAAGTTTAATAATAGTTCATAGAACTAAACTATCCCGAAGAGAAATACCAATGCTAGAATCATACATGATTCACTATCCCAATGTTATAGCATGAACTAATAACTACATAAAAATTCATAAACATTATTCAAACATGAAATACTTATCTCGTTGAAATCAGAATATCCTTAAGTGTTGCACTTAAACGCTTTTCAGGTTTGCACTTATCTTTCCTGATCTTTGCACCTAAAGATTCAGATCTGAAATCATCATCCGAGAATTACATATGAACGTCGGCTTTTATATACAAATGCACTCAGGCCCGACCACATTTCAATTCCGACTCCTCTCTGGTTGCCTTTCAAATGATGCATATCATACAAGCATAGATCACTGAAAAGATTGCAATATGCAGCTACCATGCAATGCTACTACAGAATTCTTTTCCAGATTAAAATCCTTCTTTGACTCAGAAATTCATGATCCTTCAATGACCGCTAGATGATAGAACGTCCAATGTTGCATCCAGATCAAGTTAACTAATGATGGTGAACAAATCGTGATTTTCTCCAACAATAGGATGCCAAGAGTGGCAAATTCGATGAGCCCAAGATAAGTGTGAATATCCTTCTAAGTGACTGGCAATGCTTCTAATGCGAATTGATTATAATAATCAATTCTTATTATATCGGTTAAACAGCTCCTATCATCGGTTCCTTAATCCACAAAGTTATTTTTCCAATGATGAAAAAATCAATTCCTGCAGGTATTTATGAAGTCGATCCTTTAACAGAAATCACGCCCTAAGGATAATCACAATTCCCTCAATAAATTAGTTTTATCTAACTCAGTTTTCCCTTGGTCTTGGAATGAAGACTTGGCGGCTAGACTCTTGAAAAGATAAATTATATCGACCTTCCTTCAGTTTATCGATCTCCTGTATTCAAATTTTGACTCCACACATTGATCACGGCACTTCACAAAGAACTATAAATATTTCAATTTCCAGAATGATGCTCGAAGCATTGTCTTGACTGCTCGCCCAAATCTGATCCGATTCTTTCTTAAACCTGCTCTGATACCATATTAGTTTTAGGATCAGAAATGAAATAAGCAGAAACACAAAATAATAAACAATAGAACACAGCAAATACCCTAGGAAAACCCTCCTTCCTGAGGGAGAAAAACCCAGCCACAAATATATCACTTATATATTGAATGAAAGAGCAGAAGTCTGTTTTACAACATGGCGAAACACTAGGCCAATCTGATGCAATGATAATAGCACCTCTCTAGATGCAAACATACAAGCAACAATGAATATTGATCTCCTTGAAGCAAATATCAATCTGCTGAATAAATGTGAACACCTGCTTGAAGTATGCGAACCTGTCTTGATAATATATTGAATGCCAGATGAATGTGAGACGCCTTGTATTTATACACTTCAATATGTCTTTTCATGAAGGGTCGGCTTCTTTCACCAAGTGAGACGGCTTCTCAAAATAAGACGTCTTTTGTCAAGTCGGCCTCAAAAATATAATTTATTATTTTGAAGTGAGGTATCACTTCTCTAGTGTTGGCCTCATTAGATTCTTTTATATATTTTGAATTTTGTAGGAGAAAGAAATCTCCCGCCGCTACTTACATCAACATGGTATATATGATTCTTTATCCATTCTTTGTGGGAGAGGAATTAATTAAGCACATTTTCTGGAAATACCCATTTTCCAGGTCTTCTTCAGGATGTTGAATTCAGTTATTTATTTATTCATCTTTTTCCCTTGCTATGGCATCTGATATGGCTTCTGTCTCCCATCCATTTTATTTGATAGACAAGATGCATGTTAGCCAACATTTAATGAGGATAGGTCTCCACTAAACTTAGGAGAGTGAATTAATTTTCAACAAGATTTGGCTATATATATTAAAGCCAAAACTGCTTGATTACAGAATGCTGTAAAATCCTTCGACTCTTGGAAAAGAGTTAAGGATGTTAGCCTTTCTAGCCTTCATATGGTGGGATTTTTTGTTACTTACCAATGCAATGCAAGTAACAATGCTATGTAGTGCAATTTAATAAAACAATGTATTTCATCAAATCAAACATGATGCAATGTGAAATCATTAAACTGCCATACATTATGTTAAGAGTTTCCTAAACCTGACCCTGTTCTCCTTTCATAATATTTTCCAACAACAAACAGAGCCAGAATAACTCCAGGAAATGAAGATTAGAAATAAATGAATATCACATTTGGAGATCAAGATCTTTAAGTGTTTTTTAAAAATAAATAATATAATCAGAAACATGATCTTATTAAGTGCAAATCATAATAGCAAATATCAGTAATGCCATGATATAAGTAGAATGCACACTATATAGGCATGAAAAAGAAAAGAAAACCTTGTAGTGTAAATTCCAGCTGCAAGTGCTGTTGCTCCACCAACAGCCACAACCAATTTATTCTGATCTGTCAATAAAGCTTTCAAACCCCCTACAGACAGTCAAAGTATTTTGTCAGAGCAATATTTTTTAAATTAGTAGAAACACAATAAGCTAATTTGTTTTATTGAGGACATATTTGGTTGAATCCAAGCATTTAATAAACTCTCAACCTACAACAACTACTCATAAATGATAAAGTCGTTATTTGTCTTGTGTGATAAAGCTTTGCAAGAGATAAGACAACACTGTAACATTGATTGTTAACAATATTTGAGATCTTGTAACTGAACCTATTAGGAAGTAAAATAGCAATATAAATTTCAATTTTCTGCATTCATCCAGCAATTTTATAAATATCCCCTTGGAGCCCCAATGTGCTTTCATATTCATGATTTCATCACCTTCTTTTCATGTACTGCATTTTGCTAAAGAGATGTCTCTGTGATTGAAGAATTATCCTCTTCCTCTTCGTTCTTCCATCCATCAACAGAATTATAGGCTAAGCCTCATCTACCAAATGTCTGGCCTTTTCCCTAACTGAGTACTTATGTAATAGAATCAACAGGGAATTTCTCTATGCATTGATAATGGTTGCATTCATAGCACTAATTCTTATGTCCAGATTCTTATCAGTTGCTGAAGCACACAGAACTACAATGAACGAATCGGGAAATCAAAACAAGATACAAATACCAACTTACGCAGATATACATCAATCATCATTGTTCTTACAGTTCAGAATTGATCTGTAATTTACTAATTAGTGTAGAAAGTCTACAATTTAATTCATCAAAACATATGCTACACTTCCTTAATGTGAATTGATTGCAAAAGTTGCTGTTCCATGTGCAGAAATAAGGAAAAGCAGTCCCTAAAAGTGCTGTCTAGAGTTGACAGGAACAACTATCAATGGAATGAAGCATGTATCCACAATCAAAGAGCATTAAACAGCAATAAGAATGAAAGATAACAGCAATATTACC
Source organism: Sequoia sempervirens (assembly GCA_007258455.2). NCBI lineage: Eukaryota > Viridiplantae > Streptophyta > Pinopsida > Cupressales > Cupressaceae > Sequoia > Sequoia sempervirens. The sequence continues at coordinate 199,236,650 of VDFB02000008.1, forward strand.
TAGAAAAACCAAAAATGGGGATAAACTCCAGAAGAATGTTGTTCCTCCTCAAGCCACTGTCACATGAGCTGATTACAATGATCTCTTGCCTTCAGATATGCTTTCAAGGACTTTTCTTGCACAAAAAGGCAAAATCCCAATACCATACAAGCTCTCCAATGCTCACACTTCCCAAAATCTTTGCTACAATCCCTTTAAACCTGAATTGTTGGTTGATGTTTGGGTTCAGGTTCTTGTTCAGGGATTGAGTTTGGGTTTAGTGGTCTACTAATTTTTTCCCCAAGTTTGGTACAGCTAGGTTCAGTCATACAATATATACACAAAATTTATAAATGCAAATTAAGGTGTTTTTGCAAACTAACATTTTATGTCTGGGGGGTAGGTTCACCCATGCCCATCCCACATTCGCCCAAGATTCTACCTAGGCCTTTGGGTTCACCTAGTGAACTCTAGAGTCTAGACAAACCCACAAGTCCAAGCAGAACCCTAGTCTAACCTAGCCCATACTCAAACTGGGATATGTACCCATTTTATGTCTGGGGGGCAGGTTCACCCATGCCCATCCCACATTCGCCCAAGGTTCTACCTAGGCCTTTGGGTTCACCTAGTGAACTCTAGACAAACCCACAAGTCCAAGCAGAACCCTAGTCTAACCTAGCCCATACTCAAACTGGGATATGTACCCATTTTGATCTGGTATGAGTATAAGCCAAGTTCTAAGCAACACAATAACACATGCTACAACTCATAGGCTAAAGGAGCACAAGCCTATACAACCCTCTTGCTATCAAAAACGAAGAAACCAATAAGTACAATGATCTCACTTTGAGGTTTTGACATACTTGAGCTACAAGAAATGTCAAAGAATGACTACAAATGCTTGGACAAATTTTGGAAACATTACACAAAAATGAGGATATTAGGAGGGATGTAACAATTGGCTCTATACAAGGGCTCCAACTAGAAGGAACAAGGAGATTTCTAAAATCTATAAGTAAAAGCATGACTTATACCTAGTCCATTGGTTAAATAGAATCCTGAAATGACTTCTAGTACAATGACAACACAAGGATAAACAAACAGTGACAACCACAATGACAAGCATGCAAAGACAAAACTTTATTTATTTACAAATGTTTGTGAGGTACTACCTACAAATCAAGAAAAGTATAACTCCGAGTATTGCCCACTATAGAGCAAAAGATGTGACCATCCAAATACAACACCAAAAAGCATCAGACCTGTAGAAGTGAAGAATTTTTAATGGTTCCATCCAAAGAAACTAGAACTTTCCATGGCTCCCCTTGGGCTCGTGTCACTTATCCCAAAGGAAAATCAAGTCACCTATTTCAAAATCCTGTTGTTGAGCCTTCCTGTCAAAAATCTTCTTCACCCTCTCTTGAAAAATAGTTATGTGATCAATAACCTCATTAGACTCCTCTTCAAGAACAGTCAAATGAAGAACTTTGCTCTCCATTGGATACTTAAAATACTCATCTTGAACTTCCAAGGCTGATTTCGGTGCTGAAAACTCAAGAATATAGCAAGCAATGCCTTTGTTTCATACATGATAATGAATAATGAAGTCCCAATGACATGCTTTAGATTGATGCAATCCTCCCATAAAGAAAAATATAACCCCATTGCAATTTCTCTAGTTCTCATCTACTACCCTGTTGATTATTGTTGTGATGTTCTTTTCAGAATTTGATGATATTGTACCATATTCATAGCAATACACCAACACCTCTCAAAAAGAAAAACTGGAAGCATTATCTGCTACAATATTTTGAGGGCACCTCAAACACGACAAGATATTACCCTTAAAAAAGTCACATACAAAATTCTAAGTAGTGCACTTGCATCATCATGTGCCATGCCTCTCATTTTTTTATCTCTAGATTTTATCTCTTGTTGCAAAGGAAGTCTCTATTTTCCCACTTTAACTGGCTGACTTAGTAATGGACATAAATCTACAAAACTATCTCATGAACAAACTAAAAAATCCAAGAAAACCTGCTCTAATACCAATTTCATTCATAATTAGTAAAGAGAGTCCACTAAGCAATTCATCAAAACAGATTCTATACTTCATGTAAATTGATTGTATAATTTATTCCATTTGAGTAAATATGGAAAAATAGTCCCCAAACGTATACTGTAAAGTTGATAAGAGTCCAGAACAATGTAAAGAAAGATGTAATCTCAAGGAAAGAGCATAGAAATAACAACTGCCATGAAAGACAACAATATACACTAGAGAAACCTAAAATGGTGAAAATCTCTTGAAGAGAGGGATGTTGTTCCTCCTCAAACCATCTCATGAGTTGTTACAATGGCTTATTGCCTTCAAATAAGCCTTCAAGAAATTTTCTTAAATAATATTATAGCAAAACAGCATTTGTACACTATACAATTTTCTGTTCTGTGGAGTTTAGGGATGGAGAACTATGGACCAAAATTTGGAGATGGCAAGGGACAGCAGCAGGACGATGTTGCAAATATAATATACTACATGAAAATTAGTCATAAAAAAAAGTATAAGAAATCGCAATTGAAATATAATATAGTAATTTAACAGCATCCACTGACATCATGTGTAGGCAGCTTGGAAGGAACCTAGGTGCTATTTGCTTATAAGTGCACCTAAACAAAATATAATACGGTACTTAACAGTTAACAGCATCCACTGACATCATGTGTAGGCAGCTTGGAAGGTACTTAGGTGCTATTTGGTTACAATTGTGCACCTCAGCCAAGGTTCATTTAGATGCTGAACATATCTTAATTAAGTTAATCATTAATATATTATTTTGAAAAGACATAATCAAAAGTCACACCCATTTGAAATTTTTAAGTATTGAATCATCATTCTATTGCTGCTATTTGCATTTATAGTTGTTTGATCTGTGATGTTATAATTGTTTTGAATTTATCATACTTATCTGCATAGCTGTTAAAAAGCAAATAGTACCGAATGTATGTCATTGTTGATGAACCCAATATAGTCATTGATCATGACATGAGTTTTGAGTGCCAAAAAAGTGATAAAACATAGCAAGAGGCAAAGAACCAGGTAACATATAAGAGAGGAATTCTTGGGGACACCCCCCAACCCCTGTACAGACAACAGTGGAGGTCAGTGGATGGACACTTTATCCCCATCCCCAAGTCTTGAGGACATCTCTGTAACAAAAACGCTGGGATTTTTGGGGGGACCAGTCCCTATGTAACACTGATAAAAGCTCTCTAGTCCTCTTACACTCCCTTAAATCTCTACTACAACTCCACTAAACTCATAGGCTGAAGCAACATATGCACTTACAACTGAGATTCTAAGAAAGACTAAGGAATAACCAAGTACAATGACCTCTCTTGGAGGATATTAACAAGAATGAGTTACAGTAAATGTTGAAGAGGTGGCCTAAGCATCCTTTTAACTGAAAATGATCCTTTTGACACATTCCAAAGCATCTAGACCCCATAATCTGTATGGGGTATTCTACTGCATGTGTGTCTGTGGTCAAACCCATTATGCACACTCAGTACTAATAAGGATAGGTTCAACAGCCAAACAGTAAGATATGTTCAACCCCAATCAGACCTGTCAATACTACCTTTTTCTTTGTCAGGTCCAGTCACTCTGTGTAATCAGGTCCTGTGATTCATCTTCCTTTGTTTTCTTTCAACAGTAAACACTTCTGAAACTCAGTTTGGGTGTCAAATTGCAAGAACGGGTCTTCAAAGTTGCTTAGCATAGGGATTAGCTTCAATTAGAACGTTGAAGTGAACAAGATAACCAGCTGACCAAACTTAAATGATCCAATTTTGGAACAAAAATGAGCAAGTAAAGGTATATTAACTAACCACATCTAAACCATGTCTTCTGTGTTACTCAGGAAAGATGAGTTCGTGTGCAGTATAAGAAATGTGTCAAAGAGAAATCCCTACCGCTCCCTAAAATAGCAGTAAATAAATGAAAATTTGTTAGCTAAAAGTACAAGATATAGTGCAAGAGGTCAAATCTAAAGCCAATATTCAAAATGAAAGTTTTGAGAAACATGCATAACAACCACAAATAAGGTTCTAAATTTTGTATTGATAATTTATCATTCTCAACCTTTTCTCATGCATACATGCATTTCCATGAACAATGATCCATTTCAACAAGGAAAAATATTCTCCCATGCTTGCTCATACACAAACTATCATAAACAACTATGTACCAAATGAAGATGGAGGAATGTTTCCTATGAGCTGACAAAGAAATTGAAGAGGTTGGCCTCAATAAGGGCACTAAACTCAGCACCCCATTATATCAGATCAAGATGTTTCAAGGAGGATTCCTTACTGGAACTTGACATTCCAGTAAATAAATGAAAAATTGGACTAAAAGCTAGAAGATATAGTGCATGATGCCAGATCTGGAGCCAGTATTCAAGTGTTGTTTGACAGAGTATAAGCTATGCAGGAAAGGATCAGAAAAAGCTGATTAACCAACTAGCCATAAAATATGTTGAGTTAAATCAAAATTTAAGGAAAAACATCTGCACAGATCAGAAGAAAGTTAATTTGCTTTTTGAAACATTGACCACAGGTAGAGCACCATCAATCATTGAAACGAAACAGATATACAAAGTATCAACAACAAATCAACTGACTCCCAACTGTTACTTTCAAAACTTAGTTTGATGAGCCTTCATCCACAAACTGAGGTTGCTACTAACATCTTCTTGGTCCATGCATAAATAAGCAACAACGCAACTACTTGCATGTCATTCAACAAACCTACAAGCAAGCAACCCATATCTCAATAGGCCATTCTTTCAACGTTTACTATGCCACCTTATGAGATTCTAGCTTTTCTTCCTGCTCCAAAATCCCCACCAAAAGAACAAAGATAGTTTTATTCTTTGCACAAAATTTTGGCCAAGCTTTGTACCACAATTCAAGGTATTCTCCAATAATGCAGACCCTAATTCAAGCCAGAACATGATTGACATCACTTGAAGAAGCAGAGCTTCCACAGTAAACATCATCAAAGTTGAATCCTATCAGATATAGGCCTTAAACAATTCTACAAGCAATAGAGCCTAAAAAACTTCACTCTTTTACAGGTTCGTTCAGATTAGCTTCTGGATCCACATCCAGTTTATACCTGGTTCAGCTGCAGAGCCCACCCAGGTTCATCCACATACACTCTGCAGCATACCCAGTGTTGCAGAGCCCAAGGCAATCTGGGCACCATTTTTTCTTTTGCCTCTTTTCTATTTCTTTTTTGCATTTTGCATTTGACATCAAGCAGTGCTGTTACAATTAGTAAGCCAAGAAAAATGTTGTAGGAAAGCCATCACTACCATCCATAGACATCCAAATCTGTTTGGTTGGTCTTTCTGAAATCGCCAACCTGCTCATTGACTTGAGCGCTTTATCCAACCTTTAGTTTTTTATATTTAAAGGTATTTTATTAGCTTAGAGATATAGACTGCAAATAAAAATCTTAGTTTGCTGCCTCCTTGCAATATGCAATATCAACATCCAACACTACATAGAACAAAAGCATAAGATAACAATGGTATTTTTCCGACTGTAGAGAAAGGGAATTTGCTACTCACGAGTTCTCTTCATTCAAAGAGCCTCACGGAGCGAACTGCCCTAAACTACCTCAAGGAACAGTGCGAGAGTTCTAGAATTAGAAAAAGCAGGTCACGAAGATTTTCTGGACAGACTGACAAGCTCTCGGCCAAAGGACGGCAACGCGGGATAAGGACGATAGCGCAGCATGCTAGCGTCTTATAGGCGCGTTGGCGTCTCATACGGACTAGGAAACGAGAATGTCACAAAAAATAGCTAAACGACTACTAGCAATCTGATTGTTAAGAACTTACAGAATGCGATAAAGAAACAGAATGTAGTAGAACTGAAGTAAAGTGAAATAGAAATGATAAAGTAAGAGAATAAGATAGAAACTTCTCACAACAATCCAAGTAATGAAGCCTCCAGTACGTGAATGTCTTCAATACCTGCATGCATAAGATCTGGAGAAAGTGTCGGGCTGTATAGGGGTTTGCCTCAGTCAAATCTTTGTTTTGGTGTTCCCACCTCCACAGACATCCAGATAGATAGAGAGAAATGAACCAAAATGGACAAAGCGTGCGGTGAAAGCAAAACCCGCTTCAGGAGTAGAACCCGCACCACCAAGTATGAGTGGTAAAAGCAAACCCCGCTGGAGGACGAGAACCCGTATAACAAAATGTAGGTGATAAAAGCAATCCTCGCTCGAGGAGGAGAACCTGTATCACGAAGTAAAGATGCAATAGATAAAGGATATGGAATCCCAAGATGCTCACAAGCATGAGATAAGGGAGATGGAGTTGTAAGAGCCAAAGGCGCTATAAAGAGGGAGAACAAGATAACTGCAAGAGCCAAGAGTGTTGCAAAGGGTGTTGTAATGGCTTGAGAGTGCTGTTGTAACAAGCTGTATGAAGCTGTGCAAGCAAAATAACAAGAGAGAAAAATGCTAGAGCCAAGGCTGGAAAGAAGCTAGAAGCACAAATGAATTGAAAAGATCACTTTTAAAGGGAGAAAAGAAGCTTTTCGAGCAGTTACAAGGCATCCCGAGCCATTACCACCGACAAGAGTAAGTGACAAGTGGCGAACATGCACGTAAATAGTCATTTGAACGTTGAAACGTCGCAGGACGCTAGCGCGGCACGCAAACGTCTGTGCAGCGCGCTAGTGTCTGGACACGTCACACTACAAAACAACAAAAACAAGAAGAGCACAAGGTTCAATGTAAAGCGGACACACAAGGGTAAATGCTAAAAAGCAAGCCTTTGAGCATCCTGAGAGGGAAAAAGGTTGATGCAGGGGCTAAAATGAGCCTACTCAAGATGCTAAGGGAGTGGACACTAAAGCGGATGCAAGAACGTATGTGTAATTGCAAGGGGTGCAATTTTACAACATTACAACGACAACAATTAAACAAGCACAATCATTTAAAGCTTGTTTATAAGTTGTTCTCAAGAAAAAACATTCTAAAATATCAACAAGTATTTTCCAGGGAAACACAAAACAGCGCCCAAACATCAAAGACCATCCCTAATGCATCCCCTTAATCCTAGACCAAAATATAGAAATGTCCAACCAACACCAGGACAAATAGTAGAAATCTAGGATTCCCTTGAGATGTCCCAAGCCCAAGGACCTAATCTTTGACTCTCTATGTCTTGTGAATCTTTTGGACTCTAACGATGTAGAATATTTAACTATTTATCTTCCTTTGGCAATTAGAAATATCATTGTACTCATAATCAAAACTTTTAAGAATACTAAAAAGCATAATTACATAAGAGTTTTGGAACAAGGGGGACAAGGGTATAAAGGGCCTAAATTTGAGGAGGGCAGTGGTACGGCAGATGGTGGTGCAAATTTATATATAAAACCAGAGCGGGGTCTAGGAGCAGTGCCCCTCATGGGATCTGGGGGCAATTCCCAAATTAAGGCCTTTGAGACCACACAGACCTTCATGATGCACAACATTTTTCATACTTTTATCACTATGTTTTCAACTTTTCTCCAGTACCAAGTCCTTGCTAATTTTAACTAAATCTTCATTCTTCAAAGAGCTAACAGTGAAGCTGGAGAATCTAGCCAGTCTAGATGATGAGGTCTACAAAGTTGGAGACAAGAATACCATCAATCTTGAATCTTTTTATTTATTTTCTTATTTGTTTTCTTTGTTTTAATCAATGAATTTTTACTATTTAGGAACTCCTTACAACAATCAGCAGAAATTCACAAACAGTTACAAGAACTTGTTGACAATCAACATCCACCACCACCC